>KB295613.1:2934-19738 GCA_000328365.1 Capitella teleta | reverse complement strand
AAGTAAATGTGAATGATTCCTTCATTTTATTTGTACAGTGGCATAGCGAGTATCAAGAAAACTTAAATGGATTTCTTAAGGCACTGTTAACTTCATGTTCATGTGATCTCCCTAATGTGGTATGTTTACCAACATCAAAGATACTACTAGTAGAAGTCGTTTTTTTTCTTTCATTGCATCATTTTCATTGCATGGTTTTGTTATGTTATTAAATCATAATCATAAAATGTGTTCATTGTAATAACAAAACTTACTTCACAACAATTAAAGAATTACAACCTTTTGATGCACTCAGCTTTCTTTGTGAAATCAGAAAAGAGGGAGATAAATGACTCACATTTGAACAGGTGTGAGCTCTTCCCAGCTTGGAGTCGTGCCAATTCCATGGAACAGGCTCTCCATTCATTCTCAATCTTGAACAACTCAACTGTGTAAACAAGGCAAACTTGTATAGAATTACATTATATTTGAGAATTTCAATGGTCAGTAAAGTTAAGTCATGTGATATTCCCTTGAAGTAAACAGCAAGATGAATAGTATTGAAATTAAGAATTAAATTGAAATTTCTCCTCAATTCTGTATGTAAATACCACATAAAAGTTGCATAATACAGACATCTAGCTCAATATTATAATGAAATGAAACTGTATCAGTGAGAAAAAGAAAATATAATCACCAAGCGTATCATCAGTTGGATTTTGGTTCACCTGTGTGAAATATGAGATTCATCAGTGATTACCACAATGTAACTAATTAGATGAAACATTCCACTTTCCAATAATCCATCAAAGAAATCTACTAATTTCACTTCCTCACCTCATCACTCTCTTCCCAAGGACGCTTCCTCTGGTTGCTGGCGACTGTAACCAGAGAGACCTGGCCGAAAAAAACAACAAAAAGCAACATTAATACAAATAAAACTAGTGGTAAGATTACTTATTGGAATAAAAATAGTGCTTTTCAGCGCTCCTAATGTAATTAGTTATAAAATAACTTCATTCAATAAAATAATTCAAATTGAATACAGCATTAACAACCTCTTCATCGTCATCAATTTCTTCATCTTCCTCCATGATGGCCGGATATGACATCACTTCCTCTGAAAAAAAAAGCCATTTGACATAACAGAACATGCATATGACAGAAGTAAATTGTTGTGAATTCTTACCTGATTCTGCTATCGCTCTTAATCTTTCAATGTCAACATCCTCATGTAGATTTTCTTCATTCTGCATATCTGACAAATAGATTGGAGTACATGTACATGCAAGAGCATTAGACACATACATACATGTGCAAAGCATGACAGAAGAAAAAAGGGTAAAAGGGTAAAATTCAATAAATTCAATTTGCAGCTTACCTTCATGGGTCATAATAAATACTTTGGCATTTCTCCGCCATGCATCAAACATGTTTTGAAGGGATGTGATGCGGTCCTTGCGTTTTTTCTCCCCCACCTTCTCCAGGAGCTCCTCGAGAGAACCTGCTATTTCCTCCATGACTACCTGTCAATAAATTCCAAAGCATTCATTATATTAACTGTTTAAAGGATATATAACCGACGTTTTCATGTCAGGGAGGATCATAAGCACTTCAGGCACAATCTAGTACTATTAGCTGTAGATGTGAAGAAGTCTACTATGACAAAGATCAATGGCAATGCTCATAAACTAAAAATGATCCAGTTCGATTCAGAGCTGACAGTTTTATATTACACTTTATTATTTGGTGCCTTGTTACTTACATACAAGTCTTCTTCTGCTTCTGGCATGAGGCATGATTGAGCTTTACGGCTTCACCCAACCCTTTCGGTTAATATGGGAGCCAGAACAGAAACCCTGACCCAGGGGTTTCCCCTAAATCCATAAGTAGCCAACTTGGTCAAATTATGAATATAGAAGCCAGGCACGAGATCATCTTAAATAATAAATCATAATCCCAAGGGTTCTTTATCCAGCATACTGTGACTAAAAAAGACAGCAATACACAACACCAGGCCTTGATTATTGATATGCAGTTAGTCACCAAAGAATTATAATTACAACAAATAAAATTTGTAATTCACGCTCATAACCTGACACTGACTGTGCCGATAGGGCCCTTATTTTGTTCCAAGCCTCTTTATCGATAATTATTACTGATCCCTACAGATTTTGGCTACAGACTGGATCTAATCGGGCCTCCCATCACTGTGACTGTCACAGATCAAACCGGCCAAAACATATGAACAATTAAGACTAAATTTTGATAGGATAATGAGATTGGGAGGGATAAATACGGATATATAAATGATCAGCATGTTTTCAGGGTGAAAATCTAAATGATTATTGTGAATGACATTATATATTTCATAACATTATTCAAGATAAACTTCTTTACAAAGAGATTTTGCCGCCAATCGCCATTCGCTTCAGGAAACGTATGGTTATCGGCAAAATATACCGCTATGACTTTTCCTGTTCTCTTATTTCAAAAAATAAGTTTCGTGATGTCTGTATGCAATTATAGGCTTTCAAATTACTCTTGAAGGCGTGAAATGGCTTATTCGTCTATTTTACGGGTCAATGATTGATCTGTAATGAAGTAACACATGATTTAAAGCCAAAGTTCTCACTGGGTAAGAGTTCAAAATTATTGCTTCCATCACCACATTTTCTGGGTACATGGTGGGTATAGGGCCGAGCTTCATCAGTTCGTCCGATGAGCGGCTATAGCACTCAAGACAGCCAGCGGAAACCGATAGGTAAAATCCAATGTATGTTTGCCAACGGGGATACTCTGTCTATTAAAATGACCTAAATACGTGATCGAATCGCCCATATGTCATTCCCCCCCTCCAGATATGATAATTATGATCAGAGGTGAAGCCAAAAAACTTCCGTTTTAAACTGATTGACCCAGACTAGAAATTAGAAAGTTAGACCGCTACAAAGCGTTTCGACTCCGAAGCACCGTGGGTAGAGGCATCCTGATCTACTTGACATCAACCTTGAAGGCTTCACCCCTCATCAGCAAGTCATCCTTTCAGGAGCAGATCTCCCTGAAGATCAGACTGAACGACATGACCGTAAATACCTATCTGTATGCTGCATCTACAGGAGCCCAAATTCTACAGACAACAATAATACATGTCTGAATACCTTGATTAAAGACTACAAATTGCTCCTCAGCGATTTCAACTTCAGAGCAATTGTCTGGTCCAACCTGTCAGTGACTGGCGAGTGCGACAAAGCATTCATTGAAACACTGCAGGACATAGGACACAGGACATATCATACCAAACACAGCATATCACTGAGGGAGGGGGTTGGGCGTACCCAGTCTCCTGGATCTGGTAATTACCAATATCCCCAATATGATATTGGACATCCAGTACAACAGCCCACTGGGTAAGAGTGATCACTTATGTATTCATTTCACAGTTCATTGCTCGAAGCCACAGGAGTCCTACCACTGGTCATACCTGATGTACGACCGCGACAAAACTACGAAGCCATAGCAGTAGATCTGGAAAGCATCAACTGGGCGAATGCACTGGGAGATGCAGCCACAGATATTGACAGCGCCTACACAACGTTCCCTACTATAATCTCTAAGGTCTCAAAGCATATTTCCACAAGGACCATTATAACGGGGAAGCATAGAAGCAGAAGGGCGTTCAGCAGGCATGTGTTAATTGTCGTCAAGAAGAAACACTGGTGTTGGCAAAGGTACATGGAGACCCGATCTGGACAGAAGTCAATAGAATACACTAGACAGAAGAACAAAGTCACAAAGCTAGCGCGTCAAGCACAGAGGGACTACGAGATATCCATTGCCCAGGGAGTCAAGATCAATCTGAAGAAGTTTTGGCAATATTGTAGTGAGATTGGCAATGGGCGGTTACTCACCAATGGAAGGAGTTGTAGGACTTGTAAAATCTGAGACGAGTCGCAGGTGTAGCGTGATGCTTCCACTGCGGTCTTCATTCGTCGTCTGCTGAGTGAGTGAGTGATTGGGTTTTACGGCTCCGCCCAATCCGATCGGATGATACGGGCACCAGAACAGAAGGCCCGGGACCGAGGTTTCCCCCTACTTTTATCGATAGATCCCAAGGGTTCTTTATCCTGCATACCACCATAGACAGTAGTACACAGCGCCCGGCCTTATTACACAGTTGGGCAGCACTGCAGAGTCACCAAAGAATTACAATTATAACGGATTACAATTATAATTCACAATCATAACGCCCGTGGCCTGATCGGGTCTCGAACCCGGGACCTCGACCCCGACGGTCGGCATAGGATTGTAGTCAGCGGTTTAACCCACTGCGCTATCCGGTTTGCTGTTTCCTCGTCTTCGTCCAGTGGTGGCACTCTTGTCGCGGCCGGTGGTGGCGCCACGGGTCGCGGACTTGCTTCCCGCCAAAATCTTCCCTCTCATAAAGGACGTTGACCCCGTCCTGGAGAACAGAAGCTTCCAACCAACAGAGAGGGAAACTGAAAGAGACACCTCCTAGGTTGGGACTCCACACCTAGGAGGGAACCAAAACAAAAAAACAACAACAACAAAACTACCTGGAGGAGGACTTCTCAGTCCGGGTGCCAAGGGCCAGCTCGTGCTACTCCGGGGTCTCCAGGTTGATACACTAAAAACGTATCGCAGTTTCCACCAGCTCTGCTAGCACCTCTTCAACTGGTCCTGACTGGGACTGAGGACTAAGCTGCTGAACATGATGACACAGATCTCTCCATTCTGTTCTTGAGATAGTTCAACCCCGATATAGCAGTGTCGCTGGCATCTGAATCGAGGATGAAGCGTCCCTCCACCAAGGGATAGGCTAGCATGAGACCCCCAGCTCGTTTAAGAGACTCAAAGGCATCGTTGTGCTTCTCAGTCCACAAAATCCACCTTGACCAGTGGCTTCATCAGGGGGTACAGCGGTGCAGCTAAACAAGCATAATGTGGGATATGGTTTTGATGATAGTTCACCAGACCCAGAAAAGAGACCACCTCTTTGGATGATTCAGGAACGGGCAACTCACCACTTTTTAAACCTTCCCAGATCGTGTGCTCAGCGGATGTTGGGGGCCAACCAGTGGGGTTGGTCGAGTAGTAGGTGGCCCCTCCACTACGACTCGTATCCGTTTCCCGACCCGACAGCTGGTGAACGTGACCTCCGTGCTTTATGACAATCCCTGGCATAATGGCCTGGTTTATGACAATTGAAACATTGAGGGCGCTCTGGGGAGTCTGCCCGTGGTCTGGACGATCGCTTCTCTTTAGGACATTTACGACTGAAATGCCCAGGTTCGTTGCAGTTGTAGCAGACAGCTGGGGAGAGGAAACAAGAGCGAACCCTAGCTCTACCTCTGGCTTGGAAAGAACCCAAAAACATCACCTCCTTCATCTGCTCGCCAAGGGACGACAACCCAGCCTTGACCTCCACTAATGCCCCTTCACACTGCCTGAACCTTTTTTCTGTGCCTGCCTCCAGGCCTTCCACAGAAGACGCGTGCACAACCCGTACCTGGTAGTCATCCGCTGTGTTTACGTTGGATTTTCGAATCAAAGAACTTGCCGCAACTTAGAAACGGGAACTGTGGACCCAAATACTGCTTGCTGGTTCGTCACCGCTCCCTCCACCAAATTCACCGCCAACTCAACGGTAGCCTGCACTCGATTGAGCCCGCTGTAAGCCGCCAGCTTCTTCTTACACCCTCGCAAAAAGGCGTCCACGGCCATGGGCTCAAAAGCCTCAGTGCCAAGGAGGGATGCGCATCCTTTGCAAGCTGCTGGACCCATGAGGCAAACTCTTGCAGGGACTCCTTCGTCCCCTGTCGCACGTCTTGGAGCTGCTTGCGCAGTACTGCTGGTGCCTGTACTACATTGAAACGTGTACGCAGCTTCTCCTTGAGCAGCGCGTAGCTGCATCGATGATGAGGTAGTAGACGGCTGAAGAAATGGGCTGCTTGGTCCTGCAAACACTCAATCAGGAAATCAAGCCGGGTGGCATCATCCCAAGTGTAGCGTTCAGCCCAATGCTCAAAATTGACGATGGGATCCCCCACTTTCCCAGTGAACTTCGGCAAGATTAGCAGCACTATATGCGATTGTGTTGTTGGAGCCGCCAACCTTCGAACAGGCTGAGTAAGCCGCCAATCATGCAAATCGTTTGTAAAGTGAGGACCCCCCCCCCCCCCCCAAGTGGGTAGCGGGTTTTCCCCTTGAAACATCGCGCTCTCGGTTGACGTTCATTTCTGAAGATTCCAGTGTGGAACGCGGAGGCCTATTCTGGCGCTTTTCAATGGTGCTCAATGGAGCTGAGCGTTCGAGCCCTTCATTCCAGTACCTTCCTCAGGTGCAAAGTGGTCCTGAAAGATGGTGTCGTTATCAACCTTCGTTGATTTCAATGGTTTCCGCTGCGGTGCAGCATTTGACTGGAGCAGGGTCTCTGGACCACCACTCGCGACACCTCGTTGACCCAAGACAGCCATCACCTCCAACATCTGTTGGTCTTGCCTCTCTTGGGATGCCATTAAGGCGCCCAATATCTTCTCTTGAGACTCCCTCATGCTCTTCTCCATCATTGTCAATACCTGGGCGATCTGTCTGAATCCGGTCGTGGTCGAATCCTCAGCCGCTGGCTCCAGCTTTACCTTTGTGTTGCTGTGGCTGGAAGCGATGTCTGAAATCTCGGTCGTCGTTGACTCCAGATCGGGTTGCTTGGGACACAGCAAACCTCCGGGGGTTCAGACTCCAACTTCTCTCTCCAGAAATTAGCTGGAAAATTCGGCATGGCCAGCAGTACCTCCTGCGTCAGAGGCTCCTGAAACCTTGTTTCCAAGAGCGACCTTGCCCTCGCTTCTCCAATGCCTGGCACCGAGCGCAATCGACTCTCATTTGCTGTAGGAACATTAACCAGAGGCCCTGCTTTCCTCATATCATTGGAAGCCATCACATCGACCGCGAATATGCCACCCAAGATACAAAAATTGTAAAAAGAGCAAGTCAATTAGCACACAATACTCAATCCACACAGTAAACGAATAATCTGCTGCTAGAGCAGTCAAATCAAATTGCCAGGGATATTTTGTGCATATATCGCCCCACAACTCAACCTGCTGCTAGTGCAGTCGGATTACCAGTATTTAAAAACGAATTTTCGCCAAGGAGAAAAAAACAAAGAATTCTACAATTGCAACTCGTATATCACTGCGAATCCACTGCTTGAGCAGACGAATTTTGTACTTGATGAAAAAAAAACTGAGTTTGGACCACAATGAACACAATACTACAATTATAGAACTAGGAACTTGAGCGTATGTCTTTGGCGAATTCACTGACAGTGGATATTACACACACTGAATATGAGCATTCGCCGTAGCAGACAACACAACAAGAAAAAAATTACATGCAAATACAAATAACAAATCCGAATAACCTCCCACCAGGCGGGTTTTCGCAAACACTGTCTGTCATAGTATTGAATGACTCGTCTTGTATATATCATTCTTGTAAATATCACTCATGAATGTCTCATTTTTTCGCTATATAAAGTCAGAGATCAATGAATAAAAAATCAGTTCTCATCTACCAACTGACTTGGGTATTACTTTGACATGGTGTCAGTCAGTGAAGACCACGCAAGATGAACACGAGGACTCGCCCCAACATGGATTGGGCTGTTGACGCTTGATTACCTCAGCGATACAAAGAATGGAGACGAGAAGTGCGGAACGAGCTGCGACTTAGCATGGCGGAGGATTCTGACAAGACTGAGCTGTGGTCCTGCACCTATGTCGTGTGCTCTGGGGAACAAGGCGAAGACATCCTGCAACAAGCCGGAATGCTTGGTGAGACCAACGACCAAAATAAAATCTTTAAAGTCTTTGATAATTTCGTAACCCCGTCAAGTCACTACATCGAAGACTGCATTGATTACTTTTACATGAAGCAAGGCGACCTATCTATATCTGAATTTCAAAGTAAAGCAGAAAAATTGATTGAGAGGATCATCCCCTCATATAAGGCCTCTTATACAATTACTCACGCAGATGTCAAGCAGTTGCTATTGAGAAACCTATTGCTTGTTGGCCTGTCACATCGGGACATGTTGAGGGAATGTCAATGACTGAAGAACAGCGATTGCACCAGTGCGAAAATCCTCGAATTGGCTCGCCAAGCAGAGTATCGTGAGACGACTGCAAGTCGAATAGCTACAACAATCCGAGCTAATCCTACCCCTAACTCATTGACAGATTTATCCGCCAGCGAGATGCCCATCCATCAAGTCAACAGCCGATACACCAACCCAACAACAATCAAGTGCTGCAGATGGTGTGGGGGACCCAAGTTGTGCAGACGACAAGAATGTCCAGCTGCAGACCGCATTTGCTCTAAATGCCACATCAAGGGACACTTTGCCAAAGTGTGTCGCCGAAGCAACCCGCGACTTCTCAACAATCGAAGAGCAGTTCACAAGATGGAAGAGGATTCAGACGAAACTGACAACGACGCTGCATCTAACTACAGCTTCAAAACGTTGTACTCTGTGCATTCAGTTGACACCGCCCTCTGTCATATTAAGCCGCTATGGATAAGGACAACAACCTCTCCTCAAATTCACAAGATAAGTGTTGAAATTGACACTGGAGCAGCATGCAATGTAATGCCTGAATATCTGTTCACTAAAATATTCGGAAGATTTACCCCTGAGCAGAGCCATGCAAGAATCCAAGCTTATGGTGGGACACCCGTGACTGTCATTGGAAAATGCACCCTGCTCATCCAACGTGCCAACGGATCAGAAATCTCAACCATCTTTCAAGTGACTCGCCACAGTGGATACCGATTCTCGGAAGAAATACGAGCAAGGATATCAACTACATCAATTATCCTACGGTCGACCGTCCACTGCTGCCGCATGAACCTGTCATGCATGATGTAAAATCGCTAAGACAACAGATCACAACACCCCAGGTAACCAACTCATCCGCCTCCTCTATTACGATAGATGGCATCACCCACCGCCTCCCCATCACGAAGGAATATGTACTCTCTACATTTAGCGACGTATTCGACGGCCTGGGCACCCTACCGGGAGGGGAGTATAGCTTACGCCTTAAACCAGATGCAATTCCAATCCAGCATGCTCCGAGACAAGTACCAGAAAAGAAGAAACCTGCGTACAAGGCCGAGTTGGAGAGGTTGGTAAATGAAGGGGTCATTGTAAAAAAAGCTAACCACACTCCATGGATTAACTCTATTGTACCTGCAGTTAAGCCAGATGGATCAATTCGCTTGTGTCTTGATCCGAAAGATCTCAACAAGAATCTCGAACGCAACCCCTACTACATGAAGACTGTAGATCAACTCGGCGCAGAATTAAATGGTTGCACTATTTTCACCGCGATGGATGCCAAGCAGGGCTACTGGCATGTGGAACTTGACAAGGAATCTAGCCTCCTCACAACATTCAACACACCATGGGGAAAATACAGATTTACGAGGCTCCCGTTTGGGCTGAACGTATCTGGAGATGTGTTCCAAGAAAGACTTGATGCTGTATTATCAAACCTATCCGGCGTGACAAACATCGTCGATGATTGCTTGGTGAGAGCTGCTATTGAAACTGAACACGACTCTCACTTTCTTACGCTCCTACACGTGGCTAGAAGAAACGGCATTAAATTCAACTCAAAGAAGCTACAATTCAGACAGCCGAGGGTAAAATTCTTTGGTCAAAATATATCTTCAGGTGGAATGAGTATAAATGACTCAACGGTTGAAGCAATCAGAAGAATTGAGGCACCGAAGGATAAGGCAACCCTACAGTCATTCCTTGGTCTCGTGAACTATATGAAACGATATTTCCAGAACCTCTCCAAACTGGCTCACCCACTTCGAGAGCTAGTGAAGCAAAACACAGTCTACCAATGGGAATCTCAGCAGCAGACGGCATTTGACGCAATCAAAGATGATTTATCTAAGACGCCAACGCTCAAATTTTTTAATCCTTCCTCCAACCACATCATCCAGACGGACACAAGCCTCAAGGGACTTGGTGCGGTACTCTTACAAGATGGACAGCCGGTCATGTATGCGTCACGCAGCCTGCTTCCAGCTGAGGAACGGTATTCAAACATTGAGCGAGAGCTACTGGGCGTGGTGTTTGGTCTCGAGAGAATGCATCACCTGATCTTTGGAGCTAAGATTGAAGTACAGACAGATCAAAAGCCTCTGGTGAGCATCTTCACAAAGCAGATCAGTGATGTTTCGCCCAGGTTACAACGGCTCTTATTGCAGGCTCACAAATATGACGTGATAGTCAAGTACATAAAAGGGAGCGAGAATAAAATTGCCGATGCATTGAGCCGAGTTTCTCCCCTCTCCCCTAGGCCAGCTGATGTGAGACCAGAAGATGTGATTCCCCTGCATACACTGACGTCGGCCATGCCCGTGAATCAAAGCTGTCTGGAAGCGGTGAGAACGGAAACTCAGAAAGACCCAGCCCTTCAACAGGTAGCACTGTACGTGCATCATGGGTGGCCACTACACAAGGCAGACTGTGACCCAAGGGTGTCTCCATACTGGAATAGTAGAGATGACGTAACTTTAGAAGATGGTATTCTTTTCCGCAGCATTCAAATGATTATCCCCAAGATCCTGCAGGGCAAATTTCTTGAGTTGCTGCACAAGAGCCATCTTGGGGAAGAAAAGAGTCTCCTGCTAGCCCGGACAACTATCTGTTGGCCGAATTATACAGAGGATATAAGACAAGCAATAAGAAACTGCTATGCATGCCAATCAACAAGACCAAGCCAGCCCAAAGAAGAGATTTTCCAGCATGAGATTCCTTCAGGGCCCTGGAAACGCATCCGTATAGATTACTTCGAATGGAATCGCCAAAAGTACCTGTTGCTGGCAGACTACTATTCTCGCTTTCCCATCATGAGATCAGTCAACACGATGTCTGCGGCTTATTTAGTCTGTGTACTAAAGACTATATTTTCAGAGTATGGGCTGCCGGAAGAAATTATGTCTGATCAAGGTTCTCAATTCACGAGTGAAACCTATCTCTCTTTCTGCAAGGAGTATGGTATCAAGATCATTCATTCAAGCCCCAAGTATCTTCAATCAAATGGCTTCATAGAATTCATGGTCAAGATCACCATACAAATTCTCGAGCGCTGTAAGCTGACCGGTTCTGACGCCCACCTTGCAATGCTCATGTATCGAGCCACTCCGCTCCAGTCAGGAATGGCATTACCAGCCGAATTGCTCAACCAACGACGACTCCAAACCGTCCTTCCTGTTAAGACGAAAGACTCCTCTGACAGAGGATCTCAGCATCGCGAACGCATGGCTGCTGAAAGGGACAAAAGACGCCACCGCTTCAACCAGAGAGCCAGGGAGTTCAGAGAGTTACAGTTGAATGAAAATGTATATGTTCAGTTAGATCCAGAGAAGTCAAAGTGGCAGAGAGGTAACATCGTGGAAACTTCTACGAAAACTCAACCTCGGAGTTATCGTGTGCAGCTTCCGTCCGGCCAGCGGTTTCAGAGAAATCGACGACATATCCGATCAGACCGTTGCACTGAGGGTGGAGACGAAGACACAGAGGACCCAAGAAGGACACTTCCTAGGCGATCGGGCAGGGATCGCCACTCCTCATCCCGTCTGCACTATGATCGTCTGGGAAAACCCACAATTCAATTAACTTTTATGTTTAATTTCTTTTTGTATATATTGTTTATTTTTCTGTTATATTGTTTATATTGGAAAGAGAGAGATGTCATAGTATTGAATGACTTGTCTTGTATATATCATTCTTGTAAATATCACTCATGAATGTCTCACTTTTTCGCTATATCAAGTCAGAGATCAATGAATAAAAAATCAGTTCTCATCTACCAACCGACTTGGGTATTACTTTGACACTGTCTGACACCAAATGTAGTGAGATTGGCAATGGGCGGTTACTCACCAATGGAAGAAGTTGTAGGACTTGTAAAATCTGAGACGAGTCGCAGGTGTAGCGTGATGCTTCCACTGCGGTCTTCATTCGTCGTCTGCCGTTTCCTCGTCTCCGTCCAGTGGTGGTGCTCTTGTCGCGGCCGGTGGTGGCGCCACGGGTCGCGGACTTGCTTCTCGCCACAATATGCAAAGTCCAAGACCAAGACGCAGACGAGGATACCAGATCTACTGAGATTTACTGAGACCTGCTGCTTGGCAAACCAGGCAGCAGGTCTTGCGATTGATGACATGGAAAAGGCCAACATACCCTTGAGCCAGACGGGAAAATTGCCAAGAAACTCAAGAACATCAACACTGCCAAATCCCCAGGACCAGATGAAGTACACCCTAGGATTCTTAAGGAAATGGCCCAAGTACTCACGAAACCAGTCTCAATTCTCTTCAACACCCCACTGATAACAGGCAATCTCCTCAGTATATGGAAGCAAGCCAGCATCACTCTTTTTTTCAAGAAAGGCAACAAGCAGTCCCCAAGTAATTACAGACCAGTTAGCCTTACGTGCGTGCTTTGTAAGACCCTGGAGGCATTAGTTCAGGCATCATGTTTCAGAACAGTACATTCCATTCATGTTAGTTTAGCTTCATAAAAAGCAGGTCGACCATTCTACAACTACTACACATTGTTGAACAGTGGGCTGATATTCTTGATGTAAAGGGAACAACAGACATATGCTATTTTGACTTCCAAAAAGCCTTCAATACAGTTGCACATCAAAGAACATTACGGAATCCGCGGACACACCTTGACCTGAATTAAGGGTTTTCTTGCTAATCAGTTCCAAAGAGTCATGATCAACCGGTCTGCATCTGAATGGAAGAAAGTGACAAGCAGAATTTTCCAGGGATCCGTGCTCTGCCTGCTATTGTTCGACCTATTCATCAACGATTTTCCAGACTGCAGGCTATCAAATACAAACCTTTTTGCAGACGATACAAAGATGTTTAGGCAGATTTAAGAACCTAATGACCATCACATTTTCCAACCAGACATCAATAGACTTTAACAATGGTCCGACACATGGCTACTCAAATTTCACCCAAAGAAATGCAAAGTCATGACTTTTGGGAGAAGCGGACACCAATACCAATATCATAGCTTCACGAGGGGAACGGGATCAATCATGGCAAGCCATCAGCTGACATTTGCCTCCAATACTTTGAAATGGAAGCCATTCTCCCATAGGCGCAATGCTAACCTCGATATTTGGAATGCATTATTTCCTTACACTTGCATCCAGGAATGGTGTTCTTGGCACGGAATGCCATCAATTGGTGCAATGAGTCAATAGAACATCACTTAAAATTCAGTTCCCCATTCCTTTAAAGCTTTGGAAGTTCTGAGTCATGTCACCGATCACGCAATTGAAAGGCAAGAACACTCCCTTTGCGTGGTCTGGAAGTCAACAGAAAGCATTCGAGTCTGTCAAAAACCTACTGTCTGAGGCGCCAGTATTGAAATACTTTAAAGATGGCAAGGCGTTGGAAATACAGTGTGACACATCACAGAAAGGACTGTGTATTGCTACAGGAGGATTGCCCTGTTGCATACGGCAGTCGTGCACTAACGGAGATGGAAACACGGTATGCACAGATAGAGAAAAAGCTCCTCGCTATCGTGTTTGCCATGGAAAATTTCCACCATAAAACCTATGGACGCCATATCAAGGTGTGGTCGAATCTTAAACCTCTGGAAAGCATACGCGCAAAGCCACTGCATAAGGCTCCCAGAAGGTTGCAGAACATGTACATGCGTCTACAGAAGTACAGCTTTGAAGTGCACCATAAGAAAGGGAGCTGACAGTTGCCGATGCTCTATAACGAGCATATGTGCCTACATCGACATCAAGTGGACCACAAGACGACTTGCAACTGGTCCACATGAGCACTTATCTCCTTGTCACTGAAAAACGCTTTGAAGAAATTCGTTGCAGAACTAAAGCAGATGCCACCTTGAAGGCATTGCGCCAAGTCTTTCTGGCTGGTTGGCCAGAAGAGAAGAATACACTCCCTGCAGGAGTTTTGCGTACTTCGGGTTTCGTGACGAGTTGGCAGTCATTGATGGTGTCATCATGAGAGGAGACAGAGTCGTGATTCCTCATCAACAAAGAGCAGAGATGATCCAGAAAATCTATCAGGCCCACACAGGCATAAATGGATGCCTGAGACGCACGCGAGAGGCCTTGTACTGGCCAGGGATCTCGGCAGAAGTCAAAGAAGCAATTTCCCGATGCTCAATCTGCAGAGAGAGGGACGATGAGAATACGCAAGAGTCGCTGATGCCGCACGACCTCATCGATAGACCTTGGACCAAAGGGAGTTCAGACCTCTTCGAGCTCAATGGCGAACATTATTTGGTTACTGTTGATTATTTTCTGGATTCTTTGAAATAGACCGTCTACAGGACACCACTGCTTCAACGTTGATAATGAAGATGAAGAAACACTTTGCAAGATATGGCTCACCATAAATTGTCGTGAGTGACAATGGGCCCCAATACTCCTTTGAGAAATTTGCCGCCTTTGCATGACAATGGGATTTAGAGCACAGGCTCGGCAGCTCGGGTTGTCCGAAGTCCAATGGAAAAGCTGAAGCAGCAGTCAAGCAAGCCAAACGACTGCTGGAAAGAGCCTTGGCATCCAAGACTGACCCAAGCGCAGCTTTGCTGGACCTGAGGAATACACCGACTGAAGGTTTGGGTGACAGTCAACCTCAACGATGTTTAGGGCGTCGTACCAGAACAACTAGTGTGCCCATGTCGCAAGCCCTGCTGAAGCCACGCTTTGAAACGGAAAGAGCCATGCAGGCGATATGAAACTCACAGGAGCGCCAGAAGGCTTATCATGATAAGAAGGGGAGACAGCTCTCTGTACTACAGACTGGGGACGCCGTCCGAATAAGGCCATTTGGACGCACCAAGAACTGGAGACCTGGAGTCGTATTGGAGCAGCTCGACGACCGTTCGTACATTGTGGAATCAGGCGGATTCAGGCTTCGTCGAAACAGAGTTCATCTCCGCCCTGCACTACCGCCTAATCCACCTCACAGTGCCCAGCAAGCGCCTAATCCTTTTGACGGAGCACCCCCGCCTGCTATGGAATCGTCATCTGCTGCTGCTACGCCGCAAGTCTCTCAGCCTGTCGTTGCTCCTCCGCCTTCGGGTGTCGCACCTGAAGGTCGTTCTACACGATGTGGTCGATGGGTTTACCCACCAAAGCACCTCGCTGACTTTGTTGTGACCTAGCATGAGACTTGCATTGCTTTCAGAAAGAAGAGGATGCTCCGTCATAACGGTTTGAGTCCGTTATGATGTTCTTGGGTTGTATTAAAGCTTTGGAATTTCTGAATTGATTGTCATCCTTTGTTTAGCTCAAATAGCAAAGATACGAACTCAGTAAAGCAACACACGGAATATATGACACCACCATTCACCTTCTCTTTCATCCTCTCACCGAATCATCTACCAGAGGCCATACTTTTAAGCTCCCAAAGCCCAGAGCCCTAAGCAGTGTCCGCAAACATACATTCAGCCACCGAATAGTCAAGTATTGGAACTTGCTGTCTGAGCACATGGTTTCACCTCAAACATTCAATACATTCAAAAATTGCTTGGACAAATTTTGGAGCAACAATCTGTGCAAATTTCACTGGGATGCCGATTTAGGACTCGAACCGTGATTTGAAAGAAATCGCCGACAATTGATGTGTCGTGTCTTATGATTGTTTGTTTAGACTACGATATTTTGAAGGGGGGATTACATGTGTAATTTATAATGGTACAGTGTAGATTTGTTCCGGAGAATCGTTGTCGGGGCGGTTTTACGAAAAGGGTGGATTACATGACGGCGGATTAACGGGGTCTCAGTGACTGTATGACCCCAGGCCCGCCACCAGAAACATCTTGAGTATCTTAAGTTAAGTAAGTAAATTACTTCGTGTTGTTGCTTCGGATTAGACAACAACGGTACCGTAGCTCATCCGGTTCCGGGCACGTGACATTCATTCTGACGTCACGTCAAAACAAAAACAATCTGCGACAGCTGCTCCCTGCTAAGTCCTAAAATTTTAACATTTTGTGACGCTTATGAAGTGTAAATAAGCCTTCAATCATGACTTCTGCTCAGCGAAAAGACAACAGAGAGGATCATCTCAATGGTGCGTACTATTTGAAGGAGCAATCAGGCCGCGAAAGCCCGAATTCAATCCCTTTTCACACACATGCGTATCCTTTTTTTTTTTCTGCGTTTCTCGCGAACTTTACTTTCTGACTTTCTGTTCGCCCATTTTCAAGTTTTAATGTCGATTTTTATTGCGCGTTTTCTCTTCATTCGTTCATCCGTGTTTTCTCATCCGTTTGATCTATACTTCTATGTTGGTAATTTTTAGTGACAGGCACTGGGTCAGCTACCAGGTTATCCTACAGACCTTTGTAATTCACGTACTTGTGTACGTGAGTACTGTACGTCTTAACCAGGTGAGGTGTTAGCTCTATATAGTAGCTATGTGCACAGCGCGCCGCGCTTAAGCGATCGCCCCGTCGCTGAGCCTTGGACCCGGCTTTTCGCGTTTTGCAGCGCTGCGCCGCCGATGGGTGTAAACAAATAAAGTTTTCGGGCATTTATAATCGGATTTAAGCAAAAGTAAAGTAAGGTTTTTGAAGTAAATTGGACGCCCTTTCAGATGAGCATAATATTTTAAAGATCACACGACGTTTTCTATGGTTTTTCGTCGATTGAAAACCGCTAAAANTATTACTCGCCGAAACATGGAGAATACTTTTTTTTGTTAA
>KB295596.1:27094-38515 GCA_000328365.1 Capitella teleta | reverse complement strand
CTCCCCACCCCAACGAGCTCTTACAAGAAACCTAGCAGCTATTGCTTCCCGTTAACGCTGCTGTTAACACTCCCACGCAATTACTAATAGCACAGTGTGTCTGCTGCATGCGTGGGTGCACACTCATCTGAATGCTGTATTTTGTCACATGGTCATATTTGCCTCTCTCTCTCTCTCACTGCAGACTTTCAAGACTACCACAGCTGGCAGACTGGTAGTGACCCTGCCCAACAAGGTCTTTGCCGCCATTCTGAAGATTGTGCCACTGGCCCCTGCTGACCAAGCCGACGCCTTTGTCATCAACGATCTGCAGATCTTCGCTTGCTTCGAAGAGGAGACCACAACTACCACCACCACACCAGCTGGCACCACCACTGTCACAAGCACAACCAGAGTCACTCCAACAGTCACCATCACCACTACAACCAAGACCACACCAGGTGGGCATGCAAGAACATTATTGCAATTGAACTCCTGGCCAGTGCTGCCAGCCCAGACCAATCAACTGCGCGCCTCTTGCTTAAATGACTCGCCTAATGCACAAGCTTTTCTGCTCTTACCTTCAGTGCCTGACACTACAACAATTGCTCCAGTCATCACCACCACCACTGCTGCTCCAGTCACAACTGCTGCTCCAGCCACCACCACAACCACTGAGGCTGCTCCTACTGCAGACCGTAAGTTACCGTGTCAGCCTTGACACCTAGTTGGAGTCGTGTTTGCATGATCATGACATTTCCCACAAGCCTGCTGGCCTGCCTTTCTTTCTCATTGATGTTTGTTTTTCTCTGCAGAATGCACTCTGATTGAGGGAATGAGCTCTCCAAGCCGCATCCCAGAAGATTCACTGAGGACGGAGCCTGCCACTGAAAATGTGTCCGACCTGAGACCAGGCAGCCTTAAACCATGGACTGCTGACAGCAACTCCAACCCAGCCATCTTTGTCACCCTGGTGGAGGATGAAGAAGAACCAATTGCCGTCGGATCTGTTGTGCTTGAGGGCAATGCTCAAGAAGCCGAGATCTTCTTCAAGCCATCTCTCAACGATGACAACCAGGCATTCAAGCCAATCAGTGTGAACGACAACAACGAGCCTGAGGTGTGTAAAATCCCCTCCCCACCCCAACGAGCTCTTACAAGAAACCTAGCAGCTATTGCTTCCCGTTAACGCTGCTGTTAACACTCCCACGCAATTACTAATAGCACAGTGTGTCTGCTGCATGCGTGGGTGCACACTCATCTGAATGCTGTATTTTGTCACATGGTCATATTTGCCTCTCTCTCTCTCACTGCAGACTTTCAAGACTACCACAGCTGGCAGACTGGTAGTGACCCTGCCCAACAAGGTCTTTGCCGCCATTCTGAAAATTGTGCCACTGGCCCCTGCTGACCAAGCCGACGCCTTTGTCATCAACGATCTGCAGATCTTTGCTTGCTTCGAAGAGGAGACCACAACTACCACCACCACACCAGCTGGCACCACCACTGTCAGAAGCACAACTAGGGTCACTCCATCAGGCACTACTTCTGTGATAACAAGAACAACCCTAAATGGTTAGGTTGAATCTTCCAATTGCAGGACAATAGTTGTATGTTCTTGTTATTTCTGTGGATAAGTGTCCATATTCATTGTATAATGAGCTAATCTAGTGCATACAACTTTTTCAATGCAGAAGGATTTCAGTGGTAATTTTTGGCAGATTTGTTTAAATATATTTTTTCCTCACACTCCTTTTCCTATATTCAAGTTTATTTTATTAACTTTCAGAACCAGCAACTACACCATCTGGTCCTCTTTCACCGAGATTTGAGGGATGTGATGAGATCATGACTGACCCAGTTCTTTTCCCTGATAAATATCTTGAATTCACTGGTCCAGTCCAAAGAGGAAGCACTGTGTCCGATGTCAGGCCACTTGGATTATCACAATGGAAAGCAATCATTCCTGATGATGAGACATCCGAAAAACCAGCACTGAAGATCACCCTCCCATCGTCTGGCCCCGTGGAGAAAATTGATCTTCTGGGCACTTGGAAAGATGTGGAGATAGCTCTGGAAAATGATGAAATTACCTTCAAGGCCAATGTTCAGAATAATGGGCAGTCCATTGTTATTGCTGACCTTCGCAGTGATAATAGCAAACCACCAACTTTGGTTAATACCATCACCATCACTATTATGGCTGCACAAGAAGGAACAACCGCCACCTGTGTTGTCAAAGTATGGGCGTGTGTTTCATATCCATGTAAGCATAAATTATTACAATTTGCAATGGAACGTTGACAGTTGAATTTCTTACAGACGACTCTGACACAACCGGAAAGCCTACAGAAGCTCCGTTCATACGAACCACAGCAGGTAAATGTGTTATATTATCAATTGCTCATTAATAATAAACATTATATTTGAAATCACAGTTCATCATTTTGGAATGAATATCGAATACGAGTACTTTTATTACCCATGCATGTATACTAATATGTGCTGAATTTCTATTTAGGTACAACAGAAAGAATTTCAACCACAATTACTAGCACCACGACAGCAGGCATTCCAAGTACAACAGGTACATACTCTACCTGAAATTAAACTTCAATCAATAATATGTCTCCAATTCAAGCTAATGAAACTCCAAGAGGCAGCCCAACTCCAGGTTCAGGACCGTCTCCCATCACTGCGGGTTGCAAGGAACTCATGAAGGATTCTGTTGAAATTGAAGATATAAAGGCGTCTGGATCCCTGAGAGCAAGCCGACCACAAGATGCTCTTCCTGGCGACGACAAAAAATGGAGATCTTCCTTGAGAGGAAAGCGTCCGTCCTCACTTACAGTCACATTGGTCTCAGAAGAGCTGACGGAAGCAATCACCTTGATTGGCACTGTGTCAGAAGCTGAAATAACACTTGTTGGAAAATACAGTGATGATGATGCCACTCCATCTACATTCACTACAGTGGTTGATACTAGAGCTGCTGTCATTCTTGATGCATTAAATGAGAATGGCGTATCTGCACCAAAGCTCCTCAGCACCATCACAATCAAACCTTTGAAATCAACCAATGGAAAGACTGCTGTTGCAATTGATGTTCAGATCATCATCTGCCCCACTGAGGGTTAGTATTTATAGACATAAATATATAGATATTATGTTTCTCCATTAACAAATATAATGATTAATGATATGGGGAACAAATTAATACAAGTAGCGGTATTTCGGTTTACTAAATTGTATAATTCAACCAATGATATAAGTGATTGCCAGATGTAACCAGAAACATTTATTTAAAATTATGAATTGTTTTATTGCAGTAACTGAAACAACTTCACAGACAACAGCTGGCACTACAGGTCAGATTTTAAGTCGCATTACATTTTTGTCAGCTAATGAAGTTATAAAGTAATAATCATCATTAAATTATCTGATTTCACTCTACCCGGAGGAAAATTCTGTGTCTCTCAAATAACATGTTCATACTTACGAATCCAGGATTGACTGGGAGCCCAACTCCTGAAGAGGGAGAAGTTACTTCAGGCACTACCCTTGGACAGACTGAGCCTGGTAAAGTTATAACCCATTTGAGATTTTCTAGCCTCATGTAATTTACTTATATACTGGTTCATGTTATGATAATATTGTATAATGTTACAATGAAGTTTTGGATTGCACTCTTGATTATCGCAATGTGCGTATCATTTTCACAGATACAGGTTTGACTGGAAGCCCAACTCCTGAAGAGGGCGAAGTTGCTATAGGCACTACTCTTGGACCTGGTAAATTCATAATTATACTTGAATTTTGCTATTAAATATACATGTGTTCATTATTAGTTAATAATTGATTTATTATTTTGAATACTAGTCCAATCAACGTAATATTTCCATAGATACTGGCTTGACTGGAGGCCCAACTCCTGAAGAGGGAGAAATTGCTCAAGGCGCCACTCTTGTACCTGGTAAGTTCATACTTAAACTTCATTAAACTTCATACTTAAATTTCATTACTAAGCCTATATGTAATCATTATTATGGATCCATCGTATACTTTTGTTGAATAACCAAAAACAAATCCTTTAAGATGCAGCAACTGGAAGCCCAACACCCGACTACGGAACAGTCACTGAACCAGACCAAGGAAGGCAATGTCCAATGGTCATGGATGACGCAAGCGCTCTTCCTGATGCTGCCTTCACTGCAACTGGCATATTCATTGGCAAACCATCCAATGTTCGACCAAACGACAACACTCCTCTCTTCTTCGTGCTCCCAGACGGAACCGACGCAGAGAAGCCGTCTGTCACAATCACTCTGCCAGACAGCGTTGCTGCTGATCACTTCCCATATGTCGAAAAGATAGTTATCATGGGCACTGTCACAGAATATCAGTTGCAAATTGTTGGAGAATCGAGAGAGACTGGACAACCAGAGACATTCACGATCACACGCTCTAACAACGGACTTCCAGTATTCCTTACAGAATTGAAAACCGAAGCAGGAGAAGAATCTCCAGTTTTTGTTGAGAGCATCACGATCATAATCCTCCAGGGAACAAGGGACGAGAACATGCGAGTCTCACTTGATGCTGAGGTATTTGCCTGCATTGAACAAGAAGGTTAGCATCTGCCATTGAGAATAAGAAAGACGAAACATAAACATTTCATGTTTTCAGAACCAGAAATCCCACACAAAGATCATGGATCCAAATGTCAAGAAGTCATGGCTGACGATCTGCTCATCCCAGACTTCCTCTTCAAAGCAAGTGGAACCATTCTCGGAAGAGCATCTGACATTAGAGCAGGAGGCAAACCACTGTTGGTTGAGATCCCTGAGGATGTGACGCAGAAGAAACCTTCAGTCACTATCAGCTTGCCTGATGACCCACGATCTGGACACCTTCCAGTTGTTGAGAGGATAACCTTGATGGGTACCTTTGATGAGATTAACCTGCACTTGGTCGGGGAAAATAGAGAAACAGGAACAATGGAACCATTCACTACCACTGTGAAGAATGACGGAAAATCAATTGCTTTGGCTAAACTGCGCTCAGAAGACAACCGTCGTGCTCCAAGGAACCTTGAGAGTGTTAAGGTTACAATTCTCAGTGGAAGAGAAGGCAACGTTGTTGAAGTCGAAATGAAGATGATTGCATGCATTACATATAAGGGTAAGGCTGTAAATAAACATTCCAAAAAAGCATATAATGTATAATATAATTATAGGACCAGGATTCTCTCAAGAAACTGGCAGACCAACTCCATCGCCATTCGTAGAACCTACACCCGCTCCAGGAACTCAACCAGAAAACATTGGCACCACTTTTGAAGAAATCATCCACAATGATGCTCTTGTTCCAGCCTCTAACCTGAAGACTAGCGGCCAAGTGGCAGGAGTTCCTTCTGATGCCAGACCTGGAGATGACAAACACCTGATTATGCAGATCCCAAGAGATCCAGCCTCAGAGAGACCTTCCCTGACTGTCACCCTACCGGATGACCCCGCATCCTACCACTTGACCAGAGTCCAGATGATTAAGATCCTCGGAAACTTCATGCTAGCTGAACTTCAACTTGTCGGAGAATCCAGAGAAAGCGGCCTTGTCGAAACATTCAGCACCACCATTCTGAACGACAAGAAGCCTATCGTCCTTGACAACTTGCTAGTTCTGGGTGGCGTTCCTGCTCCAATCTACATCGAGAGAATCACGGTCACAATTATCAGTGGCATGGAAAGCAACAAGGTCACCTTGGACCTGGAGGTTTATGCTCACATTGATAGAACTGGTGAGTTGATTATCGATTTATGTATTTGTCTTATTTCACCTGCATCTTCAGTTGATGATGGCACTGGAGTTACTGGTAAACCATCACCAGCTCCTGAATTCGACGACACACCAGATGAAGGTAAAACCTTGAATCGATTATAGCCAGGCTTTCAAAATTCCATCCCATTTTCACAGGCGTCACTCAATCCCCAGACGCTGGAGTTACTCAGAATTTGAATGCCGAAAGACCAACATGTAAGCTTTCTGCATAATATACTACCAATAAGTGGTGAATGTAACAATATAATTTCTAGGCCAATTCGGCAATATGATGCTTCCTTCTGGCACCCGTGTGCCAATGCCAGGTGGAAGCTGCGTTGCCTGCACTTGTGACGCTGAAAAGGGATTGGTCTGCGAAGATCTCTCCAAGAAATGCAACCTCAAATGCGACGTGAGTTACTCTTTCTTATTCAATTAACGGTGTCAAGCACCTATCTTTAATTCATTCACAGGGAGAATTGGTTCACGTGCCCGGAGAATGCTGCCCAGTTTGCCGTAAGTACCTTGTGACACAAACTATATGTATCTGTATATTATTCACGCAACATGTTCAAACAGGCGGTAAGAAGAGTGGATGCATGGGAAGCAAGCAGATGGTCAAACTGAACATTGATGGCTGCGTGTCGAAGCAACTCGTGGAGAAGACAAGCTGCGGTGGAAGCTGTGATTCTGGCGCTAGGTCCATCTTCCAAGCTCCCTTCTTGGAAACCTCATGCAAATGCTGCAAGCCCACAGGACTAGAGAGAATAAACGTGCAACTGAAATGCGGTAAGTTACAATTTGAAGAATATACAGAAACCGAGACCGAACCTTAATTTTCAGCCAACGGAACCTCAGTTGATCATGAATACGTCCGAATCAAGTCCTGCGGCTGCGAATCCTGCCATTTCAACCCCTTCGAGCTGCTCCAAGGAGAAATCAGGAGAGATGACATTGCCACTCCAACCAAAGGAGACACCCGTCGCCAGAGAATGATTAGGCGCCTGCGCGAATCCAGAAAACTGAGAGGAATCAAGAAGATAGTCGGAGGAAAGACAGGAAGGAGAGGAAACAAAGGAAGGAAAGGAAGGAAAGGTCTAAGAACGGCTCTTCGCAGAATTGCCAAAGCCTAAATACGACCAAAACCCGGACAAGAAAACGATTTCGACCTCCAATAATACTCCCCCTATATATATATACCACACATCTAGTTAAGTAGAATGATTAATTAATTACCGGTGAACACAACTTCAATTGATGACAACTGCATGGCATGGATAAAGATTACTTAATCAACTTATTTAAAGCATTTTGTGAGTAACCTATGCAAAACAAAAAGAAAATTCACGGGAGTTATAAATTTGTGCTAAGTTTTGTCTGATGCTTTCTGTAAATTGAATATGTTTTTTAGGTCTGAAAAAATAGTATTTGTTAGGATTATTCTACAGAAATGTGCTATGTCTGTGATTTTTCTTAATTTTGTTTGTTAATAATTTCTCAGTTGGAACTTTTAAATTTGATTTACAGAATTCATCCCATATGTTAACCGTGTCTCTCTCAAGGCGTTGATTTATTTTGCCCGTCAATGAAAAAAAAATAACAAGTAGAGTAGACTTTCCCCAAATTATATCTGTGATGATCAAAATTAATGAATTGATGTGTGGTCAATAAATTCCCCAGCATATTATTATTACTTCAGTGTCATTGTCATTCATTTGGAGGGGATCCTTTAGTGTTTTGGTTCAACTGGATAAAACGACCAAAAAGAAAAAAAAAAGAACGCGCAACTACATGATCATCGAGGAACAAATTCAAACATGTTTCTCAATAGAAACAACACGTAGGGAAATATCAGTGAAGTGACGCCAAAAAGGTCAACACAAATAAGTAATGATCATTTTTTTAATATAATGAAAAAAAGAATAACAAGTGCATTTGTGACAGAAGCCAGGGAGGCTTATACGCCACGAAATTACAAAAGTGAACAATAACGCAGAGAAAACAGACAAGATTTATGTACAATCATTTGAGAAATAGAAATAGGAATTGAAATAGACTATTACATGTACTTTGCTAATAATGTTCTTTTGGCAGATTTTTTGAATACCTATTGATGGGTTGTAAATAATTGGTTGGAGAAAGGTATTGAACAAATGAGGAATTATATAAGCAAGGGTTTTCTGGCGTAATGACGTTCTACAGAATGGTTCAATCATATTGATATTGGATCTAGTGTTTCGATCATGGACCTGAGGGGAAAGAACAAAGATTCGCGAGAGAGGAAGAGGCGATAAATGATGAGAGATTTTGAAGATGAAGATAGAGATGCGGTATATTATATGCAAGTCGTGCACAGTCAGCAGTAAACAGTCGTGGAAAAGTGGTGCTGTATGTGTTAAAATGAATGCATGGCATCTGAACTCATTGAATAGCGTGAAAGTGACAAGGTATGCCTTCTATACGAAATGCCTTCTATATGGGTCGAACACTATATGTAACCGTGGGTCTGACAGCTGCATGAAAGTACTATGTAGGTATACTAGCCGCCATAAGTAACAAGATTTCTGTTTATAGGGTCACGTATTTTATCAATTAATTAAAATTAAAATAATGATCTTTTGGAGTTTCCATGTGAGAAGTCAGAAATAAAATAGGACACGCTTCGAAGTCCCATAATCATCGGGTGGTAAAAGGTAATAATTATTATTACCTTTTACCAGAGAGAACCTTGAAGGTGGCCACCATGTTGGACGGTCCGTGACAGTCAAGACCGCTACCCAAGCAGCAAAACTTGAGTGATTGATCTTAGAAAACAAACGGATCTCACTAATTGAACTGTGTGATCTGACGGGGATATCAACAAGTACTGTGCAGTGAATCATTCGTAATGATCTGGATTGCAAAAGTTGTCTGTTCGGTTGTTTCCGAAGATGTTGACAGAATCTCAAAAGGTTACCGGAGTCAACACCTCCGACCAACTTCTGAGCCGCGGCAGACTGAGACGTCGCGACTTTTATGAAACACTAATTATATGCAACAAGACATCGATTATCCGCTATGACTCTGAAAGCAAGAGGGAGTCCATGGAGTGATGGTGGCATCATGGATACCCAACCCCTCAAAACGATAAGGGATCAAGAACGACCAAGAAGTCATGATGCCAGCTTTCTGGATTTCCAAAGGAATGATTCACGTTGACTATTTGGAAAAAGGAACTACCATCAGGTACATACTCTGCCGAGCTACTAGAAAAAGTTCGTGCAGCGATCAAGGAGAAACGCCGCGACTTGCTCGCCTTCGCACAACAGAAACGAAGAGTTCCTCTGGCAAGGCATTAAAGCGTTGAAAAATTAATGGAAAGAATGTATTCTACTTGAGAATGTCTATGTTGAATAATAAATAAGTTTCAATTACAACGCGAAATGCCTGAGGCTCATTACTTCTGGGCCCTCTCTTGTATAGATGTAGCTTGGCTGGATTGCAGTTCATCCTGTTGGCGGATTTTCTGTTCCGTAGCCGCAGATCCCCATGAGCAGATGTGAAACAAAGCGTATGGGTTCCAATAGGATCATTGAATGACTAATTTGGCTAGCGCAATGTTGTGAATGGCTTGTAAGCTAAACCTCGAGACGTATAGCTTACGTCACGTCTGACCTAAACTTTACAATACTTGCAATACAGTCAGACCCTGTTAATCCGCCCTCCCCCGTTCCCAGGGAAACTGACGGATTAACGAAAAGGGCGGATTACATTTCAGACCACAAATTGATGAAAATTGTGTGTCATTCTAAAACCCCCAAAACCCATGTAATGCATTATCGTAGTGGCATATACCATTAGGAATGAAGCTAGAGGTAAAAAGGATCTCACATGAGGCCAATTAAAGATTTTTATTTTTTGAACAGTTCAGTGATGGTTGTCCGCTTAGCGGCATTATTCAATCTGCTTGTGACAAGCAGTTCCATCACGCCCAATCTGTGTTGTTCATCTCTATTTTCTTGCTTCGCTACCTCCGACTCCTCGAATCTCCCGAAATATAACATTAATGCTCGTACGTGCTGCCTCGCGTCCCCCGCCAAGACTTCCTTCGCGGGCTCAAACCCACTCGTTTCTCCACTCGATTGATCTCCACTCACAACTTCGTCATCTCGTTCCGCTTCTGAACATCGCTTAACCCAGCGACCAATTAAATTAAAGACTTAACAGAATTTTCGCCTGCAATTGATTTGCTTTGTTTAATTAACTTGTTAAGCGTTAAACAAACGGGAAGGCGCCATTTGTTGTTAAACTGACCCGACTTCAAAGAAATCGCCGACAATTGATGTGTCTTGGCTGATGTTTGTGTTCGACACGCTATTTGGGGGCGGATTACATGCGTTATTTACAACGATAAAGTGTAGATTCGTTCCCTAGAATCGTGGTCGGAGGCGGATTAACGAAAAGGGCGGATTACATGACACAATTAACATTACAAACGATTCGTCCCTGAGATTTTAGGGCGGATTACGAAAAGGACGGATTACATGACGGCGGATTAACGGGGTCTGACTACTTTGAAATTGCAATATTTTGAACGCAGATTTGAAAGAACAGCTCACCAGCCGCGTGCTCCTCAGTTGCGTCTATGCGATTTGCATCACAAAATTAATGCGGTTCGGTAACCGAATGTAAGAATGCGTTATGATTTCACACGTTGGACTTCGCTCGTCTGCCTTGTAGCAAACCACCATATTTCAGCCTCATTTGCCGAATCATAACGTGGCAAATTGTTAAGGCATCTCCAAGGAATCAGTGAAGAGCTAACCATCAGATGACGAAAAACGCCATAAATGCTTTGACGTTTATTTGCAGTCAAAAACAAAATTGTATGGTCAGGGTACATACCAGCCATGCAAACGAGATTGCTTTCCATGACTAACTTCCTTATGCGTAGATTACATGTATACAAGTTAGATATAACTATCAGATCCTGGAGTGAAATTTATAATAAGGATCGAATACTAAAAATCTAAAAATACCCTTCGTGACTCAAAATGGAAAATAAAGTTTTGCAAAATCAACGCATGAAACTCCAAAACAAACACTTAAAAAAACGGAGATAATAAAACGTGTAAAGTCATTTATTCCATCGGTCGACTCATGCATTCATTGGCGCGGCAGTCTCAATCAACTTGTCTGTCGAGATCCGTGTAGCCATATGACTTGAAGGTTGGTTTTGTGCTACACTGCAATACCAAATGAAACATTGAGGAAAGCTCCAAATTCCATCCATCACTCACTTGTTGGGCGACAATAAACAGAATCAAAACAAGGAAAGATGCACCAGAGAACCCGAAAAATGTGACCTTGGCACCGAAGGCGCCGATCAAGAGGCCTCCGATCAAATGTCCGGTGCCGTTACCCAAACCGAAGTAGACTCCGTGTAAGATCCCTTGGACCGTGGCGAGTGACGCTGAAGGAACGGATACTGCTGTGTAAGCAGTCAGGGAAACCCAAATGCAGGAGAAAGTGACACCTGACGAGAAAGGGAAACATGATTATATTTGGACAGATTGAAATGATATCAACCCAACCTTGTAGAATATCTGCAGGAAGAACGAGCCACGGGTCATTAATAACGGCGAG
>KB295584.1:2092-12147 GCA_000328365.1 Capitella teleta | reverse complement strand
CGTGTTCATAACCGTTACTTGCCATATACAAACAACTATGAACCAGTTCTTGCGGTTCGCCAGTCAAATACTCGTACAATGTTTGCAATTTCTCGTAATCGGGGATTCTCTTCGACCCAACGCGAAAATGAAACGCGGACATGAAAGGGTGAAACTCCATAATATCGCCACTAAACATCGATAATGGTTTTCTGGGAATAGTCATAGCAGTGATAAGCTCGGTATATGGATCAGAGGGGCCGTTTTGCTCATGCGCTTTCTGAGTATAGAAAGAAGGATCAGAAAAAGGAGGAGGGATAGGTGAGGAGATAGAACAGTTAGGGAGGAGAGCGTGAGGAACAGATTGAGAAACAGGAGGTTTCACGGAGTGAGACACAGGTATAAACTCTTCAGCATGATGATTTAACGCAACATTTGGAGCAGTAACCATGGTAACAGTAGGAGCATTACAAGTAGGGGGTAGTTTTGGTGTGACATGTGCACTAGGCTTACCAGAAGTAACAGAATGAGCATCGTCCTTTACACTTAAGCATTCAATCTGCTCTCTGATCTCTAGCAGCTCTTCTTCATCAGTTATGGCTTGCTTTCGGCGTCGTAGCTCAATTCGCTTTTCAGCGTGACGCTCTTTTGCGCGGAGCTCTTCCAATTTCGTGGCCGTTCGAGTACTGCCTGCTGTGGACGTGCTGGCGGTGAACCAACTTCTATCATCGACGGCGCGTAATTCCAGCCACGCCTTGGCACGTGCTAGGGTTCCTTCGACGCCATCTTCATTATCCAGGAGGCGCGCCTGCTCTTTGGCACGTAGCTTGGGAGTAGAGATACCAATCAGCTTGGCATGGGCTTCTCTATATGCGATAGAACGTTGCCGTACCACGTGGACTGCAGCATTGACGTCACCGCGTCCAACGTCGTCAGTACTTCGGTCAGTGAGTTTACGCAGAGCGTTGCGTGATTTGGTGAGGTTTGCGAGTGCAGCAGCTACGGCCTTCTTGGCGTTCGCCGTCTCACGTTTGAGGAGTTTGGCAGCGTCATGTTCCTTCTTGGGCGAAGTTTGAACTGTTGTCGCCATCCGGTTGAACTAAGTTGAGACAAGAAGATTTATTTTTTGTTCAACTAAAACGAAACAAAATAATAACACATTATACATCATGTGAATATATGACCTACACTTATGGGTCCGCCGGATCGTTCATGCTGCCGCCGCCGCTGCTGCTGACCGAATGTAGAGGTCTTTTTTGACAACGACTCAGCAGCGGCCAGCGACCAGTCATGCATGCCAATCTGACGAACTCACAATTGTAAAATTATGTAACAGCCGTAACAGACATAATGATAACATTACTATATAAATGATAATAGAGGGATACAATTACTTTTATGACAGCACTTGAAGCCATATGCAAAAGAAACCTTCCCAATCGAGTGACCTTATAGCTG
Organism: Capitella teleta; assembly: GCA_000328365.1. Lineage (NCBI taxonomy): Eukaryota > Metazoa > Annelida > Polychaeta > Capitellidae > Capitella > Capitella teleta. The sequence continues at coordinate 10,710 of KB295584.1, read as the reverse complement.
GTGTGACTTTACGTGCATTTCACTAAAGATAAAAGGCATCCATTCTTTGATGTCGTGACTACGTTTGTTGTCGTTGAATTCCCAGGAGCCAAGCACATTTTTTACTTTGCTTCGCAATCCAGTGGCCTTCGTCTCCCAGGTGCTTCAGTCTTCAGTGTTCTGCAGCAACCTTTATGGACGAGTTATTGCTCTTTACACCACTTTCAATAAAGCATGGAGAAGAAGCCACGAGCAACGTTGATGACTTTTGGTATTCGTGTCTTGGGAATATAAATGGCCCGTTTTATAGTCAGCGTTGTGAGTCTTGAGCAGCAGTAGCCAAAGATCAACAATGTACACCAGAAAGAAATGCATATGAATGACAGATATGTAGGTCGCTGGCCCATCTGCTGTCAGACAGTATAATTATATTTAGTACACTATATAGTTATTACTTAGAAGGTTTGCTTCGTAAGAGGTTTGTGACTATGCTAATCAACATGAGATGTGGCAGCGTGGGCTGGCGTATTTTAGTCATATTGCTAACAAGAGAACTCAAGCTTCCTCCACACAGGTGGTAGTAGCCAGTTATTCCCAACTCCCTCAAGGTATCCATCTTCTATTTCTGACAAGGCTATATAGAACACACGACGAGGGCAATGACCGACTGTGTTCCTAGTTATAAGAGGGCATATGCATAGGATTTTTAGAAAGTTCAATGTCCTCTATAATAACCCAGGTGTGTCTTACTCTCAAATGGCCAAGTTCTAGGATACGTTTCAGAGTTTCCGGAGGTAGGAACTTCCTTGTTGAAGATTTCCGACAAGTTCATTGACTTCCACGTTTAACGCATCTCCTGGATGACCTACGGAGAAGCTCACGAAAGACCGAAATTGCATTGCATCAATGACATGAAAAGGAGTCACGATCGATCACGATTAGCAATTTCGAGGCAAACCAATCCATTTGCTTTATTAGGTGAGAGGTATAGGGCTCTACTTCCTCATCTGATTACGAATTTATCATGCAACGGATCTTCCTTGCAACCAGGAAGTCATTATATTCAAACGAATGCACATTAAAATATAACCCACGGTTTCTGGTTGCCTTCTCATTGCTGCTCTAATAATATGTCACTTCGCAAAGTCTGACCCATTCGCATATAATGCTCTGCAACTTGGCTCTGGACTCTACTTAATGATCCGTGGTGTACTCAGGACATTCGTAGTAAATTACCATGATATAGAACAGTCTGATCGGGAAAAAGCATGCGCAGACCTCTTCTGAATTACCATATCAACAACGAGCAGAGTCCTCCACGGCAAAGGAGTTTTGGTAATCCTACTTTAGGCTGACTGCAAATTCGAGGAGGAATTTCTTTGGCATTGTGGAATTGTGCTTTTCTAGAGAATTGCTCTGTACTTATAATATAGTCTGTACAGCTGAACCATTCAGTGACATGAGGGATTAATCCCTCACTTGACTTTAATGGGTGTTCAACCAATGTCGATGTCTGTGTTTGACGGCTTTAGCATATAATATATAGAGAGTTCATTTATGCTTGAGCACATCGAATGTCCACGGGGTCAATGTTTTATGAGAACTAATCTCCGTTGGCGACATTTGCAAATACATCAGCGACGGCGGATATATTGAAACCTCGTATCTACCCTTGATGAGATCGTCTGTCTGATTGCTTAGCTGTCCAAAATTGGTTCATGCTATGTAGAAATTAGGGGTTATAGACAACACAGCGGGCACTCTTTTCTAGGCTTGATTGCATGACAAACACAGCAATCGAATCAAACGGTTTTTTTCGATCGACGTTTGATTCAGAGTTCAGACTGATCAACTGCGTCCGTGACGGGTTTCAAACCAGGATTCAAGAATAAATTTTGAGGTCAATATTCTCTTAACAGCTTATTCGGTACATTTCAAGATTAGCAGAGGTTGTTTGAGGATTCCCAAGAGTGAATGTGATGTTGATTATGCGGCTATACTTTATGCAATGTACAACAATTCTTGGGGCTTTCAACCTTTCACTTACCTCTTCGATATGATGCACAACAATACAGTACAATACAATACAAGGGATTTTGAGCGCTACTTCCAAAACAATGTTCAAGCTGACGACGAATTGTTGTCTATTGTCGGGAAATCAAAGGTCATGAGACTCATGACCTCATGATTTAAAAGAGCATCAACGACATGAGCACTGGTCAATGTAAAAAAGAGAGACGCTTTGTGTCACTGACATTTTACGGGTGGAAAACCCGGCTCAAGCGTGGAAATACACAGGAGCAATTGTTGAATCGCGGCTCCTGCGCCTTTTAAACGACCATATTTTACATTTTACAGCATTATGTAATAGGCACAAAGAACCGTCCTCATAACTTTTGAGAACCTGACCGACGGAGGATCGATTCTTGGCACAAAGTATAAACAAAACCACAGCCATGATGCATGGTCTCCATGACAACATGGTAATTGAAATAAATAACATCGAATGAGAGCAACACTTCACCGTGACCATTGAGAACAATGACTTGACGTAAACGCTGGACATTTTTACTCACCAAATCTGCTGTGTATGCTTATATAGACAAACGATCTGAATGTTATACTAAATAACACAAGTTTAAACATTTTAAAAGCCTATCTTTGGAATTTACAAATGCTGCGACCCATACAGAGACATCAGAACAAGCCGCGTGAACAAGTCCGACGCCTTAATCAGTAATTAACACAGCAGCTGTCTTACCCTTGAATAGACTGCACATCCAGCATACCTGGAATGGTGATATAAAGTCAAAGAAACACAGGTACATCACGAAAAGACATCGTCGATTGAGAAGCATGTCGTTGATTAGGTTTCGCTCGATCTTGTTTCTTCTATCTGCGACATGTTTCTCTTTTTGCCTGTTTCTTTGTTGTGTAAGGGATGCTTCCCTTGCCTGTGAACAATTCCTGAAGAGAGAGACTCATTCCCTGTAGCATTTGTGACTTCATTCTAAATGAAATGAGATTAACCATTCCAGAAAACTCCCCAATCTATGGATCAGGGTTAACTCTTTAAGGATAAAACTGTTCATCGTGACTACTAGTATTCTTTAGACCCCATTAAACAAATTGCAACCTCACTGACAGACGATTGTGAATCTGAGACATCAATCAACCAATGTGAGATATTATCAATCCTCGAGCGTATATGTATTATGAATGCACTAAATTGAGATTAGGGAGACAGTTTCAAGCACGTGCTTTGGCTGTCTCGTAAATCACTTATGTGTGGATATCCTGGTATGGAGTTTTATTAGTGAGTGGCCTTGATATTAGGACCTGCTGATTGAGCAAACCGTCGTGGCCACAGCCTTTATACGGTCCTCAGCTGCAGCCGTCCCTTGGAGATTGCCAGGGCAGTGCTAATGGCTCAGTCACACTGAGATTGTATGGTTTGCAAATCCTATGGAAGACCCAGACTGTCCTATGATACGTAAAAGAGATCTTAGCATTCGTTTCGAACGTCATGGGAACATCGAAGGCGCATCTCGTAAAATGGCAATGCATAAAAGCTCCCAGCTTAAGACCTGTCGTTCGACCGAATTGCATTAGTGTGCGACCGGACCAGTATTGCCGGGTGAGTCTGGGTAAGAGGGACTTCTTAGAAATTTACCTGGGATTGAACTATCTAACTACTGTATCGTAATATTTACCCGGGGACCAGGTGAACTCTACAGGAATGTGATTGCGGCCTGTGTTACAATGCAAAGCACTTTCCCAAGTGCAAAATAATCTCGTATTATATTGTAGCAAATCACTCGAGATAAAATTTGGGCTCGAATCAACTATACAAATGGGGACTAACTAATCACTCAGTATATACTCACTGTATACACTTTATTACATGGACCCTGTTATACTTGATTTATAGTAACAATATTATGTGTGAAGAGCCCTGAAATTCATCGTAAAGACCTGGGCTAAACTCTGGTCCCGGGGTTTTGATTTAACAAAGAGGCTTAGGAAGAATGGAATGCAATGCCTCTCCCTTCGTGCATCCATCGTTTAGTATGTGGTATGTTGTCTTTGTACTTTTTAATTCGTGCTGCAAATTAACATGGCCTCGATCTTTCACTTCGATGGTGATCATTAATAATGTTCTGTCGTGCCGGCAATTTGCTGAAGGTCATCGAGTGCAAAACTAATATCAAACTAATATAAACTTCAAGTACGTCTCAGAAAATATCCAGGCACCAGCGTTGGTTGCGCCCATGGATGATGAACGATGCAAGTGTACTTGTAAATTATTAGTGTAATTTGGCGCCGTGGCATAGATGACAAGCAGTGAATCAAATAATGGCCAGAATGACCCCATTGCAAGCAGTCTACTCAAAATACGCTTATGACCACGTGGGTCGGTGACCAGTGCCATCAAAATTAATGTGTGTCCTCGCAGTGTCACCGCCTAACGTCACGGCTCAGCATGAGATCCAATCACCGAGCCGCCAGTTATTCATTGATGCTTCATGACACATTTTGCACAATAAACTCCGATTTGAGGGGTCGATGCGTGCGTCTAAAACTGGTCCGGTGTCACGCGAAAACTTGCCATCCTGCGAAAAGTGGACGCACATATTATATGCGTACACATTATCACTGTTATAGGCGCATACGAACTATGATAATAGCCTCCAAAACGAGTGACAATACTACAGAGAAGTATATTTATATCGGACAAAACCCCATTAAGCACTAATCGAGAAAATAAGAGCTTATTTCTAATAAAACACACTGCCCATGTGATTACGTCACTCGAGGCTGCGAAAACAGGTAACGTTTTAAAAATTGAGAATGGCGTAACTTTTAGAGTAGATTGAGGGGGGGTAACCCAACCCTTTAAGAATGTATACTATGCAATGAATCACAGAACCAATTCTGTTGAACTATAAGATCCTCGACAGAATCAATTCTGTTGATGAAGGGCATAGCTTAGAGAATCAATTCTGTTAGCTTATTTGATACGAACAGAACCATTTCAAGCACATTCCCCTGACTTCAAAGCATCACAGAATCAATTCTGTTGAACTATAAGATCCACTACAGAATCAAAACTGTGAGCTTATAGGATAGGCTAGAGAATCGATTCTGTGAGCTTATTTCATACGAACAGAACCATCTCAAGCATTTCACCCTGACTTCAATGCATCACAGAATCGATTCTGTTGAACTATAAGATCCACTACAGAATCAATTCTGTAGGCCTATGGAATACTCTAGAGAATCGATTCTGTGAGCTTATTTCATACGAACAGAACCATCTCAAGCATTTCATCCTGACTTCAATGCATCACAGAATCGATTCTGTTGAACTATAAGATCCACTACAGAATCAATTCTGTAGGCCTATGGGATACTCTAGAGAATCGATTCTGTGAGCTCATTTCATACGAACAGAACCATCTCAAGCATTTCACCCTGATTTCAATGCATCACAGAATCGATTCCGTTGAACTATAAGATTCACTACAGAATCAATTCTGTGAGCTTATTGGATAGGCTAGAGAATCGATTCTGTGAGCTTATTTCATACAAACAGAACCATTTGAAATACTTGGTCTGGTCATCATTGCTTTACAGAATCAAGTCTGTTGAACTATAAGATCCACTACAGAATCAATTCTGTAGGCCTATGGGATACTCTAGAGAATCGATTCTGTGAGCTTATTTCATACGAACAGAACCATTTGAAATACTTCGTCTGGTCATCATTGCTTAACAGAATCAAGGCTGTTGAACTATAAGATTCACTACAGAATCAATTCTGTAGGCCTATGGGATACTCTAGAGAATCGATTCTGTGAGCTTATTTCATACGAACAGAACCATTTGAAATACTTCGTCGGGTCATCATTACTTTACAGAATCAAGTCTGTTGAACCATAAGATCCACTACAGAATCAATTCTGTAGGCCTATGGAATACTCTAGAGAATCGATTCTGTGAGCTTATTTCATACGAACAGAACCATTTGAAATACTTCGTCTGGTCATCATTGCTTTACAGAATCAATTCTGTTGAACTATAAGATGCACTACAGAATCAATTCTGTAGGCCTATGGGATACTCTAGAGAATCGATTCTGTGAGCTTATTTCATACGAACAGAACCATTTGAAATACTTCGTCGGGTCATCATTACTTTACAGAATCAAGTCTGTTGAACCATAAGATCCACTACAGAATCAATTCTGTAGGCCTATGGAATACTCTAGAGAATCGATTCTGTGAGCTTATTTCATACGAACAGAACCATTTGAAGTACTTCGTCGGGTCATCATTACTTTACAGAATCAAGTCTGTTGAACCATAAGATCGACTACAGAATCAATTCTGTAGGCTTATGGAATACCCTAGAGAAGCGATTCTGTGAGCTTATTTGATATGAACAGAACCATTTGAAATACTTCGTCGGGTCATCATTACTTTACAGAATCAAGTCTGTTGAACTATTAGATCCACTACAGAATCAATTCTGTAGGCCTATGGGATACTCTAGAGAATCGATTATGTGAGCTTATTTGATATGAACAGAACCATCTCAAGCATTTCTTGACTTTGAGGTCTGAGGACCCTGACTTTGAGCTCTTCTGTATCCACTGTCTTTCAGAAGAGCATGCACTCGTATATATACACTTGTGAATCCAGATGGGGGATCCCCTGTGAGATCTCAGAACGTATCTGCTCAATCACAGTGCATGGATGAACCAATGAGTTGTTCGTTAAGCGACCGTGAGCATTGTGTTGCGCGCCAAGTGAAAGTCAGTGAAGCGGTATTTGATCGAGTCACTACAGGATCAACTCGGCGTAGCACACTTCAACAATAAACACTTCAAAAATAGGCAATTGGAGATAAAATAAATGCATGGATAATTTAACACATTCACCGCCACAGCATTTTCCGGACGATACCCCTATACCGCCACGCATTTTACTCAAAAAGCCTCAACTTCACCGCTATGTCTCTTCTAAATGAACGCACGCATACCTAAATATTATACATATTTGGATAGGTCGTTCTTTTGTGAATCCAGCGATATAACATTCAACATCATACATACAACTAAATGTAGTGAAATACAACTCTGAACAACACATACTTTGGTGAATTTCACACCCGCGCAAGCAAAAAGTTGAGAAAATCGCAGTTTTCCTCTCAGTTACCAATATGACCAGCATAACACACATTGTGATTACAGAGGTTACGTTGTGTTGGCATAACTATTACCCCGCGATAACGACCCCGGTAATTAGCAGATCAAAGGATGAGAATAACAGTTATAAAGTCGAGAGTTTGAGTCAGCGCTCGCTTGGCTTTCAGTCGCTAATTAGCTCGCTTTTTCAAATCCTTTTTGTGTCACAAACGCGCACTGGAGAGATACCTTGAAAACACTGCTTTGATGTGTAGCATAAAAGTATACTAGTACCGAATTAGGAAAAGTCAGTTGGAATAACTTGATAATTTATTGATCAGTGTCATCACGCATCTCGCCAGACACTGGTCGTTGTTGGGGGCGAAGAAGGCCGCCAAGCCAGCGTGGGCGGCATAGCTTGAAAACTTCAAAGAAAACTTCAAAGAAATTCATATTCGAGAAACCCTTATGTTTACAGTTATATTGACGACAAACAATAGAAACAGGCGCCGGTCACCCTTCCTCAATAATTGGCTGGTTTTCAAGAAACACCCATGAGAAATAATTATTTTGATCTCAAATCTGCTGCGTTCCGCGTTTTTATATCGAATGAATCTTACATATATAGTGAAATAAATTATAATCAAATGTTATATTATTCGCCTTGTACGCGCTATATGCATTTACGAAAAACATTCACAGAGTTATTTGACTCATTTCCAAATGAACATTAGAAGTTGCTCTATCAAATCTGAAGCATATAATTATGTATAAAAATGTATAGCACAAGGCTGACCGCACTGCAACTAGTATGCTACCAGTGAAATACATTAGTACTCGCGAGCTCCATGTTCAAAGAAAGCATCGTGGCGACTCATTTGGAACTTCTATAAACACGTGTTCCTTCATTGCTTGATATGCATTCAAAATGTTATTCATGAGCAAGAAATTTGTGAGTTGTAGAAACGGTGCTGGTAGTACATGTATATACGTGTATATTATATATATGCTTATTTTTGTCCACACATTTCATGTGTATATATACACGGCCGAAAAAAATTATGCAAGCCTTGATTGAGGGGAAGATGGATATACTAGTACAGGACATGGAATATGAAAATATTAATTCGGCGTTTGTACTCAACTAACTGAAGTTTTAGGATTAGTGCTAATTGCGTAATGATTGTATCATAATGAACACGGAACTAAGATAGCGCGCCATGCGTATACACATGCCACGTACAGTGACACGCTTCAACGATGTATACTCCGTTACATTTTAGCGACTCACTCAGTACTATGTAGAGCGTAATTGGAACTTCAATAAACTTGTGTGGTCCTTCATTGCTAGACATGCATGTACATGTATGAATAAATACATCTATGTGCTAGAAATCCATGAGTTGCGGAAACGATGCTTGTGATGAAATGTGTATCTGCCTTTTTTTTT
>KB295566.1:294366-328488 GCA_000328365.1 Capitella teleta | reverse complement strand
CGGAACTAAAAAGTCATGTTCGATGTTCGAAAAGGCATCATACCCATTCATAGCAATATTGTAAGTAAATGTTGTCTTCTTATTTTTATTTTTTTTTGTTTTTTTTACGTTGTTTCTGTAATTTTAAGATAAGATAAGATAAGATAAAGTTTATTCATTCACAGAATCAAAATGAAGGTAAAAATGAAGAATATACAAGATAATGATGAATGAAATGGCGCTGATTTAGAGGTGGATGGATATAACTAACGGTGTCAGCTGTGCTAATAGAAGTTAGAAAAAAAGAAATAATAGAAAAGGTGCAACAAACATCATGATACAATAAATTTGTTAGAATGATAAGAGAGCATATGATAATACAAAAACAAAACAACAACAATTATAATCAATGCCCTGACTAACTAACTAATCTATATATATAGTACAATATAATATAATGTAATATAATGATGAAAAGATTAACAATTTTTGTTTTGCATGATAATGCAAACTACAGCAATATGCGTAAAATGTAAAAGAGCAAAAGATAAAGAGGAGAGGAGAATAACGAGGCAAAGGGAGGTTAGTGGATTTGCGTGAGTAAAATTAAAAAGTCGATAATGAGTTTACTTTTAAGGTGAGTTTTAAAAGTGGTGAGATATATGTTGATGTTGCTATTGATTTGATTCCATATGAACATGCCTCGGAAACGAATTGATTTCAATGGTAAATTTGAAGATAGACGAGGTACGAGAAGTAAATGGCGTTGGCGGGTATTGACAGCATGTATGGAGGCATTTGTTTGAAAAAAATGCATCTATTACAGGGGGGATTATTATTCTTACAAATAACAATAATGATGTGTCTGGTTCTTCATTGATGGTGTGTGTGGTTTTTATTCAGATGTTTTTTTGGGAGTTTTTTTTTCTGTTCTGGTATCTGCTGCCACTGTTACAATATTTGTCAAAAGGAAACAACAGAAGAGCAAAGATCTGACATGCGCAGAGATGAGGCACAGATTAGATAATTATATTAAGTTGGTACACCTGCACAAAGGGCCCTTACGTAATTGTACCAAGTCACCTGGTGTGACTATTCATTTGATACTGTCCCTAATTAAATATCCATAGAAATTTCATCAATATGTAACGTCCCCCAGCCTAAAGGCTAAAACGATATCCCAAGGAAATGAAAATATCACAGCATGACAATCACGGCATGTCCTGAATATACTCCCGAGGCGATGTATATTTAGTCCACTTTATTTTACAGAGATACACCCGGAAATGGAAACATCGTGTAGTGACCTCTAGTTGACACATTGTTAGTTTATTGGCATAAAAAAAAAGATGAACATGACATTAAACATTGCAGTTACCTGGACCCTCCATTACATACAGACATATAACCCTTCATTATTTCCCTCCTTATATTAATTGTATTGCAAAATCAAAGTCATTCCTAATCAAAAAAATCCTTCAATTGTAATCATTATTTTGGGTTGCATGTTGTCCTCTGTATGACTCGAAGTAAGTCTTTGAGGCATCAATCAATGAACAAATACGACGACATGGCATCCAACAGCGTCGACATGAACACGAAGACACTGCTCGATCGTCCCATGCGATCGTGAACGCTGAATTTCTCGACCACCCACCGGGTTCACACTGTTGAGGTGACATGCACAGGGATGGCAATATGCTGCTTCGGAGACGCATGCTCCAGCGAAGCGCTTCTTTTTTTTCTCTTTTTTTTTTTCCCTTTTTTTTTTTTTTTTTTTTTCCAGATGTGTCCCAATTGTTCCATTTTGCGTCGATGACATTTAATCAACTTCCAAGGCCGCCCGAAATGAATAACTTCAAGAAATTACCTGTCATTAATAATAGAGAGAATGTTAAGAAAAATTGAGACCGCAAATTGCTAAAGAGAACATTTGATGGATAATGATGAGGTTTTCAACCGATGCAATTCAATCAATTGCAACATGAACTTAAAACGGGATAAATCAGAGGGTGAGGAATGAATGCGATGATGGCATTCCTTCGCCACAATGCGATGCATGTACAGAGACACGTTTTGCAATGGGCTGAATTCAGAGTACTATCAAATGAACAGTGGTCGTATGGAGGATGGATTGGCTTGTGATGTACATGGATGGGATTGAACCTGGCTGAATCACTGCTATTTTCATTCATCTTGAAGCTGCCTTGATCCAGACTATTCGGAAAAAAAAGGCTGCTGCATGAATGCTCCCTGTCGAAATATGTCGATGTTTGTGGCGGCTAAGATGGTCAGTTGTGACCAACTACGGCGTCGTAGTTGGTCAATTGGTCAATGTTCCCCTCGATAATTCTCGTTATTTGTTCACCAACAGTTCGAAAGACGACATTAACGCCCCGCTTCAGCACTTGGCACTCGTCTAGACTGATGAGAAATTAGTGGAATGACCTTAAACGATGCGAAAACAGCAGCATGACGTTGAAGAATGAATAAAGGAGAAAATGACATTAAACGATGAAGAAATAACAGCACATGGCAACAAACAGGCAAAAGCGGAGGCAGGCGTTGCCGCATTCTGTCATTATTAAAAGTGTTTCAAATCATCCGGATCCCTTGGAAAAAAGTTGCACCACTCTTGCAGCATCCTTGGTCAGTATGACAATGCGATGTCGTCCAACATGCAGGCATATTGTGACAGTCATGACCATCAACAACCATAAAGGGTTTCCCCCGCGCATGCGTAGTGTCTATTTGCTGAACTTCCGGGCCTATTTCTTTTGTGTGGTTTGATGGGCATGATCTCACTCCATTTTTTTTTCCACGGATGATGACTCAACGTGATATTAATTATTTGTCCAATCACATGTGTGGCGCATACGCCTCATTCTTGCGAGCGTATTGGTGCACTGCGGTCCCGACCTATCAGTGTGTCAATAGTGACAGTCAAAAGTGTTTAAGAAGGGATGCTGATATAGGGGACTTAATTAACTGATCATAATTATTAGTTAATTTAGTTTGATTTGATTAGTCGCTGGCTTTGATTGGTTAAAGAGGAAGCGTCTGCGTTCGGTTAAAATGATGTGTTAAATTAAATAAGCAATGAGCATCATTTTGGTTTTTGTCTGCACTTTATCATTCCATGCAATTGTAATACTGATTATGTAATCTTTATGCCTAGTTATACTGTCGGTTGTAATTGGTGTGAATTTATTATTGAAATCAACGATAATTACATCAGCTTGTTTCCTGTGTCGCGTGGTGTTAGCAATTGTATGCAACCCACTAGATCTATGCATATCCACTACATATACGGACATAATGGATTACCATTGTAAGCTGTAGTAGTATTTCCTACTCAGGTAATGGGTAGCGAACCCCGACAATAACCAAACGTTTTCATAATCTGCAGAGTAGTCTAGAGTGCCACAGAGTGCCACAGAGTGCCACAGAGTGTTGCAGCTAATGAGCTCACACGTTTGTAAGGAGTTGACATATTTTTTTTTACCGTCCACGTACTTCGCTGTTTTGTGCTTTTCATTGGATTATAACAAAGTTTGAATAAAAATCATGCAAACAAAGCTATTATTTATCATTATTATGATCAACACGCTAAACTTGGAGATTATCTGCGCAAATTATAATCATTTTGTATCTATTATTTTGCTCAAGGACTCAGTTTTGTCAGTCATCAACCTCTGCAAAACGCACATTTAATGTTGAGTAAAGACCTATTAAGGGTTTATTTGAATTTATGAATCAAATACGTTTTCGCGTTTTATTGTTTACATATAAAACCTAATTGATTGGCGGCCATTAAAACCCGTTTACAAGGCTGTACAGAAATTCGGATAATGGAAGCAAGGAAGATCTCAAAGCTGACTTAATGCCGCATTTGTCATTCAGATAGGTTAAGAAACCTGCAATCCCTATCTGCATGAGAATACTTTTGGAGGCCACGCTGTGTCTGGAATCTAGGGCTCCTCGGGAAAAAACTCAATTTCCTTCAGACGAATCATTGCATAAGAGCCCTGCTTTAGCCTATTTATTCAAACTGAGGAATGAAGAATGTGAGAAATCCTGTGTTTGGTCCAGTCTTCATTCTGTGGGGTGTCGTGAGGACATTAGTCAATAAGGGTTTACGGGTGGGTGGTTATTAGACCAAAATGATGGATTGTCGGTTGTGCAATAACTAAAAGACGAATCGCAATCAAAAAGTGGGTCAAATAATGCAAGTTTGATTGTCCTTCAAGCTGTTTATCAGCGGTGCTGTCCATTTCTCCCTTTAATAAGCTGAGGTAATGCAATCAATTGAATGATCTTTGATATTCCAGCCATCGATATAAGTTCTCGTATAATTATAAACAAGTATAAGTATAGCATACTGCCTATGTGTATTAATGCTATGAGCAATCCATTTGAAGCTTGCTGCTCGAGGATCACAACAGAGAGGTGCGCATGCGCGTGGAGCCCTGGAATCAACGAAACACAGCTGCCTTATTCAGAAACGTTAGAAGAGAAAAACAAAGAGAAAATAGCAACGCAGCAGAGCAATTACGCAATGAAGCAGAAGACGTCAGAGAAGATGAGCAGCAGGCTGGCATTGGTATGTACGACGTCTCCACCAGAGCACGATCAGCAATTCCACACAACCGTACGATGCGCCATCGACTATGGTGTGGGGTTTGTAGAGCGGGTCGGTCGGTTCATGCGCTGATCAAACATTGACACGCAATGACACGCAATGGTACGCATTTTGCATGGATATACTTCGTTAAAAATTCTATTACTCCATGATGTACCAAGTCATTACGTCACACACGTGTTCATTTCTAATTTGGACATCACAGTGCAAAACACTTCACTGAAGCATCTCCTCTAACAGAGATTCATAACAATAGACAGTGCAAAGTAGCCTTCATCCACACTCGTGTGGAGGACATGCTGACATTCACATGAGGGTGCTACTCTGTCCGTTTGTCCGTGAGGCAACAAACAACCTACGTAATTGCAGAATAAACGAAACGAACGCTCATTCAACGGCTGCCAAATTAGGTCAATAAACGAATTTCACCCAAGGAAATCACCTCTAAAGAGAACTCTCAATGTTGTCATCGCGTGTCTCAATACATTATGTCCATCAGTGTCTCTCCTTCTCGTGAAGTTCTGCGATTAAATTGAATTATTAGTTTTTAAAGAGCCTAAATGTGTGCTCATTAGTTGTACTCATACTGACCATCGTCGATGTGGATCGCTAACTACCAGTGCTGCTTTGCATGCAGGATTATTGTATCAAACAAGTATTCGCCAAGCGGGAAAAAAAAGGTCATTAATAGCGAGACGAAAACAACCCTGGGTTGTAATTAAACCGCCTGGCCTTGAGGACAGGTGTCGACAAGCAGAGCACAGAGCATAAATGAAGGATGTAGGTTATATTGCCACCTTCATTGTCAAAACATGTTGCAAACACAATGCCCCCCATTTTGGGAGGTGAATGCCCTTCCAAACACTTTGTGGCGTCAGAAGGATAGCCTCTAATCGGTGTAATTTTATATAGTATGTCCGAAGCAGTAAAATGTTTGCCAATACTTTTTTTCATTTGAACTCATAGACTTGTTAGCTTTGGCGTCTTTATAACGCATACCGATTTAAAAATAGGGCTGGTTGCATCTTGTACAAGGTATGGGTTCCGCTCATTATGTCACACGTTATGTGCTCATTTTGCCCATTGCGTCACCGGGTGCACTTCTACTCGAGAGGTTGACTAAAAATAGCCGCGGATGGTGTCATGGGCTTCATTAATGAGAATGTCTAATTACACACCGCGTGAGGCACATGCGGGGACAAAAGTCTCGGAGTATCTGCTGTTTTCCACTCGCATCAAAAACAATTAAGTTTAATGAGCTGATAATTAACAGAACGAGAAATTAACACATTATATCGCACGTGGAAATCACGTGAGAACATTGGTTCTGGCATATTGCATAAACTTATTTAGAAGCACAATTAATGAATCACCCTAAGACAAACTTAACATCTTGAGAATAATTCATAATTGTCAAAGAAACTCAATTGTAAAAGATTGGCAAAATTATAGCTGTCCTGGCTTTCGTGATGTCAAAATTAAGTTCGCAACCATTCGTGATGTTTTTACCTTTGTGATTATGATTGCATATGCAACCTGCGCGTAATAGTTTTCACATCGTTAGAAAATACCTTTTTTAACGAGTTCAGTCATGCTTTAACACCTGGGGTAATTACTTGTCATATAATATATTTTTGATGTACTACTGAGTCGTGTAAGACGTATTACACAGCACTTCTTGGTTATTTAAGTACCCGTAAGAGATTCATACTAAGAGTGTCACTTGGTCCAAAGGGTTCGTGAATCCACATCGGACAACTATGCTGGCCTTCATGCTTTTCGTGTTTATCTGGATGCCAGGAACACGGTGTCAATCGACATGGGAAACTCTCACTTCGTACGAACAGCAGCGATGCTGTGTTGATTCCAGGAGCTCCATTCGACAAATAGCTGAGCTGCGATTGGCTTTAAAACAACAGGCTCGGATTGTAGATCGCCTCTGGCGTGGCTATGCAGGAGGTGAGTACTGAGTAGCCCATCAGGGAGTACCGTTACTCTATACAGTTACGCATGTGGCTCAGTGGTAGAGCGTTGGACTTTTAATCCAAGGGTAAGGGGTTTGATTCCCCTGGGTGACTGCATACCAAAGCACAGTCTCTTAGGTCGGGACTTTAAACGGGGAACTTATAACCAATGAAATAATAATTGTGGTTTAAGGGCATCGCTTTGAGCACTTCGGTGGATATTGCGCTATATAAAAAGTAATTAATTGATTATTTGTTTATTTATTTATTTGTTTGTAGGCAAAACGTGTTTTCACCGGTGGAATAAAACGTCCTGCTATACATTCAATACATCACCAAGGAGCTGGCCGCTGGCACAGGCGCAGTGCAGGGCTATGGGCGGCCATTTAGTTGCCATGGAAACTGAGGATGAATACAACTTTGTGAGGCAGAGTCTACAGAATACACGTGGTAAGAAATGAGCGTTACTATTTTTTGTTGTGTTTTATAATTAGAACATCTCATCAGTATTAAGGATATTCAAGTCGGCATCTTCTCTTCCAGCCTATGTCAGACATTCTTGGTGGACCTCAGCTACTGACATGGACAGAGAAGGCTCCTGGGTTTGGGCCGCTGCTGATGACCGTTCAATGAACACCTTTGGCTTTTGGATTGAAAATGAACCCAATGATTTTGGTGGTGAACATTGTGGAATATTAGACCAAGCACATTCATTTGCTATGAATGATAAAAATTGCTCTCTCAAATTACCATTCATTTGTGAAAATACATATGGATGATACACGTGGTGGGTATCTAGGCACATCCGGCGCTATCCATGCATATTCCAAACCCACTTTACTTTTAAGGAACCTTTGAAATGGAACCATGTTTGATCATTACTTAACTGTTGTCTTGTTGTTTATTTTTTCTCGCAAACAACGTATTAATGACCAAGTCATTGTGTGAGCATTATTGAAATTATTAATCGAACTATGTTTCAAAGTCAAACACAAAGTGACAAAACGAGTTTGTCATAAGAATAAGTGACGCATTTGAATTAAGCAATATGCAAAAGAACAGATGTTTTAATTTGCATAATTTATGCGCGAAAGAAAACTCAGCCAGTTGCCATGTATGGTCAAATTAGGTCACTTGTCAGTTGCACTGGATGCACGAATTAATTAGTTAATTAATTAATTTACAATAATTTCATAGCTTTATAAACGAAATTATTCGTGTAAAAATACCCCCTACCTGTCCCTTTTAGGCGGATGTCCCAGAGCAATCTAGATACGGGAAGA
Source organism: Capitella teleta (assembly GCA_000328365.1). Classification (NCBI taxonomy): domain Eukaryota; kingdom Metazoa; phylum Annelida; class Polychaeta; family Capitellidae; genus Capitella; species Capitella teleta. The sequence continues at coordinate 320,620 of KB295566.1, read as the reverse complement.
GCGGTGCTGTCTGATCCGAACGAGACACCAAAAGGGGATTCACGTCATCACGTGAGGAATCGCGTTTGCTGCACAACCGAAGCCTCCTTGGCTGCTACTTGGTGATCTGATTCCCACGACACAGAATACTGAGTGCTCAAGGCTCAAAGCACTATTATTAATTTTTAAAAGGGTCAATAATCCCAAAGATTAACTGCCACCAATAAGACAGGTGAATCATTGGTGGTGAGGAATACGTTTGTCAAACGTGCGTTCAAGGTGTGAGATCAATCCGTTCAATTAATTCAACATTCCTGCCTTTGAGGCAAATCCGGACGCGAGAAGAATCCGACAGATATCCTGATATATCTGGTAATTATCATGACATGGCGGATAGCTCAGCATCCGAAATGCATGATTAGCTGACAGCGGATGCCAATGGCAGAGCTGCACCCGAAGACTTTGAAGTTCCATTGTGAGCTTTACAAACCAAGTATCCAATAGCCACTAGGCGTATGCCTTTTGTATATAATTGTATTACAATTATTGCAAATCAGATCAAGGAACGGATTTGTTTTGTTTATTAGAGAGAAAGAAAAAAAGCAAATTCTTTATGATCCAATTCTGCGCACGTTGCGTTGACAAGAAACAAAAGTCACATCGTCATTTTTATTGAGCAACACATGTTTGACATTATTAAAGACAAAAGTGTGCCACATTTGCATGTCCAATAACACTGGATAGCACAGCCACAACCAAAAGTGCGGCTATTCCATTGACACAACCCACCCCCGCCGCTGCGTTATTAACTTGATTCCTGAAAGATCTTGTTCTCGGGTTGTTTCTTCCGCCTTTGTTCGGAGGCTTGCGTGGTCTTTTGGGGGTCGTGGTGACGCTCTCCGCTGCGGGGGTATCCGCTGACGTGGTGTCCATTTCGATTTCGCCATTGTTAATCCTGTTGTCGCCTGCTCTGTTGTCCATCATGCCATTTCGTCGTTGGTTCATTATGTGGTCCGGAGGGTGGTTTGGAGCTCCCATGGGGAAGTGCATTTGCGTGTCGGTTGCCGGGGGAAGCCTCGGTCTCGGGGGCTGCCCTCGGGGAAGCCCTACGTGAAAACACTGATTACAGAGTAGCTACCATTGGCATTACGTAATCGTCAGAATCATATTGGGGCCAGCAACATGTGACGCTTATCTAAAGGTGCGCATTGAGGATCCACTCACCGGGCAGCGCCAGATCGTTGATGTCATCGCAGTCAGCGATGTTTGTGCAGCACCGGATGTGCTCAGCGGTTGTGTTGACGAACACGGGACAGGAAGTGAGGCATCTACGAACCACGTGGTATCCGTCGCCTCCGGTCCTGTACGCCTCCACCATGCACGCATTATGCTGCCGATGACAGAACAATCAGAACAATGAAGGCAAGGGAGGACGCGAACAAAGTGAGTACAATTGATCCACCAGGAACCGGTTAGAACTATGTATAATCTGTTGTTGGAACTATCCTTGAACACCGTAGGTTACAGTTGGTGTGGCCTGTTTGGTGATAGAAGGAAGTGCAGTGCGTTATGATTACATCTGAGTCTCGTTTGACACTCAAGCGATGCGTTATGAGCTGTTGTGTTGATGTGAATGCCGTATCCATACGTTATGATTATGTGCTGAGCTTCGAGACTTGTGACCTCATGAGGATGCCAAAGTCCGTTATGGATTCATGGTCCGTGCGTCTCGCTCTTTGACCACATAAGACATATGCCTACGTGCAAAAGGATCAGCTAATGCTAGTCCTAATGCTAAGGCTAATGCTAATGCTAATGCTAATGCTAATGCTAATGCTGCGGTTGCAAAGGCAATTGGACTGATCTGTTATACAGGGACAAACAAGCGCCTAAGTTGACGATTTATTACGTTTATTATGTTGAAAGGCATTCTTAATACGATGGAAAAAGCGTTAACAATAACCTAAGCTGGTGAGATGTCCTTAATGTAAGGACACCTTTGCTAAATACTGAGGTATCAAGGTTTTAGTGCAGTCTGAATTTAAGAGACGTGAGGTATTCGCGTAGAAAGAGCACTGCCTGCCAAGATTGCAACGCAGTGCCGTCGACGTAACTTACCGTTATGTCCGGACAGAGTTGTTTTGGCAAACTAGGATCACACACAGCATCCGGGGACTGGCACACAGAGCACGGTCGTTGACAGCCAACTGCAAATACACATGATTAACTCAGGTGTAAAGAGAGTAATAATCTCAACCACTCACCTGAGGCGAACACACCAGCAAGCAAAGCAACCGTAAATATGCAACGTCGATCCATTCTTCAAGACAAGCGACTCATTACTCTGGAGACCTCAGCATATGCTAATGAAACTTGAGCAATTTCTCAGGTAACGTATTGGTGTGCAATCTGTTACCTGGCCATAAATGAATAGATTGTCTGAATACTTCTTATGTTTTACTGTCTCTGGACTTGAGGCGTGTTTGGTGGCAGATGTTGTCACACAACTCATGACTCAACCAGGAGATTGAACCTGTTCCAATGAGGAATGTTGCCGTGTAATGTTATAGGAATTATCAACGTCATTCCAAGGAACCCTTTGATTGTATCATGTACACTGTTTTTAAATGTCGTTGTTTGATCGATCAGTGAGACTTATTGCGTTTAGAGCAAGCTGACATAAAGCAATAGGATTTTGCAAGAAAAATATCGAGTCCACTGAGATCATTTATACGGTAGCACCATTAATAATTTTCGTCTGATGAATATAATTATGATTACTCATCCGGTTGTAATAATCATATAACATCAACATTTCTCCTTTAAGAAAACAATTCCCCTCGCATGAATATCTTTGACTTACCCACCTTCATCCTACTTCACCTTGGACTTATTTGGAGCATTCACTAAACGCTACCATTTATATGTTTGGCAATGATTCAAGCCTTTTATCCTTTCTCGCAAATCTCGCATGCAATAAGCACAAAAGGAGGTCGTCATTCTGCTCGACATAAAACCATGATGCACGAGACGCTCCACTAATAAATGCATCGGGTTCTGGTGTCTTCAATCAAGAAAAACTCCAAAGTTACGAGAAACAAAACGGATCAGAGTGCAATTAGTCTCCGTCCGACTGCACGTGTAAGGAGTGCCCAATCCAATACATGACATCGACATGTCTTCCAAGGACAAAAATAGATTTCATTGCTAGGCAACAGAAGAATCTCGCAGGTGGTTCAGTTGATTGCAATCACTCTTAGGTGATTGAATGCAACATTATTATTAGCTTCATGTTTTCACGAATGTTGTCGTTTTCTTGTCAGTTATTAAATTTCAACGAAGAGAGACACAATGACCAATGCAGACGCTGACAGGTTTTCATGTCTTTGTGCATAAGATATATTTCTGTATTGCATGGTTTTCGATCAGAAGTATGGGATTCATTGAATGTCGATGTCATCAGAGGTTTAATTCACTTCCTGGTCTTTCCATCCCATCCCATCAACCATTTCCGTCCGTCATGAGTGATGAGATGGACAATGCACTCAATGAAAGCACCATTTTCTTGATTGCCCCTTCGAGCCCTTCGCTCAATTCCAAGGACGAATTCGCTCTTATCAAAAGTCCCGCTCCAAGCAATGAACGCTTTATAAAAACCGAACCCCGAGCATTGGTAGTTAATGCACCACTGCACCTTAGCTGAGCACCTGGCCTATTCGTCAGCGGCGATTCCAGATCTCCGCTGATGGTAATTGTGGGTTAAAAAATGGAAGTTTTCCTGGCGTCAAAACCCGTGGGCATTGGCAGACACACTAAAAATCCTGTATTACAATCATCTATTATGAAAACGCCATTCGAAATCAGATTCCATCCTAGTAAACTCAGCGAATTTACGCCAACATTCCAAGAAGTTTATAAGCCCAACCCACACATCAATTGCATAATTTATGCAGGGCGCATGCCTTGTGTGATTCGCGTCGCGATGTAACGCTTTCCGCGCCATAATTATTATCAAGATGGAGCGTGCTTTACGGGAAGTTGGCTTGAAGTACAATTTGGGAGGGAATTGGAATTAATCAGTTGAAAGAGGAGCAGTCAGAGTTGGCTGCTTTAAATCAAGTGATTGTTTTGTTAAACCACTGATTTTAAAATTTTCTTATCATAGTATTAACACCCAAAATTCATTCTCAATCTCAATTTGTGATTAATGTGGATGCTAAATCATGCTGTGGCACATTATTTTCCCTGCATACTTACTATTTAGGATGTTTGTTTCCTCATGAGAGAAACACTATAACACAAACAAATTTGTAATTAAAAGTGGCGATCTGTGATGATTTCCCTTTTTTTGGGGGGGGGGGGGGGGCACTATACAGCCATAGAGGAAAAATCATGTTTCTTCCTCTATGCCAATACTATGATTGGGGCCAATAATTCAATCCTGCAAGGGAGCCACATACCAGACAATGAGCTCAAAAGCTAATGAAAATTAATGATTTATACTGTGACACATTGAGTTTATTTTCCTTCCATGTTACATTATTATGGTTGCATAGTTGTTAAAACCACTACCAATATACGTTTGCCTGTTCTCTTTGGTACATGTAAAAGCCCTGGCTTTCTTTATTTTCATCGTTGAATTTATTTGAAACCTTTGTGAAGTAGATTATTTGTACCAAAATACTAGGTTGAAAACTCTAAGTTTGAACCAATTCGTGCTTCCTGTTGCCATCCTTAGCCACTGAAATACGAAAAAAAAATATGCGAGGCTATATGAAGGGGCCACCCCCTCCCTCACTCACCCCGGCCAGCTATTTCCTTTAACTCCGTTTTTGCCATGGACAAAGGTTGGCATGTATGAATTCATGATCATTTCATGTAACTTCCAATTAAATATATAGTTATATCTCAGTCTGTATATGTATAAGAGTAAATTCAGATGGCATTCTGTCTACTTAGCACCGAATCTCTCGCTGTGCTTACAGCACATTAGAAGACTTGTGAGATGCCATGAAGTGCAAATGAGTTCGTTTTTGCGTCCATTGCCTTTGAGCTGATGCAAACAGTGCGCCGTGATATGCCTATCTATCCCGAGGTAATCAACTATATCTGATTACCTTCGCCAAAGCAAGAACTCGATCTGATCTAGCCTTATGAGGCTATGGCCTTATGTGTTCGCTAAAGGCAAAGTTAGAATGGGGATTCGGATAAGATTACATTCCCCTTCGTTGAAATATTTTCTTTTTGGCCAGCTTTGTCAATGTCACTCTGACCTGACCTATTTATACTCTTGTCGAAATCCTTTTGCCTTTGATATAGAAGCTTCATTCAGCGTAAAGTAAGCAGCATAAATGTTGCTGTTGACCAATCAGGGATCGCTCCACCTGTGATCCAATCATGCATGTTCCACGGAAAACAAATATTGAGAGTAAATTACAAAACTTGTTTTATATTGATATATAGTTGGTCGATATCTCGCTAATACCATTTTTTTTTTTCAGGGTCAAATTATCATGATTTCAAAACATATCAGCGGGAATGACTCGGAGTAATGCCAATACTGATCAGCATTCAGCTGAATTCCACCATTCAACCATAAAGGAAGTTATTCTTTCTCTGTGGTTGACCTGTTCATTCAGAAGCACACAGATCTGTGCGTGAAAATTCTCTATTCGAAATCCACAACAGTTGTTTAGCACTCGAGCAGCGATGATAAAGTCGACTTCTTTCGTCGCTTTATGATATTTAATGAAGCTCCTGTTTGATTAATGGAAGCAATAATACTATTGAGAGGATAAACCGAGCGATCAAAGGATCAAAAGAGAACTTTGATCAACCGCCCCGTCGGCCCATGTTCCATCGAACGACCAAGACTCCGCAGGGTAATTACAAAGCTCTTGCGCTCACCACACCCAGTTCTAAAAGCAGATATCGATTCTTTATTCATTGATTCGTATCACTTTCAGGACAAACGTATGCTTAACCTAAGTAATTGACTTATGAAGAGGAGCAAAAGTACACTTTAAGGTTACCTTAGGATACAGCTTCCACAGCATTATTGACAATATTCAAGATCATCGCTGATAGAATTGACACTCTCGTTTGTAGTCTTCAGGTCTGTCATCCTTCACATCGACACCGTCCATCTCAACCAAATCGTGATGACGTTTCAGCAAGCAAAACAGTTTAATGAATTCACTTCCGATGGCATTCACCATGACTTCGTCTTCCTCGAGAGCTTCTAGTGCCTCAGCTAAGGAATTGGGCAGCTCCTGAAGGCCTTCTTTAGATACGTCTGATTGTACTGGGTCAATTTTCTTCAGGATACCATCTAATCCAGCTGCTACTGTTGCAGCTAGCACAAGATAAGGATTAGCTGAGCTTGATGGCAGTCGATTCTCAAGGTAAGTGCTATTAGGGGTACCTGACTTCATTCGGTATGTCTGCCATCTGCTCTCCAAAGCCCAACCGTTATGGGAAATGCTAAACTTCCGGTTTAAACGCCGGTAGCAGTTAACTGTCGGGCAAACCAATGCGGTCATTGCCCTGGAATGCTTTTGCAACCCGCCAATCCAGTATCTGGCCAATTGGGACATTTTGTCGCTGTTTTTGTCGTCAAAGAACGCTGATTGCCCATCAGCAGTCCACAGCGAATGATTGAAGTGGTATCCACTTGGGTTGGCCGATTTTTCTGCTACTGTCATGAAGCTGCAGAGGATGCCTTTCTGGTGACAGATCTCCTGCAGTCCTTCCCTGGCTCTGAAGCACTGGTCGGGGCAGTCGATGTCGTACGATGGCTTCATTGTATACTCGACCTGACCAGGGGAGAGCTCAGCGCTAATGCTGGTCAGTGGAACACCATACCTCTTCATCTGTGTTTTGATGTCAAAGATGAGTTTCTCCTGTTGAAAAATCGCAAAACTGCTGAGGTAGTCACTTCCATTGAAGATGGGTTGCATGGAGGCGTCATCCATAAACACCTGCTCCATCTCAAAGGCGGACAACAGCTGATAGCCATTCTCCCTGAGCCGGTCGAGTTGCTTTCTTGCTATGTACCTTGTGTTTAGAACCCGATCGGCTTCATCTGCCTCACTTGGCTCTCCCAGAACCTCCCCAACGGAGTATTTCCCGTCTCCCGACCAAGGAACAACACGGAACGACCCTTCGACTGCTTTTAGTGTGAAGCTCTTCGCAACATGCTCCAGATCCACGTGCGCAAACATTGAACCAACTGGTTCTCCGCGTCGGCCTAAGAAGGGCATAACTGCGGATAGAATGAAGCACATTATTATTGTATGCCATCTGCACGATGAGTGTACTCACTGGAAGCTATGCCAATGCCGTTTGTGTAAGCATCGTGTAGTTCCTCCCTGGGAATCACTTTTGACCGAGACACCCCGTGGGTGTCGGGAAAAACAAAGCGTACAAAATCACAACTGTAGTAACTTTCCATGTCTGATCTGTTTCGATTGACTGAAGCTAAGCGTGTGCTGTGGTTTTTGTCTATCTTTGCCTGATGTACATTGCACTTTAGATATCGTAAATGGCAAGGTAATTGCTATAATAGCCATACTATAGATATGGCGTATCTCCTGTGAAGGGTCGTTTTGTTGATAATGCGGACATTAGCGGACACAGAACATGGTCACCATGGTAACACACATCCTCACACACCTTTAATATGTTTTTATACATGAACTCAAAATTAGTCTCAGTTTTGTGTAATCATGTTATGTCGTTTTGCAATACTTCTGGTATATATTATTATGACAAATGAAATTAATGTTAATTCTCATTTTGTATGTTTCATGTGAACCTGGGGAGATATACCACTGTTCCATTCGGAAACCGCTTTACATTTAGTGCACCGCCGCGATTGATGAGAGCGAAGTCCACCGCCATAATTGGATGTGTGAACCCGTTGCACTCAAGTTTACTTATCAGTGACAGTAAAACAGTTTTTGTGAGTAAGACCACCGCTGTCGCATTTCATTGGGGCTCCGCAGTCAGTGGCGTAGCCAGGAGGGGGGGGGAGGGAGTGATCAATAATATTAGATATAAAATATCATATTTTTTTAATGCTTTTTTTTTTTAGCTTTCAACTTTAAGAATTTTTCATATAGATGTATCACAAATTAACATTTCTGTTCGATCAAAAAAACAAAACACGCGCCTTCTTTGCCCTTAGTTACAATAGACAGCGATTTGCACGCCAATCAATATGAATTATTGAGGACACAATTTTTCATTCGTGGAACAATATTCATTTACAACCAATAATAAAGATAATAGTCAGGAAATGAAAAATGAAAGATGAAAGAAAATGAACACAAAATGTATAGAAATAAATAAAAATTGTTAGTCGTTAATTTTGCAATTGAATTTCCTGATCCACCAATCATCATGGAAAAGAAAAGATAAAGATCAAATGGTTAGTCTTCGTAGAATACCGTAGACTAAAGGAAGATAAAAAAAAAAAACTTGAAACCAGGCTTAGCTTTATTGCGTTGAGCTAATTGAAATGTTGTGCGTTGGCGTCATCCGATTGCGTATCACATGACAGCTTCTTCTGATTTCAATTTCCGGAAGGCACAAAGCCTGATCCGATGGTTGGTTGAATCACTGAAAACAAATGGAGAAATCAATCTGCTGTAAATATAGAGCCATCCATAAATAAATGGAACCTGCGGTAAGGACTCTCTAACACGCTGAAAATACAAAATTGTCGAAGGTCACAGTCAGAGAAAGGGCTACAAAACAGATCGCATTATACAAAGCACACAAAGATAAGAGCAATGACTACTTGGTATGGTTAGTCTAACGTGTCATGCTGCTATTCCTATCATTTCCATTCCAATTTCATCAACATTTATGCCGATTTATCTCAATTAATAGAGTGCACTCATCATTTTGTGATATTTCCACTTTTGGCGGATAACAGGGCCCCGGACCATGGATAAGCTTCATTGAACACATAATTAAGGCAGCGCTCTCGTACTATTGTTTTGTTTGAGACTGCTATTGTTGGTAAGTAACGCTAATGTTTAATCTTCTAAAATGTAAACAAAGCAGAGAGTTTGCATTGAAGCGCCATGCAAGAGATGACATTCCCCAATGCTCGTTCAGGGGCTCATCTGATTTTGCTCTCTTCGTGATCACTCACCACTCGCATTTAAATGTTCCTCCCTCATGTGTACTGTCAATGTCGCTCGCATACTGTCACTGTCACTCACATACGTACTGTCAATGTCACTCATATATGCTGTCAATGTCACTCGCATTTTTTCACTGTCACTGTCACATTCTAGTATCTCCTATCAATTTACCCTTGGTCGGGTTTCTTCCGGTGTCCTCATTCTTTATCCTCACGGTGACCATGGGTCCAATGCTTCACACATAATCATTTGTGTGAAAGCTTGGTCCAAATGGAGTAGTCAGTGATATCACTCAGAAACCAAGTAATGACTCTCAGTTAATGAGCAATTAATTACTTCATTCAGTAATGAATAATCCTGTGCACTTCTAACCAATGCCATTACTAGAAACACATGTGCTCATTGATTTCATTCACCCCTTCACTTCAAGAATTATACCCATTAAATGCATCTACCCTTCAACCAGCATGCATTTCTTTCAACCTTATGTTTTAGCATAGATACCTGCTTTCTCATTTGTCTACCTTTCAACCAGCATGCATTTCTTTCAACATTATGTTTTAGCATAGATACCTGCTTTCTCATTTGTCTTCGTGGTGTAGTGGCAAGGTGTTCTACTAGAAACCGGTTCAAATCCCATTTCTGACAACTTTCTAAAAATTCGCATGCTTTCAACATTTTGGTAATGTACAACAATTATCATAATTTTAAGCTTAGTACAGATTCACTTTCTTTTCCTCACTTACTTGGATTTGTGTCTCATGGTTGGAGTTCCTCCGATGTCTTGATTTTATGTCATTAACTAAGTCAAATAACCATATTGTATAATCGTGCTCCTTATTAGCTCTGACTGGAAGTAGCTCTCCTGTTTCTAATTCTTCAAGTTCTATTTTTACATATCAAAAATTCCAAGAAATGACCGACCTCTCAATAAAATTCTCAAAATGCACATTTATAAATAATCCATTATCGTCAATCATTCGGGATCTGCTGTTTTCTCGTTTTTATGTCTCTTTGCCTGACTCATAACTGAACAACTTCCAACTGACCTCTAATGAAATAGAAATTACCATAAACCATCCTATGCTGAGAGTAATTGCATTTAATATCTATATATTCCATATTTGATTCTGCTGTTTTCTCGTTTTTATGTCTCTTTGCCTGACTCATAACTGAACAACTTCCAACTGACCTCTAATGAAATAGAAATTACCATAAACCATCCTATGCTGAGAGTAATTGCATTTAATATCTATATATTCCATATTTGATTCTGCTGTTTTCTCGTTTTTATGTCTCTTTGCCTGACTCATAACTGAACAACTTCCAACTGACCTCTAATGAAATAGAAATTACCATAAACCATCCTATGCTGAGAGTGATTGCATTAAATATCTATATATTCCATATTTGATTCTGGTGTTTTCTCGTTTTTATGTCTCTTTGCCTGACTCATAACTTAACAACTTCCAACTGACCTCTAATGAAATAGAAATTACCATAAACCATCCTATGCTGAGAGTGATTGCATTTAATATCTATATATTCCATATTTGATTCTGCTGTTTTCTCGTTTTTATGTCTCTTTGCCTGACTCATAACTGAACAACTTCCAACTGACCTCTAAAACCATCCTATGCTGAGAGTAATTGCATTTAATATCTATATATTCCATATTTGTATGTGCTATTCTGTTCGTTTCTGTTTTTCTATTCTTCCTTATTGATGTGCATCAATTTTCATTGTGCGAAATAAACATTTATATATATTATATATATTTATATATACATTTATATATAAAAGGATTACTCTTCGGCGCTACTTTAATTCGAGATAACCACACCTGTCACAACTGTTGTTGCAATTATTAGGTTCTGATGAACGTCAGAACCTTTACCCCCCCCCCCCCCCTCGGCGCAGGGAATGTACGTTATTAAGCCACATGCTCTCATTCCACTGATCAAACTTAGTTCACAGTTGAATATCCAGGTCTCATCACAGGAGGTGATCAGCGAGTCAGTTCCAAGAATTCTTTGTCAGCATTTGAGGCGTCCATCTCGTCAACATGACGTCAGCCTCGACGCTGAGTGGTGCAAGAACACATTGCCTGTGATGAGTGCAGCTGAAGGGCGTCTTTAATCATTTGTGATCACCTGAAGAAAACATCCATGATGCCAACCCACAAGTACACATAACAGGCCAGTCAATTTAACACTGGAAAAAGATCCACCAGAACAAAATTGCAACTGAATTTATATTTATGGAGAGCATGCGGAATTACCACTACGCATGCGCATAATTATTATTGTTTCAAACTTCCTGATTTATTCGCTAGGGGCGCTGCGCTTTCCGCGATATATTTGGCGCCTTTACTTTACAAAGGGGAATTTCTATGCACAAAAGTGTTTACTAATGTACTAACATTGAACAAAAATCGTTCGGTGAAAATAAGATCAAATCGATAATTTATAGCCTTGATTAAACTAAAAGAAGGTTTAAAAACCTCACGGTTTGAAGTTTGATCAAAGGTCCCAGGAAAATTTCATCTTCTACATAATATCGTGAACGTACCCCACTTGGAGAGATAGTGTGATTGTGCTTCCGCATTAATTGGGAATTAAACCGGGTGAACACTTCCGTTTTAGACTTCATCTGCGGTTTTATTAAGCATCACTTAGATGGTAACTCGAGTATCGGATTATTCATATATTCCAACATTGCTAAATACAATCTGATCTAGATGACCTAATTAGTAATCTTTATGCTTCGAATGAGATTCAATATTCTTATTCACTTGTTTAGTGAATAATTCGTACTCGGTTTTTTGTTTTTGTAGTTTTTTTTTAATTTGTTTTTTTTTCTGTTTTTTGTTTTTTCTTGGGGGAAGGGGGTGGGGGTCTCGCCATTTTACTTTTTCTTTATTTTTCATTGTTGGTTAATTTATTTATTATTTGATCTTAATTAGTTCTTATCTTAACTAGGATTAATTATGAGCGTTGATCTCACTGCGAACAGTAGCATAATGAAACAGCGCAGACGGAGATTATCGTGAACGACATGACGACCAGCATCAACCAAAGGAGTCTCATGTACTGGTATGACGTCACAGCGACTGGAAGACCTGAAGCAAAGAGGGATTCAGTCAGGGCAGCATATGGAGTTGGCATTCTGTGGCAAATACAAGATAACTAATATTACTACACTAATTATGCATAGTATTCGTATGATGTATTGAAATGAGTGACTTCCTGAAATTCAAAACTGGACATTGTACGTCAATAAATGGAGTAATAATTAAGGATAGCAAAACCAAACAGAAGTCATAAAGAGACTCATTATGCAAATACAATCTTTTGACACGCATGCGCAACAAAAACAAAAGCCAATAAAAAAACACTAAACATTGGACACAGCCTAAGTACACATCAGACAATTTAGACCCCATCTATTAATTATCATTATGCTTATGGAGATCTAAACTGATCCTTAGGAATCTGAATTGATGTAAACTTCAGGATTCAGGATTCTGATGTGACGTCATATTGTAAGAATTCTCACCTTGTAGAGATGTCTTATTTGAGCCAATGTCGCCGCTAATTCTGTTGTCGTTCTTTATTTCGAACGTGACGTTGTAGGTGAATTTCGATTTGTTCATTCCATCGAAGGCTATTGACAAAACCGTTTGTGTTAATAACACAAAGTAAAAGAATCCATTCATCTTCGTGAAAAGGCAATTCGCTGAATAAGAACAGTGCATGGTGTTGCCATGGATACTGTCTCGTGGTCTTTTCCCTCTGGATATGCGCTGTAATCGATAGCGTCAATAGAACATGACGTCATCAATTTGTTATCGGGCATTCTAACACCTTCTGCTGCGAGTTATGCCAAAGTGCTCGAATTTAGCGAGGACAGTTCTGTTAATGACATCCATGAGAATGGCTAGCAGTTATGTAAACAAACGAAGCCTCTATCAGCATTCCTCGCAGACGTTACTCTCCTGGCAAATTGCCAACGTCCTTTGCAGAATAAAGACAACATGGAATCGGCTGCCTTGTAGAGGCGCCTCTGTCACGTGACTTCTTGATCGTCAACTTTCTGGTCGAAATTCTAATATGAACACCTGCACCATCTGCTGCAATCATCCACAAACCAACCCCTGACATGCACTCTGTGACCCCTGAGGGCAACCACAGGTGACCTGAAGGCAATAACGCTCTCACGGACAGACTACTCAGCCCCGAATTGACCATTGATAACCAATCACGCCTACTCTCATACAATTAACGAGCGCTGAAATATGCGTGCTGACTTGATATAGCTTTTATTATAAATTCGTAATAATATTATTCATTATATTCATTAAAATCATTAACCCAAATATTGTCAGTTACATAAGTCATTCGTGACGTCACTAGGCCTTGTATATCAGTTTGCTTGCCTCTTGAAATGCATTTAATCAATCCGCATCTGTGACACGCATCCTTGACCTTTGACCCACGACCCCTCTCTGCCGATCCAGTCATCAACAGATCCCAATGCACACGGAGATCCGTGTTCATACCGCATATCTACCATGATTAATGAACTTGCAATCTCTCAAGGAGACGAATGACTCGGAGGTCACTCATCCCAAGTGATGCATTGATTTCATGCATCACAAATAATCTTGATTTTACCAGAGGAATGGCTGACCATCGGCAGCGACCAGAATAGCATCTCAGGACGAGGTAGCTAGGCGTATGGCAGAGGAGCTCAAATCTCGTAGCATGCATCTTATATCCCAAATACAAAAGAAGGCTTTAGCTTGCAGTCATTATTATAGCCGTAATTCCTGACACCTTTCTAAGAAGTTTAGCGACCTTTTTTTGTGCCGTTTTTAGATCTGAGCGATTGAAGCTCTGTCAGCAATTGCACTAAAGCATATTACTTTTCTATTTTTTATCGTAATCTTCTTCTTGTTCCCTGCTCTCGACTGTCATCTTTTGTTTATTTTTCTAAGCTCTGTCGTCGTGTGACACGCAATCTGATTACTTGGAACATATTTAACCAACGTTCTTCTTGGTCACAAGAGAGACGATCATTCGGGGAAACATCTTCATTTCAGCCTTTTATGACTCAATCTTACATCCAGCAGCAATCTCATCCAATCTTATACATTCAGTTAGCAGTTTCATTGCCAGAAATACTTGGTGCATTCGTAGACCATGGCGCTTTCCTACATATTTCCCACCCTCGTGCCTGGTTGGGCTTTTTCTTGCACAAGTTTCAGTATATTATGCAATCCCTTTAGCCTCGAACTGGCGTCCCTGGTGCATTCACCTGTGCATATACAATTACACGTATACACAACAAAGCAATGAAAACAGTGCCTGATATATCGTTTATTCCATGCTCATATTTACAAATCAACACAGGCCTTTATAAGACATTGACAATAACATCATTCAGACTTTCGAGGTAAGGAGACATCGAGGCATATTGTGAGAACACGGCTGGCTTGGGTTCTGGCTGCAGCGACGAGTACTGGTTGGGTTCTACAAGAAATGATGCATATTATGTAACACAAGTAACCTTCATGCCTCAACTGAATGGCAACAAGCGTGAATCGAGTAATGAATGGGGGACATTTCTCGCGATCGATTTATCTGATGTACATGACTGACCACGGAAAGAAGTATTAATTTTGAATGATACATGTAAGTGGAAATATGAATATAAGTTACACCTGTGTCCCTGAGTACCAGGTAAGTGCTTCAATGCCCGAATGCTTAATTGTAACTGCTTAGAGGGTACCACCACGCAACAGTGCCAACAAATATTGAATCATTTGTTTTATACGGTTGAACTATGACCCGCGGTTAAACTTGAGAATTCGGGCATTCAGGCTTCAACTGATGTGATTACACGTGTTATTAGAAGTTGAACGTGAGGGATACATCGACAGAAAGTGAGCGTGAAGCCGGAGGGATTGTGAAGCATTCGGGATGCAATTAGTCTATACCACAAAGCAAAATTATAGATCATAACATTGAACGGGTAAAGTGGGTGTTAAGCCACAAGGGAATAACTTATGACTGAATAATCGCAGCGACAATACTCACTCTTCGGTCAGACTTGGGTCACACACTCATTATCAAAATCTATTCTTTGAGTTTCTGCACCTTTTTCATAACATAAGGGTAGACAGGATATTCCGCATGGAGCCTGGCGATCCTCATAACAATCCTAAGACACACATATCAGGTAGCTATCAGATTGTATTGCGAAGAAGCTCAACTCTTTCAACATACTGCTGAATTCTGTAGACTTTTAGTCAAATCATGTGGTAAAAGGCAGCTTAAATGGCGGTAAAACTTAGGTTTAAATAAGGGCACGATGGTCATTAAGTAAGCGTTACCTATATGACCCATATTAATATCCAATTCAGCCGTTATGTGTAATGTTTCAACTTTCCTGGGTTACCTCTACATGTTTTATATTCCTTGTTCAAATGCTTTTGTATGCCACCTAATGGTTCTGCACTTAAATCTGGTTTCCCGTCAAATCCTTCGTTTTTATACTGAGTGGCGAAAGGTCATTCGTTACATTGTTCACCTTCCGTGTTGCGCACATTGTATATTACATCATTGCATTGTTGGGGATGCACCAATTGAAAGACAAAATATGCTTAAACGGTTTGTAAAAATATTCTTATGTATAAAATATAGTAACAATGAGCTTGTGAACGCTGTTGTCAATGCGGTTTTAAATAGAAGCGACTCAGGTGTGAGCAATTGGCTCAGCTTAGCCACCGAAACACTTCATGTAATTTGAGTGAGTAATGTTTGCATAGCCCAAGTAGAATAAGAGAATTTATAAACATGAAAGTTCATGGCAGTTTCTTACCTCTCCACACATGAATGTAAATTACTAGAATTGATCACCTCAGCACCTAATAATTGGTGAGATTTTCGTTTTTCTTTCTTTTCTTGCTGTTTATTGCACTGTTCTAAATCTGTGTGTATCAAGTTGATACGAATACATAAATACGTATATATATACAAGGAGATTCAAACGTATATTTACAGGTAATGGGGATTTTTCAACCTTGCATTATGTGCTACAAAAATGTCATCGTGTATGAAAGTGAATAATGTTATTTGTCATAACAATCATCCAAGCTCTAAACTTCTGCCTCAATTATTTTGTTATCGACAGCACTGGAAGTTTCGGAATATCCGGTGAGAACATTGCTCTTTCACTCACTAGCATGCACTGTACTTATATCATTCCCATCCGTACTTTTTTTTTTTTTGTAAATTGGGCCCACGTGGGCAATTATAACATAATGCCCTCAATTACGTGATCTACATCATTGGGCATAATGATAAGGTATACGCATTACTTAATGACCACCTAGCTTAAAGTGCCAGCTAAAAGACAAACAATTGAACCTTGTCTGCTGCCTGCTGCGGACCTTTACCACAATCCGTTGCCCCACATTACAATCCATTAATTAGAACTAATCATGCAGAGATCAAAGCACACTAAGGTTGAGGTTAAAACCGAACCACGTTAACAAAGCGCAGGTAAAATCACAGATTGCAATCACTGTTTTCGTACCTCAGCCACGGAGAGGAAGACGGAAGATGTCCGCGCGGAGGAGCTCCGTCTCCTGGATCCGTTCATATGCATCCGGATGGATTTGTACCGCACCCACTTCCGGCGGATAGCTGTGCGAACCTGGAAATCCGGGGGACAGGATAGATGAGACAGTTGCCATGGGAACGAGGAGATTACTCACCTCGCCATTCATGAAGCAGTAAATGACAGAGACAAATATCCCCTGCAAAAAAAAAAAAAAAAAATAAATAAATAAATGAAAATAAATAAAGACAGCGAAGCATTACGTAATTTAATGCTTAGTGTTTTGGATCCATTATTGAGGCTAACATAATGATTTGATTCAGCAGTTGAAGTAGTGTCATTTCATACAAATGCTATCTTCTTCATTGCGCTCTTCTTCTGACAGAACATATTCGGACATTCTGATTGGTGTTTTAAGTCACGTGCAATTATACACAAGGTCATAATCATTCTGCCAAATGAATAGAGTCTTCCAAATAGGACAGGGTATTCATCCAATTCACAATATCGCTGAAACCTCTCTATTCTATACACTTTGAGCTATAATCTAGTTTGATCCTGAGTCGGTTGCTTGGATCATTAGGTCCTTCGAGCAGACCAAAGCAGAATGAATGCAGATGACGCTGTTTGCAATTGCCATTAAATGCAAATACAGCAGATTGTGAACCGAGATGAGACGTCTGATCTTACCTGTGATGACTGCAGTATGGCATTTGTAATTCTATATACAATAACAGACGTTTCTCCCTGGGGCTTGAGGAAGAACAGCAGGTTAGATGTGCCCAGAAGAGGGAAGAGAACAGCCAACGCCTTCACTGCTTTCCTATTGAGACAGATCTTAGTGCAAAGGGGTCAGTCAGCATGACTCACCTGACTTGATCGACTTCAACGGTGTTATTAGCCCGAAGTTTGGTGATGAGGATGCGAATGATGTTGCAGAGAAATATGAGATTCACCTGCAACGACATCTGATTAAGTGTGGCGACGGCAAACAGAATGCACCGCCTCCTGCACGGAACTTATTTGCTTTCTGGTGAATCATTCCAAGCAGTATAGGTTAAGATCTTGCTCAACTGCAATGCACTTCTCACCCGCTGTTATATCATAAAGATGTGTATTATAGTGGTATATGCTGCAGGCGAACGAGGATCGCAACATTTCATCCGCTGTGCTCAGCCGTTATTACGTAACTGGCTGATTGCTCCTGAAGAATACAATCGCTGCGCTACTTAGCCATCTCTAATGAAAGCAATTGGAAATATCCCCAGCATGGATTATGTCTAATTCCTCATCATCGGTTCTACTTTGATGAATGGGGAAATCCCCTGTTAGGAGGGTTCAGTCCTGCCGTTCGAAAACAAGGAGCCAAGATAATTGTTGTACTTGTTCGAACTTTGCTTTCACAGAATTCCAGATCAATTCGTAGATTGGCCGCAAACAGAGCCAGCACATTGGAGCTAACCTACCATGAGAGCAATCATAATAGGCACGATGATGATCCAAGTGTATGGCAGGTTGAAGGAGTTGTTCCAACAGGGGTCATCGTGATATAGGTGCAGACACACCGCCCATGCCAACACTATGAGAGCAGGCAGTCCTGCAATGATACACGCACATAACACACGCTTTGCATCCGAATGAAACCTTACCCCATCCAACGGCATAAAACACTCGGAATGGAGCCTCCGAGTTGAACACCGACACCGCCACTCGGTTGTGAAGGAACAGACCCTCGACGAACATCCAGAAGATGTTTGCGATGAGCGAATACTGGTGGAGGCAGGTGAGCAGTTTGCAAAGCCATGGCTGAAAGAGAGATGGGTGAGGATTCAGCTTAGATCCCTATGGACACCGCATACATCAGAGCGGACATTTACTCTGAAGCTTTGAATGGGGAAACTGATTGGCCCTGGACAGTCAACGATTGAGCATCTACTCTCTATACTCTATGTTCTACATAGATTGATGTGCGTTGCTTGTGTGGCCATATATGCACCGCAAATCATCGTAATGCACCACAAATCGTCGTAATGCCTACCTTATCACGATAGGAACTTTTTCGGTTGGTGACCAAGGGTTCAAGATAGATGACGAGTATCGTGCATCTGACGATGAAACTTAGGACCAAGTTTTTGTGAATGGAAATGCGGTTACACTGTAGAGTCCTGTAAGTAAAAGAATCAATACATCGTCAGAAATTCTTAATAAAATGTATCAGAAAACTTAAGTACAGTCACCTGTGTGTGAGGATGCGACACATGCAAAACAACAAAAAACGGTTCTCTATAATGGTATCAGACCCTAATTATAATTGACTGTACTTAAGCTTAGAGTGAGGAGCGCAGCAATAACTGGTAAGGGACTTTCATGTAAGATAAAGAGCACTTCCCTTCTCAGTCCTGTCCTCGGCCTTAGATAACCGGACCCTTTACGATTAACATTCCGTCGTCTTCTGAGAATGTCGATTCGTTCGATACCGTGCGACAGAGGAACTCTACACAGAACAGGAAGACATAAGAACGCAGCATCAGTTTGCATTCTTCCACATGAAAGTCCCTTCTATTACGTGACCAGCAACAGCCTTACATTAAACTTTGATTAAAGTCCATTCCATGCAATGCACTGCTCTCTCTCTCTCTCTCTCTCTCGTTGCTAGCAATGGCAAAAGTGTACTTGAAGGTCTCTGGTGTATATATCCAAGTTAACCTTATCAAAATGGCCCATTCGTTACATAAAATGGAAGAATGAACAATCCTATAAGCTCCATATTCATAATTATCTTTGTGTGAGAAATTATATAACCGGGGTCCACTTGCACAATCATTCTAGAATGGGAGTTGTTCGTTGTCTTTCATAATATCATTTTGGTGAAAAGGAAAGTTCTTTTTCATGCGACGGAGTTCCAGGCACAGTTGTCACCCGTGGGCTAATTTTAAGGGCGATGATCATGAATTAGGTGAACAGCTTCTTATGCAATCTGCTACCTTATTTACCTGTATTTACCTGGGTTTTAGTTAGTTTGGTCTTGTGTGAAACCATCAACGATTAATCCCTACTTAACATAGATTGGGTATAGTTACACCCTATATTTTGAGGGGTTATCATGATAAATAAACCTCCTTGGGGCAAACAATATAACCTTTCACACCTGAGACGGTTGGAGAAAGAACGGTCTCCACACACTCGCTGTCTCTCGGCCCGGGAATAAATCGTGGGTCTTAATCCAAAACGGTCAAAATGATCACAATTCTTGTGCGTGCTTCTGCGCTAATATTGCGCAATAAAACAAAATAAATATTGTTCTCGCCAAAATAATTACAGTATGGAACAGCTATGGTTTACCTCACATGAAAGTCCCCACATTTAGCTTAATTGCATCATGAATGTAAGGTAATAATATCGTTTAGCAGTCAGTAGCCAAAAGTATTAATTACCGTGAATAACGGAACTTTATTACTCACCGGAAATAACTAAAGATGAAAAGAGTAATGGTAAGCAACACCGCGGATATGATGCTCCCGAAGAAATAAATATCCCTCAGGATCTTCGCAAGCATTTCTTCATCCGAGGATATGCTTCCCTGTGAAGCCACGTGTCCTTAATTTGAATGACCTTGCTGATTGACCTACGTCGTTTTCCATCGGATTCTTCTTCACCATGTCGAGTAAACACAGTGTGTAGTTCGTCCAGTTGCCATTCGACCAGGTACCGTTGGCTCTGCATATTCGATGCGCCATCGGGACTGCATTGCAAGATATCAGCAGGTGCTAATTGGCCAATGGAAGGTTACTCACCTGCCCCAACGGAAGCATTAATAGGACACGGCCTGAACACGGTCGTGTTGACAGGTGTTTCGGGCCAGCAGGTTAATCCGTCCCAGTACGGTTCACACACCAACTCTGCAATAACAAAGTAGATTTAATCATGAAGATGAATGTATATTGAACCGATAATAGGGATGAATGATAAGCGTCGTATATTGCTGGGTTCTGTTGTTGCTAATTGCACTTTGATAACCCGCCCTCTCCCTTCCTTTTTATCCCGTGCCAACTGTTATGAACCTCTTTGCAGTGGTAGTAAACTCTGGACCACGTGCCACACGGCTCAACCCACTAACAAATAAGTGTATACTTTATGACGCCAATGCAGGACATGAAAGCTCTTCGAGTCAGCATTTTTACAAGGGGAAATAAGCCATAATGCATCTGATAGAAGGCTTATACCGTCTGCTTTTATGCATTGAATTCAATTTGACAAATGGAGACAATGAGTCAACACTGAAGCCTTCACGCAGTTCTTGCCAAATGTGTGGTCACAAAGGACAAATGGAATTTGAAGGATATGAAGAAAATGTCCTCACAGTCCTCAGACTGCTCAAGGCCGTGGAACAAAGCAGCCAAGGACGAGGATGTGAGGGGTCAGTTGGTCCAGACTTCGAGTGTCGACCGACTGGCTTTGACAAACATAAAAGTGTTAAGTATCGAAATGGACATGTCACCAATGAGAACGTTAATGTTTAAGTTATCAAGCATATTCAATGTGATGCAAAATATTCAGAACGTAACACACTAGTGATACGACGAGTGGGAATTCACTGTACAAAGCCGATATTACCAAATCATTGAAACTGGACCGGCATGTTGTCACCTGCAGTTCAAATCCAGGTACTAGTTAATGATTTTGCAAGCTATCAGACCATAATTTATTCGAACTCCACTTGCCCTTTGACCTACTTGGAAGTATCATTTGTTGTCAGTTCGCGACGGAGCGGAGTCAACAGGAAGGGAACCGCTGGTGTCCCTAACAAGCTGCGTGTAAGGTACAGCTGTCCTGATCAAGGCTTTCAGCTTTTCTTTGAAAATTACAATAGATACGGAGATGTTTCAGGAATGAGGCTTCGTCCCCCCTACTTTGCAAGCAACCGCCATCGCTGTGGCGGATATTGTCTGTCTTTCATTCAACGCGGATCCTGTTTCTTGACTTAGCAATGTTCCTGGGCGCTGAACGCAAGGAGCCTTGTAGATCCAGGTTTATCACACCTGAGGGAATCATATTTTCATCTATGAGGGGGTATATACCCCTCTAGGCACCAGATTTTTAGATGAGCTTTGTTTTTCATTCATTTTGAATGTCTCATATCGTCAAAATAGTTAAGACTTAATCAGGTGTAACCAATAAACAAAAGGGGAGAAGTCGACTTCAGTGCATGAGAATATAACATTGCCTGTTGGTCATATAGCGTGGAAACGACAGCTCAAGGTGTTGGTCAAGAGCAGCGGTGAGAAAATGTCGGCACCTCCTTCAACCAATCCTCAAAACCAAAGGGTGGGAAACAATCAACAGAGAGTCAAGTATCGAAGGGCGCGGTAATTATGCCCGGCATGACGTCATTAGCTTGTTTTGTCAGAAAATTCAAACAATTGTCAAACGAATATTTCGCTGATTCATCATTTTTTGCTGTGAGACTAATTACTTCTCCAGTGAGACTGATTCAAGTTGTCCATCAATGATTGATCAACGATCGCTTACGACCAATGACCGTGGGCCTAAATGTCACGTGACAGAAGCTCTTTCGGTTAACCGACATTTCAAAAGGCGCAAATGTGTTCAATGGATGAGCGTGGATAAATGAGCACACGTCGATAGCAACCAATGTTTACTGAAATATCTGCCCAGGCGGAGTCATTCATCAATTACCTTTGCAAGAAATCGCCAATTGGCATGATACAAAAGTGGTCCCTCGATTGCCATTCCTCTCCATTCTGCGTTGGCATACGGTGTAATCGCCTAATGTGGATACTTCGTGTAAACAAGCTATTAAGTTGTAAAACATAAATGGCCACTTATACTGTTGCGGTCTCTGAATTACCAATACGACATCATGCAAATTTTTGGTACTCCATGGGACTAAACCAGTATTGTATCCTTAGCCGTTTGAATGATTCGTTCAGGATTTGCAATCAAATCCAGATTTGTTGCACGTACGACTGATACGACGAATTAACTCCAGCCTTCATCGAGGCTCATTGTGCAATAGAACAGCGCACATCACCCTCGCGTTTCCGATCGAAATGATCGACATTACATCATTACATCATTACATCATTCTTACGCATTCAAGAAACACTATAACGCTATAACGCTAACCAGTTTACAAGTATTGATGCAGAAAAAAGCAAACGTGATCCGATGCTATTCACCTCGAAAACAAACAAACAATTGAGTTCAATAAAATCACTTTGTGGTTTTGCGAGCGATGCGTATACGAGACCAGGTGTGAATGACGCTGTGGTGATCCACGTTGTTCGTACAATGAGGTCATAACTTTATCTATATCCCACTTTGATCATGTTTAGTATAGTTTAGCCAACTTAAACTTATAGGGTTAGCTCAATCCTTAAATTTGCTTTTCCCTTTAGACAAAAGACTTTCCCCACGCGTAATGAAAAAGGTAGCGATGGTAAACAAAAGATCCAGCCTTATATTAGCAATCAGCGGGTTGAACGACACAATCACAATCTTACCATCGCTCCGTTTTGCGGACCAGATGTCCAAAATACACCTGACGGCATCCAAAGATTTACAATAAACGCTCTGAATCTGGTCCTGTTGATCCCATGATAGGTTATTGTACAGTGCTCGGTGGCGCAAATCAAGCGATTCAAGCGTGCAATTCCAGGTATTGCTTCCTTCACTGAAGTCATCGTTTGACTCATTGTATGCCATCTTTGCACACAAGATTCAAAGTCTCATGTCCACAAATTGTACTCGGTGTTTTTAAACAGCGGCAATCACAGCAAAGTAAATCCTCTCAGCGGGAAATGTTTTATCTAGATTAATTGCAGTCAGGGGTATCCCTCCCTCTGAAGCTGTTGCGCACACCGAAGTGAGTTGCAGGAAGCTCGGCTTCAAGCGACGAGTGCGGCTGCCGTGAACGCAGCATCCATCTCACGTGGCTCGCTCAGGAAATCTCCTTTTCTATCGACAAAGGCGTGCGCTCCCTTTAGCGAAAATATACGCATGTTCTGTGGCTAGCCATAAGCGAAAATATACGCATTTTCCGTGGCTAGCCATAAGCGAGGTCATTGCTGGGTCGGCCCATCCAAGGCATGTCTCTTCCAGACTTCCATGAAAGGTTCAATGGAAGTTCCTCGAACTCTGTACTGGATTCTGGAGCTGTATTTGACGTCGTGAACGACAATCGTGTGCTACTTGTATCGAACCATTTCTGCCGTATTTGTACGCGATTTCCGCCAACTATAAGCATTGATTCATTCCAACAATATCAATGCATACACACACACACACACACACACACACACACACACACACACACTCATCAACATCAATGTGAGTTAAAAATAGCTTGTACTTTTGTCTGTAATAAACGAAGCCTCAGTATTGTTTTATCGCAAATCACTTGACCATTAAATGCGAACCTAACGAACCAACTACATGTAATGTTCATAACTTCGCCATTAAGACTATCTGCATCTCACGCACGAGTGACGAACGAAATGGTCAATATTCGCACAGATTTCATCAGGGTGAAACATCTAGTGATTTCTTGCTAAACGTCGAAATATTTAGCTCGGTCTCCAAGTTTACTCGTGCTCCTGAATTGCTATGATTTTCTGTCTGTTATATAAATCGTAGCCAAGGTGGCCTTTATAATTTATCCCTTGTGGGAGAAAGAATCCACAAATATTTGTACCAGAGAAAAGAACATTTCGCACGAGTAGCCCATGCCAAAAAGGGTGATTTGTGACGTGACATCGACGTCAATGGGAAGGAGAGAATGTTGCTTCAGCGCAATTCAGGCTTTGCACTCGATGCCTCTGCTTTGAATGGGTGGAAAATTGGCCAACTTCCAAATCAACCTAATTTGGTTCTTCAGTGTTTCGATTTTAAACCATTTAATTGACGATTACTTTATAATCCTTCATGAAGCCAATGTTCAGCTTTTAAATTAAATAAACGAAATCTTCTGATATGGTCGATATCAACATGGGTTCATTGAAATTATATCAGCAACAGCTATCAAACTCGGCGCCCAATTGCAATCAAAATTCGGGTGTAAAACTTGTCGGTTTCAGCACGTCCAGATGGACCAGTCATAAAGATACCGAAATAGCCAAGGCTATTTCCAATCGGCTGATTTGATGCCGAATGACGGGCGAGATATTGGACGGCTTCCTCCGCATATCAATTGTGAGTCTATTGGAAGCTTCGGCGTCTCGCAAACACGCTGCGACGAACAAACCTAAATCGGTTTGATCGGGACGATTGGCCACGTGGCCATAAATGATGGTCACGTGATGGTCACGTGGCCATGAATGATGGTCACGTGGCCATGAATGATGGTCACGTGGCCATCAGCGATGGTCAACAAGGCAACAGCGAAAGGTCGTTCGGTTTTTTCATCAGCTTACGATGTGTTATGCAGGGAGTGTAATTGTTAATTTAAGTAGTAACTATGGTAACAAAATTATAAAGTGACGATTCAGTAAATGGCCGTGTGTGAAGAGTGATGTTATCAAATTTATAATATGGCCACATACATGTTTCTGCGCCCACTTTTATTTACTGAAATTCGACAAGCGCCGATGTCTGCTCCAACCCACGAGATACGTTGCCGCATATCGAGCAAATATAGGGAAGTACTCGTTATTGTGAAATAGTAAATGAAAGCCAGCTGTTGGCTGAGGCTGGTTAATTCAAGTGCAGTGAAAACAGAAAAGAACGGGTTTACAAATGTAATGAGATGAGGTGAAGCACTCAGTCCAAAATAGCTATGAGTTGATGAGAAATGCAATTGAGAAATAGAAATAGAAACGAATGATGAATGGATCGAGTTTTGTATTCCCTTTTTAATCCCAGTGCTTTGTTGTGTAGAGGCACTTGTGCTGATATGAGCATGATATCAGCCGTGTTTATATAATCCATATCAGCACGACGCTAAACATTCGACGGACGGAGATTCATCCACCTTCGTTTAAAAGGCTTCAATAACTGAAGAAGTGGAATAGGATTCATCAATTGTTGGACATCGTGTTACTACTGTTTAACACATTCACCGCCAAGGCATTTTCGGGACGATACCCCTATACCGCCACGCATTAATTTTTACTCAAAAAGCCTGGACTTTACCGCTCTGTAATTTCTATATGAACGCACGCATTTCTACATATTTAACATATTAGGATAGATCGTTCTTTTGTGAATCTAACCATATAAGATTCAACATCATACATGCAATTACATGTACTGAAATACAGCTCTGAACAACACACACTTTGGTGAAAACCACACCTTCGCAAGCAAAAAGCTGAGAAAATCGCAGTTTTCTCTCAGCTACCAGTATGACCAGCATAACACGCATTGTGATTACAGAGGTTACGTTGTGTAGGCATAACTAATACCGCACGATAACGACCCCGGTAATTACCACATCAAAGGATAAGAATAACAGTTATAAAATCGGGAGTTTGAGT
>KB295566.1:283685-294316 GCA_000328365.1 Capitella teleta | reverse complement strand
ATGCGATATATTATATCGGAACTTGTGGTCCTTCGTTGCTGGATATGCATTCAAAATTTTATTCATTGGCAAGAGATCTGTGAGTTGTAGAAACAATGCTGGTAGTGTATACGTGTATATATGCTTATTTTTGTCCATACATTTCATGTGTATTTACACACGGCCGAAAAAAATTGACGCAAGCCTTGATTGAGGGGAAGATGAATATACTAGTACAGGACATATACATGTATACGAGGTAAATACATCGTACATACATATCTTCTTATTTTTTTCAATAACTCATCACATAATTATACATTTACCAGTACACCAGCATTCAAGCTGAACACCCGCATTGCCCAATTGCTGTGAAAACTATTCGCTTCACTGCTTCACCTCGAGTCGTGATCGCTTCGCTGCATACTTTCGGCAGCGGTCTATCACAAATCAATCGGTAACTGCTATATAAACTTCAGAAGTACAAGGATTATTGATTGGTTTAGGAACATATATCCGTAAAATCATGATATAATCATAGATGCACACGGTCAAACTCTTAGATATTTTCAGAGATGATGCGCAAGAGGTTATAGCACCCGTATATAGCAAAAAGTGCAAAACACGGAAATCTCCGTGTTTGGCGGAGAAGCGTTGGGCACGCAAGCACGGAAATCTCCGTGTTTGGCGGTGAATGTGTTAATAGCATCGTTCCTTCCCAGATCGCTGGCCTTTATATCACACATGCTATTCGTTCCGATGAACAAGTTTTGATTAATGAGGCGATGAGATGAACAGAAATTCGGATCGAAATTTGAGTCTTGAAAGGGGGTGAATGTTTACAATTTGTCGTGAGTTTCATTTCGGATGAAAAGAATGCAGCGAAGCACATGCACGAGCGCCTTACAAACAGCGCAATAAACTTTACACACAATTCAACTTGACTCAATGATCACCCACTCCTAGTGCCAAGAGATATAATAACCGTTTAGTACATTCAGTTCAATCGGAGCTGAAGACTCTGCAACATCGTGCATCTTGCCTTTTTAAGGAAACACTACGATGTGTGCCTTGATGACGTCAGAGGGCGCTGCATTCGTCTCTTTGAGAGCCAAACGAACTAATCAAGCGAAACCTTTATGAAAAAAATTATCTCCATGGCAACGGATGATCACGTGGCTTGAATGAATATCAGGGCAAAGGAGAGGCGAAATAATATCTCAGAATCCGGACGCTCAGGTCGACACTGGGTTATGATCGTCCTGCGTTTGCTTCCAGTACGGCTGGGGCTACGGATAATCTTCATAATTAACCAATTCCACTAATAAGCTAATCACGTGACTGTAAAAATAGTAATCTACTCTCTCTCTCTTTTTTTTTTTTTTTTTTTTTTTTTGCTACTTGAGGATTTCTGCGATAGCGAATCGCTCAGGATGAATTGCTGGAACATAATCTTAGACAGACATTAGCTGCATAATAGTCATGCGTAAGATGGAGATGGTTTTGCTATTTTATTTGGGAAATAATTTGTATGTAATTTGGCATAAGAATTAGAAACAGGAGCTAGAGCTAAAACAGGACAACTTCTCATATTAAGCTCACATTAATTTATGGTTCATTGAATAAGTTAACAAAATAAATAGGCCGAATATAACGATGACATAAAATATTATATGAAATTCTACAGGAAATTATTTTTTATTTTTTATTTTTTTATAAACGATGCAAAAAAATTAAACGTGATAACAAGAGAGAAATCGCGCTAAGTCACATATAATCTGCTAACTGATGAATGACGGAGGACGATAAGATTCGAAGAACAGCAAACAGACTTATGAAAAGGGTGTATACGTGAAGTCATGTCCATTTATCCCCTCTTAACCCCTCTTATCAATCGAATTGGACAAACCGCATATCACAAATATTAAAACCAATAACCTCGCTCTCAGTATAGTTAAAAGAGAAGTTTCGATGCTCTTCATCCACGGAAATCTCTTTTCCTTAGATCATTTATCAAATCAAGACCAAGATATAAACTCAGCTAATCAGCGCACAGTCTGATTCCGTCTTTGATCGCTGCTTGTCCACATTGGCAGCTTTGGTGTGTGATGTAGGTATGCATGCCATGGACCCATTCGCCATTCGTCGAGGTTTAATAAGATCACAAGTGCGTGTAATCCGCCGTCCATCTTTGATATCAATGCAATTATCGAGCAAAGCATAAACGTATCAATCATGACCGTCTGTGCTTAGCAGCCACAAAGTGAAATTGAAGATAATGGCCACATGGACGACGAACTGGTGAAAGATTGGTCTGGGCTGAACAGCGGAACAAGTACATCAAACTAAGAACAACGATGATGATGATCCGATCAATCGACAGCACATTCGGTCAAGGCATCTGTTGAATCTGTGTATGCCTGTAAGCAGGCTGAGCTTGTGATTATTGGCAGGTATGTTGATGGAATCTGTTGCTGTTTCATCTGCAATGTTTCGCCAATTCATTGCCATCGGGCCTCTTATTCAGCAGACATGTTGATGAGTAATTTCGCGATTCCTTTTTCTCTGCTGATTGCAATTGATGTGTTCCTTTTCAAAACGGTGGTTGTGTTCTGTGCAACAGAAATCTCAAGGATCGTAACTCAAAGCATAGTTCCGGAAAAAGCAGCGCTTTGAGTCATAAAAGACGACGGAAAATCACCCGAAATTGCTCCGAGAGTTGGCTAAGAGAATTAACAGCTTGGCTTCATGACCACTGACCCTATAGTATCCGGGACACGGGTCATAGCTAGGTCATCCCAGTATAAAACTCAATTCTGCTGTCATCTTCCGAGACATATACGGAGAAGGTGACCTTGTGTGAATCGAGATGTATTTACCTTGCCACTACGTAATTACGTATAATTTTGGTTTACGAGTACAAGTATAAAAGTATTCGGTGTGGTCTTCGATTAAACCGCCAGTAGACAGCATTGGGACCTTATCAGCACAAAATGATTCGCCCAGTTATGACACTGCAAGGATTTGCTGCGTCGGCGAGATGGTATTTGGAGCAACATTCATGTCAGCGCCATTGGATTCCAAGTGACGTCTGTCATGTCACATTTGATCAGAACACCAGAGCATTGTTGGCAAAATTGCAAAGTTGGGTCTGGGCTTTTTTCTAAGAAAATCTATGAATTGATTGTTGATGTTGTTTGGAGCAGAAAATGTCCACACAAGCAGCATAACAAGTGGCTGTCTTGCATTTCATGTACATCGCCATCGCTTGGATTGCGGATATGTTGAGTAGGTCACTGAGGTCAGCCGGATTACATGGAAACGAGGAACATGTGTTTACAGGAAGCCTACACTCATCTTTCAAAAACAACCAATTACACACTGCCTCATAGATTAGTTCTTAATGAAACCCTATGTTGTGGACAAAAATACTCCATCCTAAATGGTGTATATTTGGTTGTAGGTCACTTGTATTCACACAAATGGCTTAACATCGTTCGCAGCTGAGAACAATTACATTGTGTTGTATCGTATTAAGTGGTCCGAAGAATCAAATGAATGCCAGCATGTTGTAGTTGTTGAGCTGTTTATGAGATGGTATTGAACTCGTCCTCAACTGAGCGGCGCTTTCGCATGTGTGAAACTACCGTTGCTATGAATGAAGGCGTTGTGTTCGATGGTTTAAATCTCGCAGTTATTGCTAACGGCCCCACACTCCCATTATCGCCCTTGCAATGGCGATTATTCTGAATGAGTCGTGCTCTATTTGCACTCAGATTTGGTTCATAAGTCAACCTTTAATCTGACTTCAACGGCCTCAAAAAAGCGTGGGATAATGCAATTGAGGGGCGGGTTGGTCCTGACCTAATTCGGTCACGTCTACCTCTTCATTCGATACTTTTATAGGCAGCCTGTTGACACAACATACATCGGCTGCGACACGCGTGTTTTTGATCACGTTGACCTAGTTACAAGAAGCTTTTCTCTGTGTACGTGAATATGTAGGTATGATTTTGCGGGGTTGATGAGATCACGTGACCAGCATTTCTGATCGTCCATTCTCATCTATATCTCTATCTGTATAATGGCCTATTTCTCATTTCTCCTCTGGATCTCGATTACACAGAGCGTGAGATTTAGAATGAAAGGACTCGACCACGTGTAAGTGACGTCTGCTGAATGGTTGCCTTCGGGCCACAATAACAAAGATAGAATTCCAAGGTCACCGAGTGCGTTTGTAAATAGCGCAAATCAGGCTTAAACACAAACCAGTTTGGGTTGTCTATACCGTTCAGGGAAACCGCTCGATTTCACGGACCAAAACAGCTTTTGTAAATTTGAAACCTGCTGTTGAGAAAGGTGAGTTCACTTTATGCACAGGTTGGTCTTAAAACTTCTATCTCAGGTCAGAAAAAGCTTAAGGATTAACACAATTTTAATTGAATGCAGCAGCATAATTGCAGGGTTAGTTACAAAAATTATTGTTATCACAAAGGTAATTAGATTCGTCGAGGTCAAAATTGTGCATTTCAATTTTTACGATTCATCGCTGATTCTTAGTTGCCGGAAGGTTCCAACGGCTTTTTTTGAGTAAATATTGATTTTGTCCATCAAGTAAATAGTGTCCTACCTCACATAAAGACGATATGCAAATGATTTCAGGTCAGACAATGACTCTGTTCTTCCTCGAAGGGGTCGTTGTCCTATGCACCTAAATCCTGTTGTGTTTCGCACGCCATAAACTAAGGCGACATGGGCAGATTTGCATTGCGTCTATGACGCTATTGAAGGATTCAAGTCGATCGCGGTGCCTTCAAAAAACAGTAGACAAACATCAAAAAAGGCCCAAAAAAAACATTATATACCATACATGCTTTGTTCCTTTTCTTTTCATGCTTTATTTTTGTAACATCACATTCAACGTTCAATCGAGTTTCATTCTGCAAGGACGTCTGGAGAATTTCTGAGAAACGTCCACGAATAACAACTGGAAATGTTTTTAGTGAGACATCATGGCTTAGTGGTTCCTCTAGCGATAATATGACCCTGGGTCAATGAGTTTCACAGAGGAATCATCTGTTTGATTTGTAAAGCTGTTAAGACCGTTCTAACTGAGCGTTTGGGCATTATATGTTGGTGGCTCAAGGACACCGGCCGTGACCTCTGTTATCATACTCGGGTCAAAGACATTTACGCTTTATTTACACCAAAGAAGTCACAGATCACATGATGATTCACACCAAAGAGCGGCTTCGATCGACTGGATCAAAGGAATCAACGTTCATGTCGCCATCTCTCTTGTTCTCCGTTTGCTGAACCACTCTCATTGTGCCATCTCCTGATATCATCTTTCTTGTTCTCCATTTGCTGAACCACTCTCGTTGTGCCATCTCCGGATATCATCTCTCTTGTTCTCCGTTTGCTGAACCACTCTCGTTGTGCCATCTCCGGATATCATCTCTCTTGTTCTCCATTTGCTGAACCACTCTCGTTGTGCCATCTCCTGATATCATCTCTCTTGTTCTCCATTTGCTGAACCACTCTCGTTGTGCCATCTCCTGATATCATCTCTCTTGTTCTTCATTTGCTGAACCACTCTCAGTGTGCCATCTCCTGATATCATCTCTCTTGTTCTCCGTTTTCTGAACCACTCTCGTTGTGCCATCTCCTGATATCATCTCTCTTGTTCTCCGTTTGCTGAACCACTCTCGTTGTGCCATCTCCTGATATCATCTCTCTTGTTCTCCGTTTGCTGAACCACTCTCGTTGTGCCATCTCCTGATATCATCTCTCTTGTTCTCCATTTGCTGAACCACTCTCGTTATGCCATCTCCTGATATCATCTTTCTTGTTCTCCATTTGCTGAACCACTCTCGTTGTGCCATCTCCTGATATCATCTTTCTTGTTCTCCATTTGCTGAACTACTCTCGTTGTGCCATCTCCTGATATCATCTCTCTTGTTCTCCGTTTGCTGAACCACTCTCGTTGTGCCATCTCCTGATATCATCTCTCTTGTTCTCCATTTGCTGAACCACTCTCGTTGTGCCATCTCCTGCTATCATCTCTCTTGTTCTCCGTTTTCTGAACTACTCCCGTTGTGCCATCTCCTGCTATCATCTCACGCCCCAAAACCTCACCTCGCCGCTCGCTGCCAGATCCGCCTCCAAAAACTCTCGCCATGCAGCCTCTTGGCGCAATCGACGGAGGTGCTGATTGCCTGGCGCTGTCGTCACCTGCATTGAGTGCTGTGGCCCTCCTACGTGCCCCGTCTGAATGCAGTCTCTCCATTACTCGTTTCTCAATTCGCACACCAAACAATGCGATTCCGTGCCGTGCGAATGGAAAGTTTTCAGCGAGATTGAGGCAAGCGGATGGCTCGGAAAAATGCGCACATTTCAAATGGCTCTGGAACGGAACGAGCTAAAATTGCTATAACAGATAACTGTATCCACGTAAAGCAGTGTTCGGTACAAATGTAAGGTATGTCCTCAAATGACGTTCTTTTGCTCATGCGCTGCGTCTACCTATTACGTCATTATCGACCACGGGGTAGTATTTCAATGTTCTCTGCATTGTCTGCGCTAAGTTTTGCTTAATCGGTCTCTCCTTTGCGACAAAATTTGCTTCATACGAATTGCCAGCAAGGTGCTGATAAGGCGCTATCGACTTTGATGGCACCTAGTCGTCGTCCAACTGTACCCGTGTTGACACCAATTATAGTCCTTCCTCCGCTGTCTCTATCACAATGAGCTTCGAATCAGGAAATAAGAGAAGCTAACCGCGTGTCTGTGACGTTGATTGGTTGGTTGCCTTCGAGCCACAAACACAAAGAAAAAAGTCCTTGTTGTCCAGGTCACCAAGTGCATACATCTAACGATAACGAGAAACCGGGTCTGATTAATACAGGTGTTGTAGCAGTCATTAACATTCGGTTTCCCATCACACATAAAAAGTTAAAAACAAAATGTTTCACGTTGCTTAATCAAGGGAGAGATGCGAAGGGTTTGCTGACATTCACAGATGAGACATGCACACATATTTATCCGGTTCTGGGCCAAGGTAGAAAGGGGCAATTAACGATAGTGGACGAGGAGGCAAGAATGTCAATGCCACATTCATAATAAAGGCGAAATGGAAAAAGAACTCAGAAGAAAGTAGGAAGTTGTTAATTTAGTGAATGTTTGGTGAATTTTAGTTGGCAAATGAGACTCAACGATGGAGCTGATATCACGAGGAAGCGCTTAGCTCATGTTGTTACTCAAGTTACGTCATGAGTCCGGCAATAATGAGTACAGTGTGCGACCTTTCCAGCGCTATCCACACGAAACGAGTAAATTTACTGTGTGCTGAACATTATGTATGCCAAGTGGTTCACGCAACTTGTGTCTATATATAGCACACTCCGACATGCCTCAGAGAACATTTTGCAAACCAGAATATTGATTTTGACCAAGATACAGCCACCTTTCAGTGTGGTAGCTTCAACCAAGGGCCACGACTCATGAGCAGTAGCTCGGTGGCTCCAATCGAGAATTCGGGCATAGGATTCCTTTGGTTACTTCTGGTCTCCTGCGTCAGTTTTGATGCGATTTGATCACACATCAGCAGCTCGTTTGATATCATGCGTTCTGGCTACAACCTCAGGTTGATTTTCCGTCTCAAAACCTCAAGGCAATGTCATTGATTGGTGTGGAATCCATGCATTTGCAATGTGACGCAAACCAACATTATTTTGATAAGTGTGAGGATTATGATCTATCGGTAAAGATGAAATACATGGCTACGTCGTGCACCATGTAACATATGTTTTCCCATCAATTGTTGTTGAATATTGTTGTTCCGAATAATGATGAAGTTCCCTATCGGATATTACTATTGCGAGACGTTGCTACGGCGTAGTTGCTAGGGGGCATTTTGGCGGGCATTTGCAGACGAACTCCTGCAGCTTTCAGTTTCGCTCGCTACTGCCTACTGCGCTCTTCATCTGAAGGCATTTTCAAGCTTTAACTGAGACCTGTGTTGTGGCCCCCGATGTCGCCAGACCTCACACCATTGCATTTTTTCTTGTGGAGCCACGTGAAAAATGTTGTCTTTGCAAGGAGTCCACGAAACCTTGAAGATCTTAGAGACTTCATAACCTAAGCGTTTGCTGAGATTCATCAGAACAAGGAACTCTGCGACAGTGTTGAGATGAGACACAGACTCAATGTCAACGGGAGTCACTTCGAGCACCTTTTGTAATGATCCAGATGTTAACTCTTGAATTGTTGTTTTTTCTGATACCGTTGTTAGATATTCATTACAGTTATGTGCAATAAATATCACGATAAATACCACAATCATGTCAGTCACTCCAGGGCGCCTTAGCAACCACGCCGGAGCAACGTCTTGCAATGATAAAATCCCAAAAGGAACTTCATCATTATTAGGAACAACAATATTGACCAGTCTGTATATCCCTTACTTGAAATTTCAAAGGTTGCATAGCAGACTTTGGGATTACAGAGGGGAGCTAAGTTCCACCAAAGCCATGAATCAGCCCAATGGAGGCAGTGGCCGTGGTGACCACATACTGGACATTGCAGTCGTCTCGTTTGCGTGCCATCGCCGATCGACCCAACGGCTTTCAACGGTTCCATAAATATATGCTAAGTTGACAGCCGCCGACTGTTGCGCATGGAGCGTACGTGTGTGGGTGGTTATGCGCTTACCTTGCTTATCAAAGAAACGCGCATTGGAACATCCTCATGCGTTTAAATGGCTAATTACTCGACCCAAAAGAGGATCAGAATTCGAATCAGGGATGAGTCACGCCATTTGCAAGCACCATACCCGACACTTTGAAAGTGACGGATGGGATTCAACGGGATGAGGGATGAACGGCATATTTCATCAGTGAAATTGAATTGTGGATGGCTCTAAGAATTGTTGTGACCGCCAATATAGGTCAAGAGGTCGTGATGCCAATTTGAATAATTCGGAATTTTGACTTTCCTCTTCCACCAAAACTGAAAATTATGGGTGCCGGTGAACCATATTAAAGAAAAGTCACTTGTGTTTTCATTGTTACTTCGTTATTTCGGTTGCGTCGGTCCAGAATAGAGAATACACGCTCGATGCACGAATTCCACAAACGACCACTGGCGATACAATCTCAGTTGATTAATTCACGCATCAAAGCGAATCGCTCGATTTCATTCCTATGATGTCGATGGATGCACCGAGTGGAAGAATCGCACGATCGCTGGTGAAAGTCGGTCATCTCAGATCATTGACCTTTTATATAGAAATATCGCAGATATTCTCGTTACGCGCTTTAGGGTTTCCTCCGTAATTGACAGTTTCTTCTTCTTATTCTTCTTCTTCTTTTGGTGCATAAATAATAAAATTATTTGATTATGAATAACCGTGATAATGACGAGGACAGTTGTTATTCGAAACGTCGTCAGCGATGCTGGATTTTGAGGATTAATCTGGAAAGGTATTCGGCTGAGTACGTAGTCCAAGATTAAATGATCCTTCTACGTTAATTCCTTGATCAACATATGAAGAGATGGTTGTTGGGACATAGTATCAATTGGTGAGCTCATTTGCTATTTCGATAAAAGCCTCAAGTGCTCAGGGCAGTCAGTTCGGACAATCGTGTTGTGTTGTGTTGTGTTATGACGTCATCGTGTTGTGTTGTGTTATGACGTCATCGTGTTGTGTTGTGTTATGACGTCATCATGTTGTGTGGTTACGCACTAATAGTTCTATCAATTAAGAGTTTGACACTCGTTGAGTAATAAATAATAATTTTACTACTTTGAGATTATCAGACGTGCATGAAAGACGCAGTCTGACCTGTGAGTCTTCTTCT
This sequence comes from Capitella teleta, assembly GCA_000328365.1. NCBI lineage: Eukaryota > Metazoa > Annelida > Polychaeta > Capitellidae > Capitella > Capitella teleta. Next base: position 284,477 of record KB295566.1, on the reverse strand, counting down.
GTGAGTCTTCTTTTTCGCCTTCAAAAGTCTCGATTTCGTGATGGCGCAACATTTGCCTTTGAAGTCAGCCATTGTTGTTTTTTTTTTTCCAGATATGGGTTCAAGGTCATTCTCTTGATCACGTGATGTTTGTTCTTCCTTCGAAGAAAGGATGTCAGCATGCAATGCAGATGTTGCAACCAATTACTAGACTTAGCTAGCTACGTCATGGCCTCATCTCATGCATGCTACGCGCAAGTGGAAGTCCGCAAAAGTGTGCTGTTTTGTTTTGTTTTGTTTTGTTATGTTTTGTTCTGTTATGTGCCGAATTAATATGCCGGTCACTCGCTGGTGTTAACAACAATAAATGAATGAAAATACGTGGTTGTTGATTTCATCATGAGACAAATTTAATGAGCTGAAAAAAAGGAGAATACATTTATCAGATCAATTATTGCTGTTGACAGATCTTCTTGCCTCGAAATTGTTTCCTGAGCTTTTGAATCTAAATCTTCAATGTCTTCCCTAATTAGAAGTAATTACACCTATAAATACCTTGTATATACATGCACAAAGGTTGCACTACGTTTTTGATTTCATCCTGAGAGATGAGTCGAGGTCTCTACTTGAGATGCGCTATTCTAGAGCCATTTTGTAAGATCTCAGCCCCTGGCTGTCTTCTAATGCGTTAGGAGCTCTTGCCTAATCACGGGTATACGAACCAGTGCCCTGCAGAAAGGATGAGGGAGGCACCTGTCCACTAACAATGATTTATTCTGAGTACATCAAGTCACTTGCGCTACCGAGAGAACG
>KB295566.1:268235-283635 GCA_000328365.1 Capitella teleta | reverse complement strand
AAGAGATGAGTCGAGGTCTCGACTTGAGATGCGCTATTCTAGAGCCATTTGAAATGTGCGCATTTTTCCAAGCCATCCTCTTGCCTCTATCTCGCTGAAAACTTTCCATTCGCACGGCACGGAATCGCATTGTTTGGTGTGCGAATTGAGAAACGGGTAATGGAGAGACTGCATTCAGACGGGGCACGTAGGAGGGCCACAGCACTCAATGCAGGTGACGACAGCGCCAGGCAATCAGCACCTCCGTCGATTGCGCCAAGAGGCTGCATGGCGAGAGTTTTTGGAGGCGGATCTGGCAGCGAGCGGCGAGGTGAGGTTTTGGGGCGTGAGATGATAGCAGGAGATGGCACAACGAGAGTGGTTCAGCAAATGGAGAACAAGAGAGATGGCGACATGAACGTTGATTCCTTTGATCCAGTCGATCGAAGCCGCTCTTTGGTGTGAATCATCATGTGATCTGTGACTTCTTTGGTGTAAATAAAGCGTAAATGTCTTTGACCCGAGTATGATAACAGAGGTCACGGCCGGTGTCATTGAGCCTCTGGCCATCAAACTCAAACTCACATTGCTAACCGCTCATCGCGAAAAGTTGTTTTCATAAAACTGCAACGGATATGGGCAAATAAACAAAAGTCTGGAAGTCATGTAGCATCAAGATGCAAGGCAGATATTGCTACACCAGTTCACAGCGTGTGATACGGAGGGATTGAGCTTCGTTGGACTCTTTTCTAAGCAAGGGCGGTGTATTCTTCCGACTCAGAATCCATGCATAATTTGCATACATTAACTCCTTCGTAAGGAGTTAATGTATGCAAACAATTTATCGATTAATACCATGCAATACTCAGCTGTGTTGCAACCAGAAAGGCATGAGTGAGATTCAGGCCTCTGCTCGCGAAGAGGAGTCCTCCTTGTCCTTGAATTAGGTGATAGCACATAAAAGGTGTCTGACATTCACAGATGGAAGATCTGCAAATATTGACCAAGGGAAAAAGGCAATTTGAATGAGTGGGACGACATGGAAGGACGCTGTATCCGCGTCGTGCTGTCATTGTTGCACTTCATTTCACTAATCATGAACTAGCGTTAGTTGTGATAAGAGTTTATTATGAAATCAAACAACTTTGGCATAAGACAAACAAGGTGTACCACCACAAACCTATTTTGTTCATGTCCTCATTATAAAACCGTGTAATCCCATTTGAAGCTCCAAATCTTACATCTCAATTCACTGCATTAAACACAGGAGCCATTTCTTTATTGAGGCAATAGAAGAAAACGTGTGGATTGGGGTTGTTTGTGGGTTTTTTTCTTAATCTGATACGCGAGTGTTATATTTCAAATTGCCACTTGATTGAATTATCCTGCACATAATGAGAAAAAATGACGTTTAAATTGACCTTTGGAGGCACTAATATGACACTATAAGTGTTGAAGTGCCGTTAAGCACCATCCATTCATTCATTCATTCATTCATTTATTCATTCATTCATTCATTCATTCATTCGTTCGTTCATTCATTCATTCATTCATTCATTCATTCATTCATTCATTCATTCATCCATTCATTCATTCACTCATTTATTCATTCATTCATTCATTCTTTGAAATCGATGACAGAGTTTTCTTCCTGAGATGACGATCGTTGCCTAGACACCATGCAGCCTATGATATTGTGGTATTGCAGATTGCAGATAACGAGATGTACCATTGGGTGTACTTGTTGACGGTATCAGCTGATGTAAACCTCTGAAATGTGGAACCATGAAGCCTTCGAAACAAATATTTTTAATCTAATTGCAAATCAGATTCCAGGGAAATCGACCTGACCTCTGTGACCTTTAGCAACGGATCTGCCTATCACTTGGGTCAGAAGGTCATTAAGTGCACGGGGTGTGGCTGAAGTCGAAATGAGGGCAACAAAAGGTCAATTTCTGTGAGCATGAATTGTGTGACGGAGAATCGCGTGAGGCAAAATATAATATTATCCTCTTTTGTGAGCAGAAAAACCACAGAAACATCAATGACACAATTTCCCTTACTTTCCCAACAGAAGAAAATTATAGAACTTTTGATGTCGGCCTTCGAGGTAATAAGAATTCTAACCTTGGTCCAGTATCAAGAGCATGTCCGCCTCTTACTCATAATCACTTTACTGTGTCATTCAGCCATATTGCACTTCTCACCCGGCGAACTGTATCGTCAAATCAATGCTGCATTTCCCTGACAATGAGCTTGTGACATTGACATGCACCTTTCCTGGGTAAACATGGGCATTTTTCACTGACAAAATGTCGCAAAGTAGTGTAATTGTGACACATAAACGCGATTCACAGGCAGTCGACATTGAATGTTGATTGATGACGTTGAGTGACAGGTTTACTCGGCCATCGAAGCATTCGATGTTTTTTCATGATTTTTCCCTTTCATTCTTTGTAAACGTGTGTTGAGCATTGTCAGCATCGACTGTCAATCTCAAAACAAGTTCAAGGTTTCTGTATAATATCAAAGTGCAAGGGAACGTTGGAATTACTTCGACAAATAGAACATTCGAGTTATAGAAATATAGAAAAGCATCATGGACGTCGATTGCTTCTTGACGTCATAATTTTATCCCGATAGTAACTTTGTTTAAAGTACCCTGTAGCTATAATACTTTTGTAGTTTTGTCTATGTTGATATTAAAATCGGCCGTTTTGATATTTGCAATATGGATGTACATGTATATCATTGAATTCCGTTGGAAAACAGTCAGTATTAAAGTTGTTCTACCAGAGGTCATTGCGCCCTATTCGCTTATTTGCACTTGAGAGAAAAACGTTTAGTCGTTTGCAGCTCGTCTGTCCTCATGGAGAATCCGAGATGAGACACGAACGACGCTGTTGAGACTTCAATGTGCTAATAAAGACCAATCAGAGAAGGAGGATTGAAGGTGGGGTGGATGTGCATGGCCTCTTGCCATGCATATCCATTTGTATTTAGAATTACGTCATCATAATACAGAATCAATTTTCACAATTGTCTCACAAATACTTGAAGTAAATCTGAACTATGGCTTTATGAGCATTGTATATGCACATTTCCTTTAAACTGTCTATGACACTTCAAAATGTGTTATTATATTGCATATTAAATGTATTTATTAATAAAATTGAACATTTTAATTGTTATTGCAATAAATAAAATCATGATCCGTCCTCTTACACCTCCGCAAAGTGAGGGATATTGAGGGCGCGAAAAAAAAACGATTTTCGAAATCCCGCTTCACCTCTCGCTTGACGAGGTGTTTTGTGACGTCACAACGTAGATTCGGAGGGATCTCGCGTTTCAAATCTCTGGAACGAGGGGGCTGATTTTATTTGGAAAAAGCGTTCTAAAAGTGTTAAAAGTCGCACTACATTGAATTTTGACCCATGTAAGGGCATAATGAAACCTCCGTGAATCGATTTGTGTAATCTAGAGGCTGAAGTGTCATAGACACTTTAATGTGAAGACAAACTTCATCTGATCAAAACATGTTGACAATGCATATGGTGCCCCACCCCACACCGCAAGACACATTCAAAAAGAAGCAGCCCCAATTCACGCAATTGTGTTTGCACAAGGCAACATAGCCCCGCGTTTCAGCTTACAGAAATCCAACGTCATACAGCGCTACTTTTTACTACGATTGATCCACTTGAGCCATGGATTGTGTTGGGGATCATGGTTGCGTGAAGCAGTTGAGATCAGGGAGCCGGATTGACATGGATCTCCACTTGGTGCTCGTGCTTTCACCTGTGAACGTCATAAAACTACGCTGAGTTCCAGTGAAGGTTCATTCAGATCAATCTGAACATTTGTGCGATAAAATTTAGCGCTGACATTTTGTCCGGATGAGAATAAGTTTTGTTCACATTACGGTAATGGAGCAATGAGAGGTGTTTAAATCGAATGCACTTATCTAATGGAAGATTCTGCTAACACGACTGTTGTGTGTGCTATTAAGTGTCATTCGATGCAACAAAAAGTTCAAAAACCGAGGTAATTACTAAAAAGATTGGAAAGGTGTCACAAAGGTCGGTTGGTTTTAGATAAATTTATTGACTCCTACTCTGGATATATTCAGCATAGATGCCAATGTTCAAAGGTTTATAAGTATGGTGACATAACAAGCAAAACCAGGTGACTAGGCAATCAGTTGAAACCTGTATAACATCGTGTGTCGGTTAGTTGCCAGTTGCCTAAGCTACCTACACGTGTCTCCCACATTTGCCTAACGTTTCGTATTTGCTCAGTCATTTGAAATCTCAAACCGACTTGGAGCTAAACGTAAAAACATTTTATTTTTTTAATGAGAATACATGTGCAGGGAATTCACGCCAAACCCTCTATTGATTTGATAAGGAAGCCATGATAGGTCTTCACGGGTATGATATTTACACGCTTGACATGAACAGAAGCCACGCAATTCCTTGTATTTGTAGTTGAGAGAGTTATGCTTCATTTAGGTCTCACCAGGAGCGTGAGATTCACCATCGCCAATGTTTAATATTGTTTATGCACGCAACCAATTCAAGACATTGTTTATCTCAGCAGGATATTGGATTCACCAGAACTATAATAGGCACTTCAACGTAAAACCACCAGCTCTATATAGACGCTGATTTACGTGCTCATATGTTTTTATTCTACGGCTGCATTGTGGACATCCGAGTCGTTGCGTTGATGGTCACGATATTTGTTCATTTCATGATGATCATCAATTCACAGCTACATCAGAACTGCCAGCGAGACACAACAAAGTCAACATCGTAACATTTGCCTAGCACCACAGCCAATGCATAAGCACCATTGATGCACCAATTATGCAAGAAGGTCATTGACCTACTTACGTGTTTCCTGAAATCGCCTAAAAACCAAAAGTGAGCTCAACAATCTTTGAACAACACGAGTGACGGTGTCCGTGTGGCAATGACCATGTTCCGATTCACTTTGTAAACAGGTCACGTGACCACAAAGGACGGTTTATAGGATTAAACAAGATCAAAAGCCCTCACCCCTTCGCTGGGTGCTAAGAGCAAAGCCACACGGGTAGCGTGTTTCTTGAATCGAGGATATTATTCAAGGTTGGATCAGCTGACACTCTCAGGTAGCCAGTGTGTCTTTTTAATTGATTACGTAAGACCACTTGAATGATTACGTGACCGCAGCCAATAATCTCTAATCATACTACAATTGGCATGAGAAGGCGTTGGTGTCCGTGGGTTCTCTATTGGATGATGTCCCTTGGATTCCAGCAACAACTTCTCAGTCCCTTATAATCCTTCCCAACTGGATTGACGCTGATTGTTGTTCACCGATGAGCTCATAACATACAGCTGCGTACCTGTAATTATGAAGCCCGAGAATAAAACTTCCCCCTTGAATAATTCTGAGAGCGCGTGTGTTAATACTTTCTACATTATCCATTTATTCAGTCCAACCAGAAACAGAAAAAAAATAAAGGGGAAAAACAGGTCTGTAATCATTACCCTGCCAATTTCTCACATTTCAGGTGTGCGAATTGCACCACTGATTAGTTTCGTATGTTTCTGTGAACTGCTAATAATGTCAATTTGAACATTAGGAATATCTGTTTTGTTTTTCATTATCTTTATCACGGTTTTCTATTCAGAACCTTTTTTCTGTTCTTCGTCTTGAAAATGTTAAGCATTTTTGTCGCTTTTCTGTTGGGATATGTTGTTATTTGGCGTTGTGTGTTTTTAGCCCAGGGGAGGGTCCCGCCATAGGTTTTCTCACGTGTTTAACACCCAGCAATAGATTGTATTTGTTTCTTTCTTTCATATTGCATGTATACGGGGAATAAATATTATAATATTATTGAACAAGTCAGTGACCTGCAAAGGCGTTGTAACCAAGAGCATGTTGAGCGCCACCTATGCAACCGGGGAATGCTTTTGCTGTTTCGCTGTTGGGTTTTGTATGTTGTTGTTTATTTTTGTTGTTGTTGTTTATGTTGGTACTTGGTGGGTATGCTGAGTAGTGACAAAGGCTCAAGGTAAGACACATTGCCTCGATGCGGAGGACATTAAGACTGCTCCGCAATCAAATCCGGACATCAGTTTCGTGCTGCGGACTGTTTAGGTGCCACGTGTGTGAAGGCCAGATTGATGAGGAGTCTTGGTAGGATTCCTGGAACAGTCGAATGGAGAGAGTCAGAAGGGGATCGTGATTATAGATGAAATGTTGTCAACCAGAGAACATTAGATGGAGGGAGGTGAAGTACACGGGCTTTTGTTTGAAACAAATGTCTCTCGATGTAACGTTTCCTCAGAAATATGCGCATATTTCGAGGAATAGGCAGGTCATGCAGCAGTCTGTTTGGCAATAGCTCAAGGCATATTGGGCGATGAGGGGAGGTTGTAAAGAAGACCTCTGATTGTTTTGAACTAGTAATGGATGATTAGAGGATGCACTTTAAAAGCTAAATACGCCTTTTGAGTTATGACTGACATATCTTTAGACAATACGATTGCTGTTGGCCAATTCCTAGATACGTCGAATTTGAGAGAATTAAAATCCTCTCCTGGCGTTCGATTTCAGACTGTGGTGACGTGCCATAAGTAATTCTCCAATTGTTAACAATGGGAGCCGTCGAGTGAGCAGATCTTCCAGCAATTATCATAAAAGAAATCTTACACTCTTGTTTCAAGCTATTCTGCCTGAGCAGGAAATTTGTATTTTAATTAGTCTTGAATATCATTCACAGTTGACCAAATTTTTCTATAATTGTTTCTCGTCATTCACAAAAGCTCATAGAATCGATTTAAAAGGATTCCGAAATGAACAGAAGTCCTCTTTAAGGTTGTATAAACTTAATGGTGCATATATCGCTGTGGTTATGTGCACAGTCAAGTGCCAGTTAGCAGGAGGGTTTTTTTTTGTTTTTATTTTTATTTTTTTTTTTTTGCTAATCCTTAAAATATTATTAAAGGAAGCCTCTTGTCTTACAGAGATTTCCAATATTGGAAAGTACACGCACGGGCAGAAACAAGTACAATGTATACATCTGTTAATGTCGTCGTGGGTGTTCTTGATCGACAAAGAATCACAATCCAATAAAATCGGACTGAGCGATTTATTAAGAGGACTGCTACTCCTGTGATCACAGAATGCATTTCCTTTATATACACATGTCGTTAAAACGAACCAGGGGGGCGGGTTGATCGCATGATGTCAGTCATACAATATACAATATAAAAATTACATGATGTATATCAGCTCCAGTCACGAGCTGGGACAATCGAGGCGATCAGGGTACAAAATGAAAGTTAAGTTTTATAATTTTCTATCTTTTGCAATTATGGGGAGCAGAGTTATGCAAAAAAAAAAATAAAGATTATTTAAAAGTATTGATTAAGCGAAAATCATAATTTGATAATATCCATCAAAGTACGATTCAGATATTCGGCGTCGATGAAACTTCCAGGCGTTCGATGCCATACATGTAGTTTGAATATTTCCACGTCGACCATGGACATCGACCATTCATCGTGGACCATCGGCTTTGCCAGGAACACAAAATGAGTGAAATGGCAAGATTACATGAAAGAGTAAATAAGCCTCCCGAAATAAACTGAACTCGATTTACTCTCAGACATGTTACGCGTCAGAGTGCATTAGTCTAAAGAAGATGAATCGAATTGCGCAAGGACTTCTGGGATTCCCGCCGACGGAATTTCATCCTTCAATTTGCAGCGACATTCAAAGTGACAGGCTGAAAGTGCATATGTCTATGAATAACTATTTTCTGGAGATTATTATCAACTAAATCGTGGACAATAGAACTATATGTCGACATTGACAAAATGAGCCCCGGTGAATCTGCTATCTGCTGTGTCACCTGTCCTTCTCCCTATTTGATTAATTATGCATGCGTTTAGTTCATGCCCTCCTGAAATGCAACAATGTTCGTCCATTGATTCCTTTGAAACCTTTATTTGTTCCACATCATACGAGCAGTTTTGTCTATTTCATCTTTGCAATGTTGATAAGAAATTCCCTTCTTCGCATTTGCTTCACTTTTTTTTCTATTTTTTGTTCACTCGTATTGTTCTGCGTAATATAAGCGGAGAATGAAATAATTGGCCCAATTCGGAATCACTCTAATTCGCTTCATCGTGTTGCTTCCCCATTATATTGTTGCCACTTCTTCATTGAGCATCGTCCCAATGCCTCAGTTTCCATTCGGCTCTTCCTTCCTCTTCCAGATGCTCGCCTATGCCGACTGTGGAGGTCGAGGTCCCTTGTTCGAGACCCGATCAGGCCACGGGCGTCATGATTGTGAATTATAAGTCGTTATAATTATCATTATTCGGTGACTCTACAGTGCTGCCCAACTGTGTAACAAGGCCGGGCGCTGTGTACTACTGTCTATGGTGGTATGCAGGATAAAGAAAGAACCCTTGGGATTTATCGATAAGAGTAGGGGAAACCCCGGTCCCGGGCCTTCTGTTCTGGCGCCCGTATCATGCGAATGGGTTGGGTAGAGCCGTAAAATACCATCACGCATCACGCCCGAATGCTCGTATTCTCCGTCGTTGTCATTACGGCATTGCCTCCACTCATGTTGGACGTGATTATCTCTCCCTGTCTTGTTTTACCGGCTTCTTTTATCTGCTGATAAGAGCCTCAACACCAACACCTACTGTACACTATCCGCAGTTTACCTTCTCATTTGCATATCAATCGCATAATTACCAACATTTCCCACAATGTGTCGTTTTCTGGGTGCATGACACTTTTTGTCTAATTTCCTCTTCTGTCGGTTTTATTTCCTCAGATGGGGCTGTTACCCTTAATCCTGAGGTTAGCACATCTCCAATTAAGGGTAAATGGCCGCTTGACTCCCTACCTATGAGATGGTCCTGCAATTAACCTGCAACCCTTGGCTCACTTTATTGACCGGAAAATAAATATTTTGTGTCATTGAGGCTTTTGGGGTTGTTCACCCCCAAAAAAGTGTTCCGCCTCACGCGATTCTCAGTCACACAATTCATGCTCATTGAACATGACATTCTGTTGCCCTCATTTCGACTTCAGCCCAAGAGACACCCCGTGCACTTAATGACCTCCTGGCCCAAGTGATAGGCAGATCCGTTGCTAAAGGTCACAGAGGTCACATCGATTTCCTCGGAATCTGATTTGCAATTAGATTAGAGAAATCTGCAAGAATTACGAGGAAGGTCGCGATTTGAATCTGCATCAGTTGGGTCTATAATCACATAGTCACCTGAAACAGTTAATCCTGGACGTATGCTAGGAGTCTTGTGCTAGTATACGGCGTTTTCTTTGCATTAAAGTGTTATCGTCGATTTCAGTGCATCTTCCTATTGTCCATTTCAGCTTCCCGCCGCGAATCTTGATTTGCTTTGATGTCTGTCACTTTACGTTATCTGTTTAATATCTGCAATTTAACGCTGTTGCCCGTGATCACGTGATCACGTCAATTAAATTAATAGAAATTTTAATGACATGCTGATCGGTTGCTATGTTACAATACTTGCGTCATCATAGGCCACGTGATAGGAGCCACGTGATAGGCGTTACATAATTGTAACGCGTGTTTGATTCACGGTAGCCTCACGACAGTGATGCCATCTACAAATCTGCATGTTGTGGTATGAAGCATAATATTCTGCGTACAATCCCCTTGCAAACAAAAGAGCCAGCGACACGGACCCTGAACCTATCTGCTGAAATTGACAGCTCACGAGGGGAACAGTGAACGTGAGCATGACAGCACACTCACAAGGGCCGTCGTCTGGTTCCTTTGGAAGACCCCTGGGAGCGCGAATAACCGACTGAGTCTGTTGTTCAATCTCGTCCATCATAATTCAATTTCATTGTCAATAAACAACTATGTCATATTTTCATTGCATCCATTGAAATTGTCCATTTCATCTGAAAATTGCATTACATCAATGTCACTTATTCATGGAAAGAAAATAATAAATTTAGGGCGCTTGGTATTATAAAATCAACGCTTGGGTAATCGATAACCAGGTGATTTGTGAGTAATTCACTTCACCTACGAATAGATTACTGTAGCAGTAACGGTGTTGCAGGATTCATAAAATGGTGGAGAATTTAATGCCAACCATCTGACGTTTCGATTCTTCGCACGCAGAATTGTCCGATTCTGCACTTCGATGTTTGTTGTGTATTTCTATTGTCTATTTTCTGCTTTAACATCTGCACAGGAGAGAAAATATTCGTGGCTGCCGAAAGTTATAGGATATAGTGGCTAATGACTCACTACTCATCTACATGATGAATGCCGTCATCCGCGAGATTATAATCTGTCAAAAAGATTTAATTTAATATTTAAAGCATTCACACAAGTACCAGCTAAGGACATAAGGTGATTTGCTTAAAGAAATTAAAAGAAACTAAAGAAAAGCAAAGAAAATAAAGACAAATAAAGACAAATGCTCCCCAAAAAGAATATCGTGTAAGTATTCATAATATGAATAAGTTATAGAAATTATCGAATAAGTTTATAACTGTGCCCAAAAAGAGGGCGTTTACCGGATGAAGCGGGCGTCAACAATCAACATTCGATGACGAGATGCATGACCTCCATTCTGTCTGCGCACGCAACTTTGTTTATTTCTTATCTATGTTTTGTTGTGTGTTGTTGTTTTCCTTGGAATGTGGCCTCAAAACAAGAACTCGTTGTGTTTTAGACTTTCAACGGAACACAAACTCCCAACAACACATCATTCGACCATTCAGGATTCATTCCAGACTAATGTTTGCAAATGAGGAAAATTAAAGGATTTCTCCGAGGACACATTCATTAAAGCAACAGCCCATTCACTCCATCTGCGATCAGGAGCGAAAGCCTTAAAGGTGACAAATGGCAAATGGCCTAATGAAGTTCATTGGTGCCTTTGCATCAAGATGCACAGGTATTTGTAATGCGTATGTGACAATATAGTGTACATAATTTACTCTAATGCGAACCGAGATGACTGGTGAGCAAGTTGATTTCTGGTGTGCATATAAGTGCACCAGGAGACCTGCTTTGATGTATCACAGCAGAATTGATCACGCGATAAGCATCTCGCGTCTGGCCACTAGTATTCAGCTGTAGAGTATGTCTAAGGTAGTTTCGCCAAGATGAAAGAACAATCTTATGGTCCTTTTTTCTGCCAAGTTCTATGCGATTTGCTGCCTGGTTTAGTGTTTCCTGAACAAATGAAATCTTAGATAATCTTATGCTGAATGAGTATTGATCAACTCTATGGCTCACTCACTCAAGGCAAGATTTGAGTGTCATATTATGCTGCCCCTGCTGGCGGCAACCCAAAGATAGACGTAGTAGAAGCATTGATGTGACTCAGTGAGTCATCTATATCCTTGCCAATACTAATACAATGTAACAAATGTTCTGTGGAGTCTATGCGTTATGAACGCAACCTTATGATTTGTGAAATTCGTTGCCTGAAACTGAAATCATAACGTTCCCAAATGCGTTGTGAGTTCCAGAGAAAGGTCTTTTTAATTTGTGATTCGTTGTCAATCAGTTTCGTTGGTTGAGGAGCTCATCCGCGAACCATGCAGAGGGAAAGGAGAAAGCTAAAAAGAATGTCCCGGAATCCCCGTATATTATTATTATTATACAGTTTATTCACATAAACATGTCAACAGTAAAACAAAATGTGGTGAAAAAAAGCGTCATTACGTCATTGTTACAATTTAGAGGACACAGTAATAATTGATAGAGTGACAAATTTCTGACAGATTGTATTCATTTGAAGTGATGGCATCAAATTTCATATTAATTAAGTCTTTTAATAATAAGGCATGGACAGCAGTATCTTTATCTAACAGATCAAGGTGCACAGAGAACAAAGCTTTGTAAACAGTTGAAGAATCTAAATCAAGCATATCTAAACGAGAAATATGATGACGTGAGCTCAAAACAGACATGCTGTTACTTACAGCTGAACGACTTCCACTTAAAGCTAACTGTAGGCAGAGTCTAGTCAATGAATTAGAGGTATTCTGCAGCGAAAGAATGAACTTGTGAAATCTTACAAGGAGCTGCGAAGCAATGGCTAGATCATTACAAATCAAATGCAGCAAGCGACTGTGTGTTCGATAAGAAAGATCGAACAACCTTCTTATTGATTTCCTCCATGCGACATAAAAACATTCAATAGAGCGATCAGTCAAGTCCCACAACGGACTGCTGTACATTCCCATACAATGAGTCTTAAAAAGAGAATATGCAGAATCACTTGGCAGAGTTTTGAAATGACATTTAAAGTGATTAACTTTCATCAATAAATTATGTACACCTTCATTAATTCTGGTCTGTGCAGAAACATTCCCTAGTAAGGTACCAAGGTACCAAGGTGCATACTTTTCGCAAAAAGTATTGGCAATAGAGTCTGCACCATGTACCCCGTCCACTGTGGCTGGAGTGGCTCCTGAGCTGCCTTTGACCTTTTTAACTTCGGACCAGAAATCCCGTCGGTGGTTTCTGGTATCATGAAATGCTTCTGCCATTTTTGCACTGCGTATAGTTGCCTCGTTTCTTTTAACTTGGCGTATCATTCTATGATATTGGGCTCTAGTGCGTCGCCTTATGTCTGCCACAATCCCGTTTTGTGGCCGTCCACACTCTTTCCAAATAAAATGCCAAAGAGATGCCGTGCTCTTAAGAGGGGCCACGTACTCATTCCAGCCTGGAATGACAGTCGGCCTTCCCTTGGCCAGATCAGTAGAAGAACTGGGGATTGCATGTTCGCTGTCGTGTAATTTTAGCAATTCCTCTCGATGCATTTCATTTGTGCATTGTGAAGATGAGCATTCCAACGCTGCTTCAGGAATGACAATATTTTGAAGTAGGACATCAAGAGTAGATCTATATGCATCAAGGTCTTCGTTTGTAGCTTTATGCCACTGAGGCTTGGGGCGGGTTCCAGTCGATTCTGCCTTTACATACTTTGTATTCACATTTAGTTCAATTGTCAAGGGACATGATCAGATGAATTGTTGACATCATGATTACATTCAATAGACATAACATGGGGCACAATATTATAGCAGGGTTGTTTCCTTCGCTGCCAGCGAATCGGCCTCTCGTATTCGAGCGACGTAACCATGCATAATGAACGAGCCTGAATAACAACACTTTAGTTGTTTCATGTTATCCAGTGGGTTGAAAGTTTATGTTAATGATACTTATGCACTATAAACCAACAACAGCGAAGTAAACCAGGCATAATTTATTCCCGGAATGGCTTTCAATTCTGCGTGCTGACAACCGACCTCAGAATCCTTCTCTGCAAAGTCTTTGACAAATCTGTGTCAACTTTGCGCCTGGCCTGGTCAAGGGAATCGCAGTAGATGCACACCTGGTCAGGAGTACAGCACATCTCACCGGCAACCTCATCCAGGGCATCGTCATTCATCTGCAACGAATTGCACACTATTAATAATTGCACTCACAACTCCACTTGTCTGCGCTTACATATATGTACGTGCTGTTTACATGAATAATATTTAAAGAAACATCTCAGATATATTTGAGTCTTGGAATGAAGCGGACGATGGTGTTTGTAAGGATGAATGATACACACGGAATCCGAACTCACCATGAGCGATCGTTTGTCCGCCAAGAAGCAGTTCAGATCAAGGGTACACCAGGCTTTCTTGTCTCTTCCTAGAGATTGGCTCGAATCGTCCATCACCTGTCACGTTAATTTGCATATATAATTATTACACATGAGGTTTATAGTAAACTTACATAATTATATAATGGCTAAGCCCACTTAAGAGTTCAAAATAGTGACACTCTCAAATTCATGAGGATACAATTAAACATCAAACGCCCTTCAGCAATTCAAGCAATTCTTACAGGAAACTGCACCCTATATACGATCTGCATATACGTTACCACAGAAGAAGAAAAACGTAAATTCGACAAACTATGGCGTGGAGCTTCAATGCACAGACCTCTCTCAGTGTGCTTCTCTTGTGGGGCTCCAACCCAGAATGCCAAGGGAGCAGCCTGAAGGACACTTCAGCCCCATGGCGTCCTGGTTGAGCAGCCACCACCATCCCTCCCAGAAGCAACACCAAAGCAGCGACAGCAGATTCCATCTTCATCCTGTTCCTTGAGGCTGGATACTGTGACTCTACGTCTGCCTCTGTCGGGTTTATATACATCACAGGGTGGGCCTTTGTTAATATACGAACGACGTTAATCCAAGGTTTGCTGCATCGGACAATTTCAATAAGTGACTTTATCGTGTGGGAAGTCGTTTGTGCCCGCTGAGTCATGCACGCAATAACCCTTGATTAGGGCAAAGTGTTTGATTCGGGGAGATTCGTATCAAAGCTTATTGGATTATGGGTCGAATACACAATACAATATTATAGGGTCCATATCGCTCCATGGTCTTGTCCATTCACGATGGCACATATCTGAAGTCCTGTGTTCTGTGAAGAACCATAATCTTCGATTTCTTTGCATTCGGCGGCACTCATTTCCTCAGCTTTTCAATTTCTGATAGCAGCCCAGATGTTCATGTCATCAGCCGTCCATCGCCCCATCCCAGCACGATCTCTTCAATGGGACACGATTCCCTGCATACAGCATATTTATGTGTTATTTATATTTTTTATTTTTTATTGAATCTTATTATTTCTTTATCTTTCTTCTATTATTTAACTATTTGCAAGATAGATATTTTCTTTTTACTTTTTTCCCTGCATGAGGGTCTTACTGTGAAAGTGCGGCTTCATCGAGAAAAATTACCTTAAAATTGGGATTTTTAGTAGCATCTTATTGTGTATTTTTCTTTGCCTTTTACCGAGTAATTAAATCGCAAATATTTCCAGAAATATAGCATAAATCTCTTCTTCTTATTTTTCTTTTCTTTTTGAACGAGTGGAGAGAGTGGAGCGCTGAACTATTTTCTTGGATCTTTGTTGCCCTGTCTGTTCTTCATTCACGGAGAAATTGTTGTGCAAGGTCGCCTTCCTTGCCAGGAGTAGCTGGTCGGCTTCTTTGACAACGTCGTGCATTAACATTTCGCTGGCGGTCGTTTGAGCAGGACGAATTTCACGAGGCAGTCGCTGTAGCAGGATTCCACGCTTTAAGCTGACCTTTTCTAGAAGGTCACTAACAGAATGGTTTTATTTTTTTAGCCAACGCACGCTAAAGATGTCAATTTCACATTAGGCCCCTATGTTTATTTCGCTGCTCAACAGCTGGCACAGGCAGCTTTCGGATATTGCTTTTCGTAAATTCCTCTTACAATCCTGCTCATTAATGTCGTTGTGAATTAATAATTATCTACTTATATTTTCAGCCTACTCAAGTTTTGGGCGGGGTTTG
>KB295566.1:251104-268185 GCA_000328365.1 Capitella teleta | reverse complement strand
CAAAGATGGCCGCCGCTCATTAAATTTTCTGTATTCATAAGATATAGTTTTAGCTTGTATTTCTGCCTAGTCAGGCCTGTGTCTTAGCCATATTATACAATCAACACCTGTTATTATTCTGGTCTCTTTTTCTGTTAAGAAT
This sequence comes from Capitella teleta, assembly GCA_000328365.1. Classification (NCBI taxonomy): domain Eukaryota; kingdom Metazoa; phylum Annelida; class Polychaeta; family Capitellidae; genus Capitella; species Capitella teleta. The sequence continues at coordinate 268,043 of KB295566.1, read as the reverse complement.
TGTGAGTTTCTCTCCTTTAAACAGTTCGAAATTTAGTTTATTCATGAACTACGATCAGACTCCCTCGAATCTCATCAGTGAGTGAGAGTCCATCCACTTAGAACACTGTGACTGTGGTCTCTCGCTCAGATTAATTCTTCAACTATCATGAATCATGAGTCACTGACATGGAACTTATCTTTACTTTTCATTCCAGAATTAAATTATGTCTGGACGTGGTGAGAAACCCATGGTCGATTGTAAAATCTACGTTGGCGATTTGCCTCGGGACGCCTCCGAGCGTGAGCTTGAGCGAGCCTTCAGTTACTACGGCCCCTTGAAGAACGTATGGGTCGCCAGGAATCCCCCTGGTTTTGCTTTCATTGAATATGAAGATCCCCGTGATGCGGATGACGCAGTTCGCAGTCTTGATGGCAGGTTAGTGCGCGTCCTTTTCAGCGCCATGTGGCTCTTACCGTCGTCTCTCTTTGTCAGCACGATCTGTGGCGTGAGAGCCAGAGTTGAGCACTCCACGGGTAAGGTGCGCCCTAAGCCGTGGATGCGTCGTGGGGGCCCACCAGGGCGAGGAGGCGGAGGTTCATACGGTCGCCATGACGATCGGCCCTCGTATGGAGGGGGAGGGGCCAGAAGGAGGAGGTGAGTTTGTCTTTCTTCTCGGTTGAATCTCGTGTCTCGGGTGGTTTTGTTTTTTTGTCTCGTGCCTTTAGTCGGTAGGGGGGAGGGGGTGGCTAAGCGAGGCTTGCGTGTGTGCTGGTTATTGCTGAAGCAGTTTGATTTCGATGTACTGTTACTCTCTTATGATGTGTAGTTACCAAGTGAGCTGCTCATCTAATGTGTGTTGTCGGCTGCCATTCCAGAGCCCTTACGTGGCTGTCTGCCTCCTCTACTCCTCTTCCTACTTCACACCTCTTCTGCAGCCTCCACCCCAATCCAACATCCGCCTCAGCCGCGTAATGTTGCCCCTTTACCCAGCTGCGGCAGCTGCAGCCGGCAGTTGTTACCACCCTCTGTGCAGTCAACGAAAAGGGCTGCTGTTCATAGCTCCTTCTCCTCACTCAATTATATCATCGTTAAATGCACCTTCAACTGCATCAGGCGATTCCACTTCTCTCCATAAATGTCTCAAAGGCAACAGTAAGTGATCACAGGAATTATATCCTATTCAAAAAAAAAAAAAAGAGAAAAAAACGGTCCTTTAGTATTTCTCTTTTTCCTTTTCTCATCTAATCACTTAGGTGGGGTGGTGTTTTCTTTTTCTCACAGGTCGTACTCGAGATCACGTTCTAGATCGTACGAGCGCAGAGACAAGAAAAGAAGTTACAGCCGAAGTCGAAGCAGGAGCAGAAGCAGATAAGGTTCTTGCTTTTTTTCTCAACTTTTCTTCTTTTTTTTTCTCAACTTCTCTCTTTTTTCTCGACTTTCATCTTCTTCTTTTTTCTCAACTTTTCTCTTATTTTCTCAACTTCTCATTTTTTTTTTTTTTTTTCTCTCTCAGGGTCGTGCGAACAATCGGACGTGAAGAAATGTCCTTCTCAAGATATACTCCGCTTTATATTTGTCCTGTGTTTTTGGCATCTCGATTTTGGTCATCAGAAATATTGAGTGTTGTCTGAATATTCCGATAATTGTGGCATTTTATTCTTGAATGTTGTATCTTTTCTTTTGTAATAGCATATCAGTTATTAATGGAATAAACATTGGTGTTTTGAAGTGGATACTTTTTGGGTTGATAACTCCATACGAAGGTGGAATATTGCAGTAGAATAGGTAAATATTTTGCGGTTCATGCCTCGAAAAGCTTGACTTAATAGCACATCGCAAGAATCAGAAAAATTAATTATAATACATGCCAGCGAAGCGTGCAAGTAGGATTGAGAGATAATTAGGCCTACTGCTCAACGAAGCATGTTACAGATGGCTGTTACCTTTGCCTTCCTTTGACCGCGAATAAAAGTCTTGAGATCTAAAACCAAGATAATTGCAGTCCACGGAAATTTCATGTTCTCCAGTAGTCAATGCGAGTCAATCAGCAGGAAGATTTAAACTGACAAATTGTGGAGACAAAACGCAATGATCAAGCGCACATCACTGTGAATGAGCTGAGCTTTACTCTACTTAAGTCACAAGGCGAAGAAGAATTAGAGCAACGGCGAATATTATATCCGTGCTCAAAACTTAGCTTCATACTCGAACCCTCTTAGCACAAAAGCAAGTGCCACTGGAAAAATACCTTCAGAACATCACGCTTATATAATGTGAAGCCATAGAACTACTGTGTGGCTTATTGGGGTCATGTGATCAGTCAGAATTGATGCCAGATTTAAGGGGAACATTGGATGTCTTGGTATCAAGATCAGAACAGCTCAATTGAAACTCAACATTCTTTAACATGTCAGTCATTCTAGTTAATGCTTTATATAATTCAAAGGTTGAAACGATAATGCCCAACACTAAGTGACCATAAGTAAATAATAGATAATTATATCGACCTGATGTAACCATTGGCATCAAAGGGGTGAAACCCTACGATATGTTCTATTGCCTGTGGAATCCAGATATTTGTTGGCAAAGTATTACCCAAAATGAAACACGGTGAATAATAATATATTGCCACTTCTACAAGTGAGCTACAGTAGAACAAATTCTTGCCTCAGCACTTTGCCAAAGTAAACCTCTTAGAAAGAGAATGAAACAGATAAATATGGCTGTGAAGCAGATCCTCAATCACAGAATGATTGATCATCTCTCATTAATGGAATGCATCAAAAATGATAAAACACAGATTGAGACTAAAAGAGCAAATTTATTGCTTAGAGGAGAAGAACATAAGAGATGCCTCAATACAAACAGAATGGAATGGAAATTTCAAAGTCAAGAAAGTGCGGCAAGTCGCTCAAACCCTATCCTGTCTAACCAAACAGAGTCATCACACGTGACTGATATACAAAAGAAGAATTCAAAAACATAGTAATACCAAAAATGAATGCTATTGTGGACGATTAAAAAAAGAAAGGAAAAATGCTTAATCTGCTCCGTTTCTGCCGGGGCTGTCCCTGAAAAAGAACGAACGTCATGAAGCACATTTAAACGCAGCGTACATACCTTGGCATAGGAGATCTGGATCGAGAGTGTGGGGTGTAATCGTCCTTCCTTCGCTCCTGCGGAGATTTTGATCGCGAGTACGAGCGAGAATGTCCACGGTTGTCTCTGCGATAAAAAAACAGAAACAATTTATGTTCTGAAGACGGAAGCAATGAGCGAGGACGTACTTGGTCTCCTTGTCGTATGGGAGTGACCTCGATCTGCTCCTGTCCCTCCTGCGAGGGCTCAGACTTCGGCTGCGCGTGTAGCTGCGTTTGCGACCGTGGGACCGGGACCGTGATCTCGAGTAGGACCTGCAAAACACACAGCGTCAGCACCAGAGGGTAAGAGCGGAAAGCAAGAAATGCCGCTGCCCATCCTAATCCATGCAAAGACAGCTAGGGAATATATTACGCCACTTAATAGATATAAAAGGGCTGAGTACGTAAGCAATAGCTGACACTACACTGGCCAACTTACACTCTGTCGTCTACATTGAGAAGAGTGCTGTGAGAGATCAAGTTGTTTTAGGTTTTTAAATTTTGCAGATCAGCTGAGCTGTTGTAGCAACAGCCACCGCCCTTCATCCCGAATATGCATCGCTCAGAAAACTGCGCAGGCTGCGTTCAATGAGGGCCCCAGGAGGCACTCAGCGAGACGCAGGCGAAGAGAGGAGGAGGAGGAGGGTCAGGGGCTGTCATCGTCGTATAACGATGACTCTACTGTAAAGCTGCTGAATTGTAGTACAGTAGGAAGAGATGGTATCGATAGATCAGCCGACTCTCTTTCAAGGGTTGGTAGATTATCAAGATGAAGAATGCATTCTGCAAAAATGCAGTGAATAGCAGCTTTAGACATGTCAGAGAGGTTTGCGAACAAAAAAAACTAAAACATTAAATCGTTACGAAATTCAATCACGATTAACTACTTGCATCAGTCAGACAAGAGCATAAACAAAGAAACGGACCTGCGTCTCTTGCTTCCGCCTCCACTTCCGCCCTTGTAGCGAGAGCAATCGTAAGCATAGTGACCGCGACCTCCGCACTCAAAGCAGCGGTCTGCGGGGTCAAAAGGTCGCCGAGACCTGTCTCTGTCGCCTCCCCCCCTTCCGCCGTCCCTTCCGCCATCCCTTCCTCTGTCTCCATCTCGCCCTCCATCTCTGCCAGGAGGACCACGACGCATCCAGGGTTTGGGGCGGACCTTCCCGGTGGACAACTCCACACGCACTCTCGTTCCACACAGGGAGCTGCAAGGGGAATTTATATGACTGAGACAATCACGACGCAAGACACCCACCTGCCATCCAGACCGCGAACACTGTCATCGGCGTCCCGAGGGTCTTCAAACTCAACAAAAGCAAAACCGGGGGGATTGCGGGCAACCCAGACGCTCTTCAGGGGTCCGTAATAACTGAACGCTCGCTCCAACTCCTTCTCCTGAGCATCGCGGGGAAGGTCTCCGACGTAGACCTTCGTGTCTGAATCCTGGCCACGCCCACCTCCTCCTCCGCCTCCATATCGTGACATGCTGTTGGAATCGTGTCGTTCCTGCAAGAAATACAATAGTGTAATAATGCTAAGAACAGTAGGTAAAATTGAAAGTTGTAACCACTGTCAAAGCAATATTAATCCTCCCATTTTGCACCAAACCATTTCAGAGGTTCAATTGATCATAGGAATCAAGCAAAAAAGCATGTTTTTTTATCCGATTGGAGATGTGCCAGGTTCACATTTTCATATAATAGCTTACGCGTTGTTGCGACATCTTTAACAATTGTTGAGTGGACGAGATCAGAATCAGGAAATCTAGTGCCCTAGTTGTTTCAGCACTCACTATCTTTCCTCTCTCCCTGGTTTCTCTGGGGGTTCTGGGTCGTACTAAACAGGAATAAAAAGGAATGCAATATGACGAATATACATCAGAAATTCATTCAGACATGCTGGCCATAGTAAGCATGCTAACCTCAATCAACCAACATAAAAATAAAGAGTCCACCTAAAAATTTTTACTTCTAAACCAGGTGAGCGGATCGCACGTGTCTAACATTGCGGCTCATTTAGTCTTCAATAACAAGGTAAACTCGCAAACATTACTTCCGGTTTCCGTTACGAGATCAATAAATTCGCTAAAAACTGAAACAGAAATCCGTAAAATAGTTCTGGGATTATTACCCTACAGAGAATATTACTACGCTATAATCGACGTGTAATCAATATTCAAAAATCGACTGTGAACCGTTGTATTTACTAGTCACAAAACAGAAGCGTCGAAAGAACGCGTGCGTTCGACGTTTCACACACCGGGAAGTCGGAAACATTCGAATTATTGTAAGCAAAACTAACACAGTGCAGGTATTAATGATGCAATAAATGGTTTCTAAGCACTTTTTGCTATAAATTCGCGATGTATATCATACACGAGACCGATATTATTTGAAGGATATTCCGATTTTAGTTGAAAGAAAAGACGCGCCGCTTACCCGCTCAAAATGGCCGATGACGAGAGGAGAACCGGAAGCGACCCACACGAAACAAAGCCAAGGGGAAAGTGGGGAGGTCGCATTAACACTAAATAATAATAATGTTGTCTTGTTTTTAGTCGTTTTCCCGAATAGGGATAACTAGCACAGATTCTCGGGCGAGGTCTGTACATACCTCGCCCGACGGTAAACCGCTTCTTTTTACGTATACTGGCAGCGAGGCTCCACACTCAGCCGATTGCATGATAAATATAGGCATATTATCCGACAAATCCTTGTGTTTAAGCCCTCCAGACGTTAGATATTATATTTATGCTCCAAGAAAAAACAATATGAGCCAGTACCATCATGTCGAACTTACATTAATTAAAACCCGCAACAAAATATCACTTCGTGAAGAAGTAAACAAATGCCATTTTGCGAGTGACGTCACTCAGCACATGCGCACTACATTGTAAACAAGCGCACATGCTTCACTTTCCCGCTCAAACTTCTCTCACGACTTTCGAATGAAAATGAATAAAATTGTTCATATACTGATTGGTAAGCACAAAATATTGCGTATTAATAATTAATACGTATTCCTTTGCGAAGACTCTGTATAAATTATGTCCGCAACTGCAAGGGAAGATTGGCCACATGTTGAACTGCTTAGCGCGGGAAAATTGTATGCGCATGCGTGTATATTTACTTCGCACTATGCAGGCGCAGTGCTCTGGTTTATTTATAACACGTAGAGAGCAGATCATGTGACACAACAATCGGAAAGCGGAGAGAAACCTGTAATGTCACTTTTTTCGTTGCGGATCCAGTTTAAGTAGGTTTATAGTACTGGTTTCGAACAAAATTTAGTACCAGCGTCTACCTGGTATGGCTCTGCAGACCCTGGTGCCTTCATAAATATAATTACAAGCGTGGAATTCTAGAAATTGTGGTTCGCAAACTGGAGTTTAATGTGTTTACCGTACAGCGAGACCCATAGGGCACGCTGTAGTATATCAGCTAAGGGATGCCGTACCTCGCGGGCACTCTCCTTCTTTTTGTGATGGTAATTTCACGAGATTCTAATATTTTACTCATTTCAGTAAAGATTACTGAACAGCTACAAAACAGCAACTATGAACTGCTGTTCTTATTTCAGGAAGAAGTGTTGAAAAAAAAATCATCTTTCATTTAATTTCATTATTTGTTGATGTAAAACATCAATCACGAAGAAATCCACTTTGGACCCTAAACAACCAAGTCTTGAACTATCATTCAACTTGATCTCTGCTAAACTTGCAGAAATCATGTTGATATTTGAATCATCGGATATATTGGAATCATACATCTAATAAGCAAACATTGAAATTCTTTCTGTTTTAAAATGCACATAATCGAACACACTCTTGTGTTTCATTATTGAATACAATTAATATTACCTCCACCATTAGAGGAAGTTGTGTATTCATACACATGTCTGTCTGCTTACCCCATTTCAAACCTTCCATCCATAGAGAAGATCACGGGAAAAAACTGAAGAGATGACTCTATTTGACTATCTTCAAAGCCATAATATTCTTGATCCTAACCAATCTGCTTACAGTGCTGTATACGGATCGACAGAGACTTGAACGCCATCCTAGAACAACAGAGCCATCCTGATTCCTGATTCTTGACGGAGGATCATCCCAACGTTGACTTTCTGAGCAGACTTCTGGTCGGAAGTGATGCAGCATTTAATGAGCAGGAACGTTTTGATGACATTGACACAGTATGTGATACATAAGTGATAAAAAGCTGTTCTGCATGTAGATGTAATATGATTTTCCATCAAGATGTATTTGTCTAAAATCACACCAAGACGCATTCTTCTGTTGATAAAATATAATTACCAATTCTAAGAACACTATTCTCATGCAAACTCTTTAAAATAGACTTAGATGCAATAATAATAAAAATCAAGACTAAAATTATTGGATTAAAGGTCAACGCAAGTGCGTGATTCGGGTGATATGGGCGCCAGAACAGAAGGCCCGGGACCGGGGTTTCCCCCTACTCTTATCGATAAATCTCAAGGGTTCTTTATCCTGTATACCACCATAGACAGTAATATACAGCGCCCGGCCTTGTTACACAGTTGGGCAGCACTGCAGAGTCACCGAATAATTACAATTATAGCAATCATAATTCACAATCATAATGCCCGTGGCCTGATCGGGTCTCGAACCCGGGACCTCGACCCCCACGTTCGGCATAGGATTGTAGTCAGTCAGTTAAACCGATTGAGCTATTGTCAATGCAAGTAAAAAAATGAATTTTTAGACCTTGATTCAGGCACAGAACATATATCTTATCATTTTTGAGTCACATATGGCTTCAAAATGCTTATTTAGTGAGATTTAGTGAGAAAAATAGTCAAGAGCCTCCTACCCCACTCTCTCTGTATTATGATGTCATAGCACCCCATCATAAACCCTAGGGTACTAAAGTTTTTATTGACACACTCACAGTGAGTGAGTGAGTGATGGGGTTTTACGGCTCCACCCAATCCGATCAGATAATACGGGCGCCAGAACAGAAGGCCCGGGACCGGGGTTTCCCCTACTCTTATCGATAAATCTCAAGGGTTCTTTATCCTGCATACCACCATAGACAGTAGTACACAGCGCCCGGCCTTGTTACGCAGTTGGGCAGCACTGCAGAGTCACCGAAGAATTAAAATTATAACAAATTACAATTATAATTCACAATCATAATGCCCATGGCCTGATCAGGTCTCGAACCCGGGACCTCGGCCCCCACGGTCGGCATTGGATTGTAGTCAGCGGTTTAACCCACTGAGCTATCCGGTGCCCCCGTCACACTCACAGTAACATTGAATGTTAAAAAAAAAGAATTTGTTCAAATACGACTAGAATACTTACAACACAGCATAATAAGCATAATAATTATAATGCTATGCAAAGTACACCTGGGAATAAGGCAATATTGACTCAAACAATCGATCACACATTGGCAAATAAATTGGCAAAAATACTCAATAATCTTGTTTTTTATCTGTTTTTGTCATTAAATTGTGTGAGAATCAGTCGAGTCAAACACCTTTTGATATGCTATTATATATAACCCTATAACTCAAGATACAGTAAAACCTGTGTTAGCGACCACCTGCCTTAAGCGACTACCCTAAAATCCACCATTTAACATGTAAGTGACCCTGTATTCAGCGACCACCTGTACAAAGCGACGGGTCATTATCGGTCCCGAGTCACACTCTATAGATGTTAAACGACAGGGCGCTTTTCGAGCATTCATGCGTTTTCACGGCTTGCTTGCTCGAGCCACGAGTCAAGTCAAGCTCCTCCTCGCTCAAATGTTCAGTTGGGACTGTGATAAGTATTAGACTATTGGAGAACACCACGATTTGTTTAGTCTATTTGTACTATTTCCTTTGTACTTCGAAGCAACTGACGCATTCAACAAAATGGACACTCCCTGTCAATTTTGTGGGTGCTCCTACTGAGAACGTTGGGCGACGCCATTTGTCAATCTGCCTTGCAGCTGGTTCTGGTGAATTGCGGTTTGCTAGCATTATGGCGTTGTTGTTATGCCGATGTTAATGATCTGTGCATTTCTCTCGCAACTAGATTGAATTCGGAGTATTGGTGATTTCCATTGCAGCGTAGATTCATTTGATTAACCTGATAGCTTTCCTCAAGACTAGAGAGTAGAATCGGACTAGACAGACTAGACTCACTAGTTACTAGTCCAGAGACGTATACGGTATTGGTCGTACTAGTATTAGTAGAGTTGAGTACTAGAGTAGCCTAGTAAGCAGCCTAGGGAGCACTTGCCGAATCAACCCGGACCCCAAATTCTGCCATTGTGGTGAGGGTACCCTCATTGCTCTGAAAAGGGTGCTATGATTTTTTGGGGTATAGAGATAAATATGCCATATATGGGGTATGTTTTTTGGGGGAAAGTTACGTTAGACTCATTAGAGATTGATTTGTGTATGCTATAATGCTGCCACCTGTCCTCTATTATTCTCCCGCATCGCCATCATTCTATGCTTTGCCTGAGAACAGAAGAAACATGCAATTAGCAGTAAAGATTAACTTACCTGGTATGAGACGTGATTCGACCACACACCTCAAATCACATGACTGCATGTGGGGCTGAGCGCGATTTAATCGATATACCTGGTTTGAAAAAGGTGGGGTTGGAGTTGTAAACAGGGAGTGTGCTTTCAATCAGGACTATACGGTAATGAGTGAAGCTGACGTTGTTCCTTCTTGCAGCACATATCCTACCATGGGGCGATCACGTTCAAGGAGTCGCAGCAGAGGTCACAGCCGCAGCCGCAGCGCCAGCCGAGGGCGTCGCAGCTACAGCCGCAGTCAGAGCCCAGACGATGACGGCTTCAGGGTTTACGTCGGCGATCTAGGGCCAGATCCCTCGAAGCGGGAACTTGAGAAGCTGTTTGAGAAGTTTGGGCCTGTGATGGAAGTGTGGGTGGCCAAGAACCCTCCGTGCTTTGCGTTCATCGTGTACAAACACAAAGAGGACGCTGAGGACGCCATTCGGGACATGAACGGAGTGTGAGTGCTCCATCCTCAGCCGTTATATCTCATCTCTCTTCATCTTTTTACAGCGAGGTATCTGGGCATCGAGTGCGCTGTAGCCTGGCGTTGCCACGCAGCAGAGGAAGGAAACGACCCTCCGGATTTGACCCCAACATGCGCTGCTACTCCTGCGGAGAGAGAGGTCACTTCTCTCGCGACTGTAACCAAGTCTGGAGATTCAGAAGTCGCCGTTACAGCAGGTGCGATTACCTGCGAACTTTTATAATTCTTAAAATAAGACGGGAGCTGCTCTAAACCCCAAAATGACTTTTCAGTATTGTCCGGAGAAATTCTGTATTTCACCAGTTGTCTCTTGAGCTCTCTGAGACCCTTGTGGTTTTTTTTTCTATTTGAGTGTTTCTCGTGTCTCTGAGGCACACGATTTTTTCTCCGCCAGAGAAACTGCCTTCTTGCTCGCTTTCAATATTCGCTTCACGGTGTCTCTTTGCACTCATTTCTCAGCAGCTGAACTGAACTCCATTTTTTTGACCAGGCTGTGTGGTTAAATGGTCGAAAAGAGTTGTGTGGGGTGGACCATGTGTACTGGGTAGTTGTGATGATGATGATGATGATGATGATGATGATGATGATGCCTCAATGGTAGTGGTCATGATGGTGATCGATGGTGGGCCAGGTTGATATTAACATCTTCATTCATAGTACGTGTAGTCGATATATTGTCAATTTTTTAGTCCTGTTTTTTTTAGTGCCGTTTATGCACTTATATTCGTGTTTCTTTATTCGATGTTTTGCAGATCTAGGTCCAGGTCTCCTCGCGATCGCCATCGCAGATCCAGGTCACGCTCAAGATCTAGGTCAAGGACAGATTCAAAGAGGACACGAAAGAATAGCAACCGAAGTGAACGCAGCAGATCTCGGTGAGTGCCATTCTCTTCATCATGGGTTCATGCATATACGACTGTGTCGACTAATTTTTTGCGGGGAAATCATTTTGTGCGTGAATCGTGGGTAATATTGAAAGTTAGTTCATAGTTGTTCCACGCTTGTCACTTTTGAGACCGACTGTTGAAGACCAAAGACTGATATAATTGATATTTATAAGTACTCTTTACGTACTTGTATTGGCGATAATTTGGCAAATCTCCAAGTTGAAACAATGAAACTCTTAAAGAACCACTTTTTGTGTCTTCTGTCATTCTTATACTTCTGTATTGGCGATATTTAAATTTGGCATATATTTTTAAATTTCCCAAATTAAATTGCTTGCCAATATTAGTACTTCTTCAGTACTCTAAAAGATCATATTAGATCAATATTTCACCCCAATTGTGGATTTTTTTTCTTGAAGAAATGCATGAATTTGTAATCTGCTGGCCTCTGTGTCTTAGTGATGTCCTTGTGCTTAAAGAGGATCTCTGTTCATTTCGGATCCTTTTTAGATCGATTCTTTTGTGAGTGACGAGAGATCATCTTTGAGAAATTTGGTCAACTGTGAAGGATATTTAAGACAAATTAAAATAGGAATTTCCTGCTCAGACAGAATAGCTTGAAATGAGTGCGAGATTTATTTTATGAGAACCGCTGAAAGATCAATTCACTCGACGACTCCAATTGTTAACAATAGGAGAGTTACTTCTATGACATCACAACAGAATAAAATCGAACGTGAGAAGAAAGCGAGATTTTAAACCTCAAATTCCATGCATCTAGGAATTAGCCCACAGCAAGCGTATTGTCTAAAAATATGTCAGTCAAAAGGCATATTTGTCTTTTGGGGTGCATCCTCTCTCATCCGTTGCTATTTCAAAACAATAAGAGGTCCTCTTTAAGGCGAGTGATTTACTTCCTTCCAATGCCATCATTATTTAACACTTTGGTGGCAGAGGAATGTTCAAAGATGAATTCTAAATTCTGCTCATTTTCCTTGCAGTGATCGCGGCAGGAATTCCGTGGGACGCAGATGAAACCGTCCTTCTTTTTCATCTTCTTTCTTTCTTTTTCCCTTTCCCCTTCTGTGCTGTGGATTCACAGCATGAAATTAATTATTGTTTTTAACGATACCAAAATTATCGGCATTCCGGAAAGTAGCACTGAAAATGGTAATTTCTGTGCATATGTTGTTTCTTGCGCCGTTTTGATTGATTAGAAGTTAATTATGTAATAAATGCTCTTGTGTTTTGCTTCCTGTGTGTTCATCGAAGAAATCACTTTTGTAATATTTCTTTATCATAATTTTTTTTTTTTTTTCTCTCAATGGTTGAAATTTTCTTCAGTGCTGCAGGTATTTTTTTTCTTTGTAATCTTTTTCTGGATTTGTGGAATAAATGATGTTTTAGAAGTGAATGGTTTTGTGTTGTTTTATCAATTACATTTTCTTTGTTTGAGAATCTGTTGATACTAATATGCTACACTCAGCAGTTGACGTGTGAGGCCAGCTTTTACTTTTATGAATATATTTTCAGAATTATTTTTAAGTACATTAATTATGATTATTTTAGCTGTGATATTTCGCGAAGTGCGATGTGATTTTGTTGGCCTCCTTGCTCCAGCCTAGTTGGCCTAAAAGCTGTGTGCAGAGAAAATTATGTAACTCATGTAATTAAATCAATTTATTGTTTTACATTATGCAAGAAGGCTTACAATCAAAAGTTTGGCTGGAAGACCATTAGCCAAAGATCTTATAGACTTCAAAGATTGAAATCACAAATTTACTGTGACTATGCAATGTAATATGATGAAGGAAAAAAAATCGAAGTATACAATTAACTTTCACACAAGCAATACAATTCATTTTCGAATTAGGAGCACTGATATTCACAATATATTTGCATAAATCGAAAACACAAAATGTCACTCCAGAACTTGCTCATTTCATTTTCTTCTTCTTAGTTTCAGTTTCGTTTTTCACAATTTTCACATTGTCTTCATCAGATTCAATCGTTTTCCTCTTCTTTTTCTTCATCTTCTTGTCTTCTTTCTCTTCTCCATTTTGCAATTTCTTCTCGAAGAGTGATCTCCTTGTCTTGGGCTTAGAAACTTTCTTTGAATCTTTGGGGACCATTTCAACATCAACTCTCATTGCCATCATAGCTGAATCACACTTTTCCAAAGAGATTCTTGGAACTTTGCTGAAAATAGAAATTTTGTCAGATTCTGGAACTTTGGGCTCACTCGATCTTCTTTTCTTCGGGCCTCTTCTCTTGGGTTTTATGACCTCCGTGTCACTGTCACCCTGCGTCACTTGTTTCGATTCCGTTTTCCGTTTTAATGAAGGGTGGTTTTTTGATTTCACTTTGTACACTTTGGGAACGGACTTTTCCACAGTTGTCTCGTCCCCAGAAATCTCAGCCTTCTTTCGAGCCCTTACTTCAGACTTGTCACTGTCCACCTGTGAATCTTTTGCTGTCACGTTTTGCTTCTTCAAGTCATCTTGTTTCATGGAATCTTCTGGAACTTTCAAGTCATCTTGTTTCATGGAATCTTCTGGAACTTTCAAGTCATCTTGTTTCATGGAATCTTCTGGAACATTCAAGTCATCTTGTTTCGTGGAATCTTCTGGAACATTCAAGTCATCTTGTTTCATGGAATCTTCTGGAACTTTCAAGTCATCTTGTTTCGTGGAATCCTCTAGAACTTTCAAGTCGTCTTGTTTCTTAGAATCCCCTGAAACATTTATCTCTTCTCGTTTCTTGGAATGTTCTGTGAGTTTCAAGTCTTCACTAGATAGAGTTCTTGCAAGTGCTTGAGCAGTTAAGAATTCCTCAGTTTCCAGGTAAGACGTATCCTTCAAGAAAAAGAGGTCTTCAGACATCTTGGACGGTCTTTTGAGCTTCCTCCTTTTATTACCCATCATGCTATGGGAGACTTCATTGATGGCTACAATATCCCTAGCTGCGACAGGCATGGGCAATTCAGGCTCACTCAACTTATTTTTAGACCTGGTTTTTCTTAGTCTGCTTTTAGCTGAGCTATCCTCATTTTTCCCAGCCACACATCCTTCCTTTCCATACCTTTCAGGACCTGATTTCCAGGGAATGCGGTAGGCCTTGATTGCTTCTGCATTTGGAATAATTTCCAGTTCTTCATCATCACTTACTGGTGCACTCTTTGGCTTGCATTCAATTTCCTCTTCGATTTCATCTTCATCTTCATCCACCTCTTCCTCCACTTCGACCTCCTCTTCGATCTCAACTATTTCATAGTCCTCTTCATTGTACTCATCTTCATAGTCATCTTCATCCAACTTTACAACTCCTTTTTCATCTTCCAAAACCGAAGTTTCACCATTTGAGGAATCTTGTTCTGGCTTTGCTCTCTCCACATTTAGTTCAATTCCATCACCAGCCTCCACCGCCTCCTTCTTCTCTCCAATTATTATGGTTATTTCGGCATTGCTTGCATCTCCTCTCTCCATTTCCAGCTTGGAAGAGGGAGTGGTTGACTTGATGTTGCTGCATTCTTTGCTGGTCTCCTGTTGCTTCTCATTGACTTCAGCTTCCTCTTTCCTGACCCCTGTTAGTTCTTCATATAGTCCAAATGTTGCAAAGTATAGCTTCTCTCCCCAATCAACCTTCTCTTCATTCGTCTCTTTAGCTGCCTTCTCAACATTTTCTCCATTTTCTCCAACATCCACTTTTCTCTCCAATTCTTCTTGCACTGATATGGTGTCTATCATTCCATTTTCATCATTCTCAATTGATGAATCATCTCTCTTCTCTATACCATCTCCGTTATCGATAGCTGCATCATTTTCCTCCACTGTAATATTTGTTTTATTCACTGTTGTGGCATCTTCAGTATCTTCACTGTCTTTATTCTTCACTGCTGCACCATTTTCTTCATTGACGCTTTCTGTGTTTTTCGCTGCTGCATCATCTATGTCTTTATCGTTTGAATGCATTGCCGTCGTGCCATCTTCTTTATCTTCACAATCATTAATCGTCACTGCTGCACCATCTTCTTTATCTTCACAATCTGTAATTTTCGCTGCTGCACCATCTTCTTTATCTTCACAATCTGTAACCTTCGCTGCTGCACCATCTTCTTTATCTTCACAATCTGTAGCCTTCACTGCTGCACCATCTTCTTTATCTTTACTTTCTGTAACCTTCATTGCCACATCATCTTCTCTATCTTCACTATCTGTATCATTTGCTGCTGCACCATCTTCTTTTTCTATATTTTCTATGTTTTGTGTTGATTCATCTTCCTCATTTTGTTCTCTGTCTGCGCTCTTCATTTCTTCATCTTGACTTGTCATCCATTCACCTGCTTTTTCATTTTCATCAATGCACGACTCTTCTCCATCTCCATCCTTCATGCTTTCCTCTCCACTCATGTAACCTTCTCTCTCACTGTATCTATCTTCAATCTTTATTTCTTCGTCCTCATTCATCTTCAAATCATCTCCAACAGTCTCGTTACCTTCCACGTCAGAACTCTTCTTGCATATACTATCCTGCCTTTGTGCTGCTTCATTTTCTCCCTGCTCTTTGCAGTCACAAAATTCTTCTGAGGCACCACTATTGGAATCATCCTGAATCTGTTGCTCTTCCTCTGCCCTAATAGCTGCATTTTGCTCCCTCTTGCCTTCAACTCTATCACTCTTATTTGCTTCAGTCGTCTCTTCTTCTTTTCCAAGAACATTTTCATCCGCAATTTCTTGATTGTTATTAGCATCACTTTGCAACGGCATATTTTCTTCACTGGCGCCCTCTTCTTCCATATGCATGTCATCCTGCCTCTCTTCTGAATCTTCTGTCTCGATTTCTTCGGCTTCATCTAGTTCTTTTTCAGTTTTATATCTTTCTGAATCCTTTATGACATACTCTTGGTCAGTTTCTGCACCACTCTCTGTATCCTCTACATTCTCTAATGCTGTTTGGTTGACTGGGGTTAATTCTTTCTCCTCATGTTCAATTGTTTGATTTTCTTCTCCGTCTTCATTTTTTTCACCATCCATACTCTCTTGGGTCACGGTATCTTCACACTGTGGCTTCACAACATTATGAGTTTCTGATAATGTTCCCTCAACTTCATCTTCGCTTACATGAACTTCTTCGTCCTCATCATCTGTCACTTCAACATACTCGTACTCCACCCCCTCCTCATCTTCCACATCACTCTCCAGCTGTGCCTGGTGGATGACATCGTCAGTTTTTGTTTCCTCTTTTCTGATGGTTGAATCCGTGTCAGCAACTTCATACACGCCTCTTGTATCCGTTTTTTGATACTCGTTCTTTCGTATTTCTTGGCCACTTTGCAGTACTGTGTCATCTCCAGCAACTGTGTCCTCATGGTCATCCAACTTCTTCATACCTTCAGGTTCTGGGCTACTTTCATCTTCGTATTCTCCAACAATTTCCTCTTCATATTCAAATTCTTCCTCCCCACTCTCTGCATTAGCTGTTGTTTTGTTTTCAGAGTTGATGATTTCATTTTGTAGAATCTTCACTTCATTAGATTTGACATTCTGGTCTGTCTCTGATCTTCCCAGTGACTCCTCTTTTTTTGCAATTTCAACTTCTTCAACATTTTCTTCCAGCTCTTCCTCTTCCTCCAACACCTCTTCCTCCTCCTCTTCCTCCACCACCTTCTCCTCCTCCTCTTTTTTTGCAATTTCAACTTCTTCAACATTTTCTTCCAGCTCTTCCTCCACTTCCTCCTCTTCCTCCAACACCTCTTCCTCTTCCTCCACCACCTTCTCCTCCTCATTTTTTGCAATTTCAACTTCTTCAACATTTTCTTCCAGCTCTTCCTCTTCCTCCAACACCTCTTCCTCCTCCTCTTCCTCCACCACCTTCTCCTCCTC
>KB295566.1:212901-250680 GCA_000328365.1 Capitella teleta | reverse complement strand
CTTTATCTTCAGCCATTTCCTGTTCTCCTTCGACAACTTCTTCTTCGATTATTGCTTCCTCCTCTTCTTCGATAATTTCATCATCCTCTTCTTCAATAATTTCTTCTTCTTCTTCAATAATTTCTTCCTCAATGATTTCCTCTTCTTCATCCTCATTTTCCTTTTCTCCTTCAGCAGTAACCGCTTCTTGTTGAACAAGTTCCCTCTTCGCATCCATATCTTGTTCACACTTTTCTTGCTGTGCAATTTCATTCTTCGCATCCTTCTCACCATTTTCCAGTGTTGCGAATTCACTCATTGTCTCCATATCTTTCTTGTTCTTTTCTTGTAGTACAACCTCACTCTTTGTATCCTTGTCTTCTTCTCCCATGTCCTCCATCAGCTTCTCTGCTGTGGTGGAGTCTGTGTTCTGTCTTGAAGACTCTTCATTCACTGCATCTTGTGATACCACGCCTTTCGTTTCACGATCTGACTTTTCAGTTTCATCATTGTCGTTCTTTTTCATGTCCTCTTCTTGTTTCCCCTCCACATCACCACCCCTACCCCCTCTCTCAACTCCCTCTTCCCCTTCTTCTTTCTTTCCATCTTTGTCGGAGTTCTCCTTGTCCACCTCCAGCCCCTCTTCATTTTCAGACTCCCTTTTCCCTGGATCCTGACCACTGGGATAGATGACATAATCAGTCGGATTCATAATCCCATTACCGGATTGCTTCCTCGTCTGAGTTCCTACGATTCGTTGTTTCAAATTGTGGCAGCTGCATCGACATGCTGATTCACCTCGGACACTCCCACCTTCAGAGTCAACTCTCGGTGATCTGGATCGACTCCTCTTTGATGACAGGGAACTCAAAGATCTTGATCTGCTTCCAGAATGGGACTTCCTCCTCCTCTTGACTGATGATGACCTGAAAGGACTTGGTGTCCTGATGCTTCGTGACCTTGACCTGCTGCGTGTTGAACACCTTGGAGGAAAAAAATGTTTGTCTTCAAATGCTTTAGAGAACAATTACTATGACTTTTATAAAGTATTACTTTGTGAATACAAAGTGCTGCTCATTTCTCACCTTCTAGCATATCGTCGCGATCGTCTCGGTCTTGAAATACCAGCTCTGTTGTGATAAATTTGTTATTAAAGGTATACAATATTATTAAAAGAAAATAAGGCGTTGTAATTGTTGTCCAACCTCTTAGTATTCAATTCTTGAACATGCAGTCGATTATTTACAGACACATTGGAAGCAATAAATAACAATAAAAATGGCGAGATGGTTACCGACTAACAAAACGCAGTTGTATCGAAGTCCACGATGCAAGTGACAGAGTTGTATCTGCTAAAAATCCAACGACCATGCTCATTAACTTCAGTCCAGAAGAAAACAAATAATAACCCATGTATGCCCTCAATGTTATACATGTAATTAGGTCAAGTAGTAATTAGTTAAAGATACTGAATTCCCCTGATTCAGACTTCCTTTTACTGACCTTCCGCCATCCACACTGGGAATATGATAGGTGCTCTTGAACCCCGGTTCTCCGGGTTTAGGAAGATTCCACTTATCCCATCGGCTTTCTCCGCTGGACATTTCCACAATGAGCCTTCGTCCATCCAAGGTCCTATGTTATATATACACATATCTTTATCCATACACGACATACATTAGTATAAAGATGAAAACGAAGATATTATGTGCATGCATAACGTACGTTAAATTATTCTGGTACATATTACGTAATTTGTAATCACGTGTTAACTCCGTGGGTTATGGACGGGGTCTGGGGTCTATGGTAGACCTGTGTTGAGTACTGCACGACTAGTACTTGAATTGAATTATGGGTTTGATTTTGCGTTATTGCTTATCTATAATCAATTAATTTTAATCATTGACTTCGGTCTGAGAATTCGGAACATCTACATTTCATTCTCTTCCGGACATTTTTTCTTTCAAATCAATCCCTTCGTAATTCATAGTCTCACAGGCCACTCGTTTACGTTAACTTCTAAAATAATTTGCATATTTGTGGCCTGTCAAAATACGGCATATTATTGAATAAAGATTAAAGAATTATAAAATAATAATTAATCGTATAATTTATGAAGCTTAATTCTGTTGGTTTTCGTAGGTTTTAAGGGGGGGGGGGCAAATCCAACACAATAAACTCTACAAACATAGTTATAATATTATAATTACTGATTATTATTATTATAATTACACTGATTACATATGCCAACGAAAACTAATCAGAATATATTCCAAGTCTCAATGAAACTCCTTTTTATGTGAAGCGTACACCTCAAGTACTCCTTTTGTCGATGAACACTCAACTAAATCAGTACTATATATATACATATTGATGGTTCAATATTATATTGATATTAATTACATTAATTAATAGATATTTGATCAGAAAACGGCCGACAATGTCTTTAAGCACACTAACAGTCGAGTGCCATATACATGATAAACAAACTGAATAATGTATTAATAATTCCGCTTATGCGATGTAACGGCCACTCACGTTCCATCCAAGTCTTCACAGGCCGCGTGAGCGTCTCTCTCGTACCGCATTTCGACGAATCCAAAACCAGGAGGATTCCACGCCACCCACGTCGACTTGACCCCCCCGTACTTGCCAAACATGCTCCTCAGCTGCCTCCTGGTCACATCAGCGTCCAATCCTCCGATGTAGATCTTCTTGATCAGCTCCTCGGGTTCACGTGGAACGTACGGCATGTTGCGACTGTCACAGAACTCTCACTGAACCAAGTTGTTAAGCTATGTCTAGCTTGATTTCATCCGACTCTGATCGATATTTCAGAGGTGGTTTCCCCGTGAATAGAACTTGATTTTATTTCCTTTGATGGAGATTATGAGTGAGATTCCGTGAGGGCATGCTCTTTATATAGGTGTTTATATATGCGTGTTCCGCGTCGCTGCTCGTTATGGCTTGGCTTCGGGTGTGTTGAGTATACTTCCTTTTAAAAGGGCGTCATCGGTAGAAATATGCACTCTTAAGTATTCATGGATGAATGAACGTGAGAACGGAAGAAAAATAGCAATGCTCCACCGTTAACTGAAAGAAAGTTCACGAATAATATGCGCAGTTATTTTTGACTGAGAAGAAAAAAAAATGTTAAACAACTTGAATTCGTGTTTAGAAATATCTGTGTACAGTTGTATGAGTGTACAACATGTATACACAGATGTATACTTGTATATAATATGTGCGAAGTTTCAAAGTCATTAATATAAATCAACTGTGTGATTTTATTGGGATGTCGAAATTGAGTTAACAATAATTCCAGATGGCAGGCAGAAAAATGATCAAATATTTGATCAAACATTGCCTAAATTGAACTGTTTTCCCTTCAAAGAAACACATGCTCCAATATCGATTGCTAAATATGTGTGTATCGCACGCTTCAGTGTTCCGTGTGTGTTCTCTGCTCTGGAGGAGTGGCTTTTCCGCTTCCTGCCAATTTCTTTGTCGACATCAATATACAATAGACATGCTATAACATTGTATTATATCACAGTTAAATAATTGCAGGTCACACACTTTTATGCCGATGTAATTCAATATTTATTGCACGTTAAAAAGCACATCATGCTCTGTACTCATTTCTAAAGACGGAAAATATCAATGTGAAATTCCTCCCCTTCTCTGGAAAGCTCTCGGTTTTACTGAACCCACGATCAGAGATCTGAATTTCGACGTTTCGCAGCTATGATGACACGCTATGATGTATTGGGCCAGCACAAACGCAATTTCAATCCTCGTTCCGCGCAGAGGCCTTAACCCATCTGACGTGGCATCATTATTCATTATTTAAACGAGATTGAAAAGGTGTCTCACGCTCTTGCCTGATTCTTTGGCTGTTGTGATGTCATATCCGCCCATTTCGTTAATCCGCCTCCGATCATTCGATTTGTGAAATCGCCTTTATACATGGAGAAGCAGAAAGGTATATCTGCGGACCACGTACGTTCATAATTTGACAATAACGCTTGATTAATTTGTGGTGTATCTCTTTAAAGCTAAATTGAGTAAGAATCTAAATTAAAGAATTCAAGAGTACTCTCGTGGTAAGTTAAAACTCTTGGTTTAAATGATTTATCGGTATTTTCCGACTCGAAAGGGATATGTTGACTGAGCCGTTTCCATAGCAAACGCTCACTTTGCAGCTCGCCATATGCTGCCAAAAATCGGTATCAAACATAGATATGAAGACCAGCTTTCTATTATATAATTGCGCAACGCAACTCAAAAGTTTAGTCGCATCCCACCCATTAAACGAGGAGGAACGCTCATCCGTGACGCCACAAAAAAAAATGCACAGGATTTGCAAACGCCTTTATAACGAAAGCGAAACTACCGTACGGAGGCCAGTACGTGCAAAGAGGAAGGGATTTTCTCAAGTTCCCAGAATTCAGATTATCTCCCGACGACGTAGGGAGATGGTTTCAAAACACTGGATCCGCATAAAGCCGCTGGACCAAACGCCATTTCGCTAAGAGTGCATAAGAAACACTTCCAAGCACTCTCCTACCATGTACACAAGATCTATACATGAGAATGATACAACTGGGTCAATGGCCTTACCCTTGGAAACACTCTGCTGTGATCCCGATATTCAAAAGAAAAGACCCAGCGGTGTACACCAACTGCCGCCCTATCTTTGTCTTGGACGTCCTCTCGAAGACCCTGGAGACTCAGATTGCGAGACACATGACCAGGCACATCACTTCAAACGGCTACCTACCAGATAAACAATCAGAAAAAAAAAACAAAAAAAAAAAAAACGAAAAACGAAAAAAACGTTGCGACGGCGTGTTGGACAAGGAAGGGACAAAATTAAAGAGGACCTCTGGTTGTTTTGAACTAGTAACGGATGGTAGAGGATACACCCCAAAAGACAAATGCGCCTTTTGTTTGAGATATTTTTTTAGACAATACGCTTGCTGTGAGCTAATTCCTAGATACATCGAATTTGAGAGGTTTAAAATCTCGCTTTCTTCTCGCGTTCGATTTCATACCGTCGTGACGGCATAAAAGTAATTCTCCTATTGTTAACAATCGGAGCCGTCGAGTGAGCAGATCTTTCAGCAGTTCTCACGAAAGAAATCTCGCACTCATCTTGTTTCAAGCTATTCTGCCTGAGCAGGAAATTTGTATTTTAATTTGTCTTGAATATCATTCACAGTTGACCTTTTTTTTTTCAAAAACGGTCTCTAGTCACTCAATAAAGGCCATAGAACCGATCTAAAAGGGTTCCGAAATGAACAGAGGTTCTCTTTAAACACTGATAAAATTCTAACAAATTTAATAACGATGTATGTAGGCCCTATTATGCAATGGTAGTACATGCAGCACAGCGAACAGCATTCATCAGACATTCATTCGGACTTCAACGTTTAAAGGCAGCAGGGATCCTTGACATCCGAGCAAGTGACACCGAGGCACACAAATAATCAGTATTCAGTCTGTTCACTGAACCGTATCACCTTAAAAAAAGAAAAGGAGTTCCAAGTCGGATGCCTTCTCGTGTGCAGTCTGCTTCTCCAGATGAATCTCAAGAGGATATTTCAACCAGCAGTTCATGTCCTCATTGGCATTGTTGTCGGTGCTTTTCTTACCAAGATTTTCTCCCAATCTGGAAAATCCATCCAACTCACTAGAGGTGAGGAGCGTAAAAAGAACAGACTTAAGTACTACATAGTACATTCGAGTGTATTTAGCTGGTGTGCATTATACTGTATATATTGTAGATCAACCTTAAAGGGCTCTAGCGTCACCATGATACATGCTAAGCATAATGAGGATCTTCACATCCATACAAATCTGTATTCCGTGTGAAAAGAAAATAAAAATAAAACAGGGTAATGCAGAATTTCTATTACAGAGTAGTTTTATTACATGCTTTTTGAGAAATATATGCGTTTTACGTGCATGCATTTCTTAGTGTTGGTAAGTTCTACTCTCTTTTTTTACACTTTGCCTAAACAAATCGTAGAACCTATATATTTTAATTTAATTTTGGGATTGTTTCATTCATTAAACTTTTTGGCTACATTTGAAAATCATCAAAATTTGCTGAGATTGGTCTGCGCATGCGTAATTGCATATAACGTGATAAAAGAAATGCATCGCATGCTAAAGTATGTTTTCCCAGAATTATTCCGTGTCTCCTTGCCACAGTGACGATCAATATTATGTTTGCTATATTGCCGTTCAATAAATCCTAAGAATTAAAATTATACGTGTATAGGCCAATACAATTGATTGATTCCTGTACTATTGATTCTTGCATTATTCCATCGCTATCTCAGAGTCAGCGCACATACATTTCAAATTCCGAATTCATGCAACGGTACTTGTAATATTCTGCACACATTTCCTAATACAGTTCTATGCATATCATCAACGACAACAAAGAAGTGAAGAAGAGGTGAAACAAAACAAAAACATTCATTGTCGATTTCCATTCGTTTCAAAGCGACACGTGACTATAATATTAAACGAGGTCCGCCCAACCTGATCAGCGTCTGAAATCGACAGCGTGGTGCTCGCTTCGAGTGTGGCCAACCAACTTGTCTATTATATGATTACTTATACATACCATAATGCTTTATAAACCCTGTTTATATTTCAGATCGGGTGCCGTTGAACAGCCATTCTAATGTTCGATTGCTCTGCTGGGTGATGACCAGCCAAGACAACCTGCT
Source organism: Capitella teleta (assembly GCA_000328365.1). NCBI lineage: Eukaryota > Metazoa > Annelida > Polychaeta > Capitellidae > Capitella > Capitella teleta. The sequence goes on along the minus strand of KB295566.1, from coordinate 243,955 downwards.
GGTCAAAGCTGTCCACACCCGAGCCACGTGGGGCAGTCGCTGTGATACGCTTCTGTTTGCCAGCGAACAGTATGACCCCGCATTCCCCACCATTAACATTTCAGTCCAAAGTGGCACTGAACATCTCGTTGATAAAACACTCGCAACATTCAAATATATATTCAAGCACCATTTACACGACGCTGATTGGTTCCTCAAAGCTGATGACGACACCTACGTCATCGTAGAGAATCTACGTCACTTCCTGTCAGATAAAAATCCAGAGAAACCTGCAATGTTTGGGAATCATTTCATGACCGGGGGAAAGTTCGGATTCATGAGCGGAGGGGCCGGTTACGTCATTAGCAAGGAGGCACTCGCGAGATTTGGTCACCAACAAGAGAGCCCGATGTGTCGGAATGTCGACTCGTTCGCTGAAGATATCTTCTGGACAGAATGCATGGTTTCTTTAGGGGTGAACCTGGGCGACTCCACGGACCATCTTGGTCGAACCAGGTTCCACTGCCAGGACGTGAGTACCATTATCCATGGTACAGGGCCTGAATGGACCTTGAAGTATGGGTCCAAGGGGAATATTAGTGACTCAGCAATAAGTTTTCATTATATTAATCCTCAGATGATGCACGTAATGGATTTCATGGTTTATCATCTTAATCCCTTAAGTCGGTTCTGACTTCAATTCTGATCCCACGTGACCTCAATTCATGGCGTAATATTGTGTTCCTATGACAAGTGTTCTTTGAGCCGATTTTGTGTGGAGCTGACAGAAGAGTAACGTAAATTATGTTATGGTTACTTGACGTATATCTAATACTTGAATATGATGGTAAGAGGTTACTTATTAATCCATGTTATATAACAGAATAAATTATGAACAAAGTGTGCTCACATTATTTATAAAGTTATTTACACAATACGTCGCTGCACATTCTTCAATCGAAGACGGATTATTGTTCCACTTCATACAATCAATAGTGTTCCAAAAATAACCCCACACAACGTACTATGCTACCAATAAATACATTTTATTTGTGTGTGTGAAATTTCATTTCTCTTTGAATTTGCGTTTCACTTTAGTCAGACCAATCGTAATTATATTACATGCGAATGCGTTTGTCACTTCGTCTTCGTCGGAAAGCGCGGAAGTTTCCGAACTGAGATTTGAAATTGGTTGAGAATAATACTGCATAGAAGATATTACACTGCATGCAACAGCAGAAAGATGTGCAAATTCATTCGCTCAACCATTGTTTAATAATTTACAATGTATCATACACTGTACACAATTACATATCTTCAACTGATATAATGATTATATATTTATTGATGTGCACAGAATAAATGTCCTACAAGTTGAATAGGTTACAGAAATGCACCTTATGAATTCGGTCGGTGCAAAAAGTGCAAACACTGGTAGAAAATCGAGACTTTAATTAAATACATGGAACTTAAGCCACCGTTGACTTGGCACGAAATGCAACGAGATATATATCAGTTTAACATTGATAATTGGAACCAAATTCGACTGCCATCTAAAACCTTTGATTAGGCGGTGCTATATACATATTCCGACATAAACATGATGATTTAAGCTTTGGTTTCAGTCCGTGGATTATAATCGCTAAGGTAAATCTTGTAGACGCGTTGGCACAACACCGACTGTTCAAATCTGCTCATAAACTCAAAGCAGATAATCCTACGACGACAAACTTGGCAGGAAAATCGCCTCTAAATCACGCTTTCCCTTCAACAGCTTCCTCTTGAGCGAAGGAATCCAGCAAGACCTGCTTCACATCTTGTGTGATGGTCTTCCAATTATTTTCCAGTTCAGCATTTGACAAATCAGCTTCAGAGTCCATCAAAGTTTTCACCTTCTTGTAGAAATCGCTGAGACGTTCCTCCATTGATGTTTTCGATCTTATATCCATTTTCTGGCTGTTCTTCACCAGGAGATCCTTCATAAAATCGTTCGGGTCCTTTGGCTTGGATTCTCGAGAATAGGATTCCCGAGAAGTCTTTGGTGACTCATGTTTCCCGTGTCGCCTCCGCACTCGACGACGCGGCACTTTTGTTGATTGTGGTGTTCTGTCTTTCGTGGAACGCGGAGTGATACCAAGCTTCTTTAAGACCTGTTCACGCATTGTCAGAACTGGTTCCTCCGCGGGTGGCCCATCTGCGCATTTGTGTTTAGCTTTTGCGGTATCTCCATTTAGGCTGTCTCCGTCGTATGTGAGGTCCGTACAGGTCAGGTTAGGTCTTGGTGATACGTCATAACTGCAAGCCTCGGATGGCTCGGCTGCCTTCTTTGTTAAGTCATACCCCTCTTCTGCGAAATACTCCTCCACCCAGTGCAGGTTCGCGTACTCGTTGCGCTTGGAATAAATGTCAATGTGAATATGTTGGTTTGCTTTTGAGCTTGTTTTGAAGACCCCTGGATCGATGTCGTCATCATTGACGTCGGCTCCTCTTCTTCCTGTGCCTTCCTCTCCTGGGGAACCACTCCCATCTGCCCCTCCTCCTGCCAGCCTCTTGACCAGGTCAGTCTGGAGCAAGCTGTGGAGACGATTTCAATGTGTTGAACAGCGCATTTCATCAAGAGTGCATTCTTTTATTGCTTGTACACATGCATCCACAGCAATACGGGGCAATCTTACTTAATGATCAATCATGCACGAATCAACAATGAATTAAATAAGATACATTAAACTATATACATGTAATGTGTTATTACTCTACAAAACAAAACTCACAATTTTGCTTCGGGTAAGTTGTCAGATCCGCATATTTTGATATTCTTGAGGAACTCGCGAAGGTCCAGCTTCTCGTGGTCGATGAGCAGCAATCGGAGGGCTTTTTCCTTCTCTTGCAAGGTGAGTGTCCTTTTTAGGTGGAGATCGTCGAGGTTGTTTTTGCTCTTAACTGCGAGCAGAGCGCGTGAGTTGGTTGGTGGAGGTGATCCCGCCATTTCGACTGACTTCGTTTTGTTCTTTCAGCACATTTTCCAATGAATATCCAGAGAACAGCGCCGGACCACTCGATGCAGTTGGATGTTTTATTGTGCTGGTAACTATTAGGATTTGGGAATGAAGTAATTGCAAAAACTAAATCGGATTATTATGATCCTCGAAATGGATCTGAAGGCCATTGATTAGAGATCAAAAGACCAACGAAATTTCAAACGATTTAGAGGAAAAAAATCTTTTAACGAAAGAGATCTGGCGACTAAGCCAAGAAAAACAACCTAAACACATGCAGTACGTGTGCTTTATTTGAAGCATTTAATTAATCGTGGTTTTGTCTATACACGCGCATAATTATATTCTCATCCGTTCTATACACTGTGGCGAATGTTGAATGTTATATCATATCATATGAGAACTATCTACTCTGATTTCTCTGTCAATATCGATCCACCAAACAATATAATACTATTATAGAGTATATCAACTTATTGCCTCTCCAATAAACCGTATTTACACAGGAAAAGTGTTCAGCTCGATTTTCGCTGTGTTTTTCTTCTCTGACGCTATAATAATTAGCGTATATTGGAAATATTGCAATATTACCATATAATATTATTATTTACTCTAATTGGTTCCCGGATCTCTTCATCCAAGCCAACATTGTATCAATCTGCCTGCATCCTTATCATTGGCATTGCCAACTAAGGTGCTTCCATTAGAAAATAAATAAAATGAGAAAATGGGAAAATGGGAAAATGGGAAATCTTTCCTTATTTTTGTTTAATTATACCAGCATATAACGTCCACAAAGATTATTTGTTTTCTGTCTTGTTCCTCTTTTTTTTGTGAGTTATTGCGGTCTTCTTATCATGACGTCATGTCCTAAATCCCGATTTATAAGTGGCAGCAAGTGTAGCACTGCGCTCCCTGAAGGAGAACTAAAGTGGTGGGCCAGCGGAATTCCACCTGGCCTCCTAAACTGGATTGTTTTCATAGCATCAGTATTCCAGCACGAGTAGCCACAATTGCTGGCTACTCGTGCTGGAATATTGCTGATGGACTCGCTTGCAAAAGTACACGACATTGTGCTCAACAATCGCCTTGCATTATGGTTACAACTTGAAAGAGAACAAGCAGGGCCACAAAAAGGAAGAGGATTATCGAGCACTTGTTGACGCAATGACCATGAAGCCGAGTAACGTCACCATTATACATGTCATGTGTGAGAACATTGCTTGGAGTGCGGAAAACATTAGCATCTGATCTGTCTATTGGAGGCTGCCATCCCCCTTTGGTATAAATAATCAAAACGACCCAGAAGAAATGCTTGAAAAAAATCGCCCAAGAAAGAGAAAACATGGCTGGTGACCAACATCAAGATGACCGAAGATATACGCGGAAATCACTCCAATTTAGACTTATGTGCTTATATTAATTAAATTTCATCAATATTGATACCATAATTATTATCATAACATAAATAAACATCATAAAATAAATCAATGATATTGATGTCAAATCCATCGATCGTGCATCCAGGGATTTAAATTTGTCCGTTATGATTTCGCAAATTTGAAATCTAGTCACATGATCATAACGCACCTGATGAGCATCTAAGCTAAATCGCCAGTTAACCTGAAGATCAAACCGATAATCTGGATGACATATGACTTAAAAGTAAATATTAGACAGTACTGATGAGATTCTAACCACTGAATTCCCCTAAAATCGGACTAATATCTAAAAAGTGCGCTCCTACAGCTGACCTCCCATGAGGCTTTGGTGACCTTTCGCCATTTTGAATATATAATGAGTCATCTCTTGCGGATGTGAAATTTTCTCGGATTTCTACCTTGATATCCCACTTTTATGTAGAAAACACGTAAAATTGAGAAATATGAGTTGGGGGACGGATCTCTGGGTAAGTTACGAGGTCATCATAGTCTATTTTATCTCTCTAATTAGCTAAACGAGAGGAATTACGCGTCATCGCATGTAAACACAGATACTTGGCCAGTCGATTCATCGTTCGATTTGCATTGAACTCAGAGACACCTGTTACGTAATTCTAATCATTCGACTTGTTCCTTTTTGTTGAGATCTTTGCTGAACATATGTATACAGAATTTATTATAAATCTCTACTGGTCAATTATCTAATTTGGCAGTTTGCCAAAAGTCAAAACAGTGTACAGACACAACATAGTGATCATGATTAGACATGAACATTACAGGGTTATGATGGTAAATAATTAATTACTGAATAGCTGTGTCTGTGATTAGTGTGAATATGGGATACTAGATAGGATAATAATTTCATATAGATATCAATTTTAAGTTCAAGTTGTAAGATCTGAACATTTTTGTTTGATAAATGAGTTGTCAATGATGATTATGATATGATTTGCATTCATTGCACATGATTGCTGACTTGTATTTCTCCTGTTATCATCATCATGATGTCAATCAATTTCTTATGCTTCCCTGTGCCTCATGTAGCGCAGTGGGGATGTGGTGTATGAATTACACCGAACAATCACGATCCCTTCCTTGTATCGAATCAAACAATGAAGACGAGTCGCAAGTTTAGCAAATTTCATTGAATGAAGCTCTGGACGGAAGTGTTTCTCCTTCATGTTGTCTTCATTTGCGTCCTCAGTTCAGAGGTCTGCGCTTAATACGGGTTATTTCATACTTTTTCGGGTGTTGATTTATGTCGCTTTGATTCAACGGACACGGTTGATATTTGCTCTATTTCTGTGACCTTCTTCCTCATCTACTCGTACGATCCCTCGCACAGACCTTCAACATCTGGGACAGCATCCAGTGTATCTGCTATCACACATAACTGAAAATCGACCTTCTTCACTGAATCTCTTTGACAATGGCTCAGGAGAGATCAATGAGAATTAATCTCATTCCTAGTCAACTAGACAGAGTGTCTCTCACTCTTATTCTTCTTCTTCTAAGCTTCTCCCATTTCAATCAATTATATTCAATATCATTTTTTTTTTCTTAAATGGACGTGAGATGGGGAATTGAATTGACAGCTTCCGCGCCAGGAAGCCATGACACCACAAAGACATTCAGTTTTCTTTTTGCTCATTTTCAGGATCAGTTTGATTGCGTTGCAACTCATACCCACAAAGGAATCGATTTTGCTGAAAGATACAAAGACTTTGTGAAAGAGCGCTGTGTCATAGAAAGCGAATATGCGGCCAAACTCAAGTAAGTGCCAAACTATTGAAAACAAACTTTGAGTGCAGATTAAAATAATAATAATAATAATGAATAAAGTTGTGTACTCATTCCTGACCATTTAATCGAATTAATAATTTATTTATTTTCAGGAAACTTGTTAAGAATTATCAGCCAAAGAAGAAAGACGAGGAAGAATACGAGTGAGTTTTAATATTTATTTTTCCTGATTTGCTTATCAGTTATGGTGATAACGTCCCCACACCCCTTCACAAGTGCTGGTCAATTAGAGATGATTATCAGCAATATTCGGCATTCGTGTGTATCCTGAGAATTATCAGTGAAAAGCGCGTACATTTGGTTGGAAATTACTCTTATGCATTATCATGTGCAGCACATCTGCAATAAAACGTCAATATCATTTAGCCAAAACACAGCAAATGATATTGATGTTTTATTGCACTTGAGGTCAATATTTAATGTCGGAACGAGAATGTTTGTGTGTAGGAGGCATGTATGTTGTTAGTATTTCAGTACTTTGTTCGTTTCTACCTGTTGCAAGGTGCAAATACCTACCCCCTCTGGTAATCTCCCCACTGGCATTCCGTCCGTTTGTTAGTGCTCCCATGTGCACTTGTTTGACCTTAATGTACATACAATGTAATTATTAATTCATTATGTATGTCTCTTAATTTTTGTGCTTGCAACTACATAATTAGTTGGGTTGTTCATTCAGACCAATTTGCATTCAGTGTCAGAGATACTTCATGAACTTTGAACTTTAGATGCTACATATGCATGTGATTCAGAGATAGGCAAAACACAGATTCATAGACACACTTGTGCATAATTTATCCTCTCTGAATTTATACTAAATAACATCTCATAACTTTCAGTTTAAACTAATCCATTTCTCCTCCATGTTGTTCTCTTATCTCATCATTTCCAGACCAAACATCCTGCCTGTTGCCATGGTAATCATTCTGCCTGTTGCCATGGCAATCAACCTGCCTCTCGTCCCTCTAAATACCCTCCATTGTCGTTGAAATTCTTCAACTTTCAATCTTTTATTTATTCTAGTTAACGTATCGTTGTTTATTTTACTTTTAAGCAGTTGAAGCGAGAGATGAACGTTGCTCGAATGTTGAATACTTCAGCAGCTCTGATCTTAGGAGTTATGATTCATGTGTTCTTGTGGCTTCAAGTACTCTTGTTGAGATTTTTCTCCTTCACTTGACACTCCATCATTAATATTCTCGTGCAAAATTTGAGCGAAGCCACCGACTTTTGACTCTCTCCGTGTCACAATGCTAATGAGCCATTCCTGAAATATCACCAGTGTTTATTTTATTAATTATTTCAAAATCTTTTAGGGAAGGAATAATTGTGAATCTAATTATATACCATTTAATTAATAATTACCTCTCAGTGAGAGAGCTATAAGTGGCCAGCGTACAAGGCCACTCCTGTCATCATATTAGTCATTATTTCATGCATACATGAATCATAAACATGCAACAACTTGCCTTGTTAACTATTCATATTCAGGAGAAGTTAAATCACTCTCACCTCAGTTTGGCATATTTGCATTTGACGCCAACAACAACTGAGATCTTCGCTTATCTCGAATACTTTCAGCTTGCGTTGCTAAGAATGGTGGTATTCAATTGGTATTCAATTGGGTGCCAGTAATTGCTGAAATGGTTGATTACACAAACCAATCACTGAAACCACCCATTGGCCTCGATTCCGTTCCTTATGATTAGCATAATTTATTAATTTTATGAATGTTATTTATGCTGAGCAGTGCTTGGTCCGCACCTGTTACGTCCCTTATTAGCCATTCACTTTCATCCACGATTTCTCATATTTTAACTGCATGACTGCCTCTCTTTTGTTCCTTCCTCTTTTTCTGGCAGTGTGCCAATATTTTTCCTTTTGCTCTTCCCTCTTCTTGTTTACAAAATGGTATTTCCCGATTTCGCTTTGTTGCGCGCCGTCCTTGTGAATCTCGATTACTTGTGATATCTTGTCACGCTTGATAAATCACCCCCAAGATTAATTTCCCTGATTCCAAATCATAGAAATTTGCCCCGCAGTTCTTTCCCTGCGGTTCATCTAGAAATCCTGAACTAGTTCGATGTCGACTACAAGTTTGCCTTCTTTGCCTCTGAGTACGTGGGGAACATTTTATTGCTTGCAAGTGTTTAGTAGCAGTGTTCAAGGGGGCTGCATGTTGGAGGCACACACCCACTCCCTCGAAACGCCTCAGACGCTCCAGTTTGGCGTACTTATTGCGTAACATCTTGACCTTTGACCTCGCTTCTACGTCCCTGGCTGGTATGTGCGGTATGTGACCTGTTTGTTCTTCTCAGACTGAAGCTCCTAAAACGTCTGAAGGAGTTGAGATGGATCTTTAAATTTGAGGCCTGCGCGCGCATTGTGCTAAGTGCGCTTAATGGGAACGAGGCGAGAGGTTTACGATGCGGCGCCAGGGACCACGATGCACTTGTTGCGCGCATTTCGCCAATGGCTTCTTTCTTGATGCTTCGATGCCAGATCAGAATCGAGATTTCTTACTCATTCGCCGGGGGGAGGGGGGGGTGTTGCTTTTGGGATCAGATTTCATGATCTGATTTATTCAGTTTTTTGTTTTCTTACACCTTGAAAATCATGAAATGTTCACGGGTGGAATTATTTAGTTGGTGGTTTTGTGCGTGGAAGCATAACTGCTCGCCCGTTGTGTCAGAGTAATGCTGTGCTGATGTGTTTACTCTAAATGGGCTCTGCTCGTTTGATCACGTTAAGTTGATGGTTTAATCAAATTTGATTGCTGCCATTTTGATTATAATATTTATGCTGATGAGAAGAAAAAACGAGGTAAATTTAACAAAATTGAAATTGCAATGTGCCAAGTGAACGCCTCCTCTCGGATTCAGAGCAGATTGCAGCATTCTGGTTAAGCTGTTTTTCATCCTAATTCAGAAGAAAGTGGAAGCAGAAATCATCAAATAGCTTCGTTTGGACTCTTTTGTTGGCCAAATGGTGGGTTTAGTACTTGTTGGGTTTAACTGCAATTATTAATTATTAATTATTTATTATTTATTATTTATTATTTCTTCCCAAATTGTTGAAAGGTGAATTTGATGCAACCTGACTCCGTTTGTTGTTTGGTTGAAAATCATCAAAAATAAACGTCAACAATTTTGTCTAACTTTTTCTTCTTTTCCGTTTGGAAAATAGTCTGAGCCTCCGAGGGTTGATTTTACTCCCCCAACTCCCCCCCCCCCCCCACAGGGTAAATCGGTGCTTCTGAGGGCAAGAAGTTTATTGTTTATCTCCTCCTCCTTGGGGGTTATATGCAAGGTGCACTTTATAATGAAGCATTAATTTAGCCACTCTCCCCTCTGCCTAGAAAGTTAGTGCCTCTGCCTAGAAATACAGACTCCACAGCCAGAAATGGTGCAATGATGAGGCATTTCAGACCGTGCTCTTGAAGCATTGAATCCATTGACCTAGTTTAGCGTCTGTTTTAAAGGGCTTGCAATTCTGGCTTGTTATATACATGTAGCTCTTTTGCTCTATGTCTCAGGAATGATTTGAGTTATTGAGAATATTTACACATTTATTTGAAAAAATTAAAATAAGGAAATTAAAGGAATACCCATAGTACGCTGCATACTGTACAACACGAAATTTTTGCTATATTCTCGGTCGATCGTGACCACGAATACTAGACGCTCGCGAAATGCTTCTGTGTGATCTCATAATTTGACCCTGCCCTGGACCCCGGAAAATTTGTGTCATGAATAAAGGCCTCAGTCATACAAGTGCGAAATTTCCTGTTCTACAGTATTACATTTAATAATAATAATGAAATCAATGAGTTTCACCAACACAATGCGCATATTTACCGGTAGCTGTATCTTGAATGTTTTCCTTTCATCTGCTTGAAGCTGTCTCCCAGGGCAGGTGAAAATGCTATCTTACCCCTCCCTACATTATTTTTGTGATTCCTGACTTAAAAGAAAATAGAAAAATAGAAAAATTCCTGACAAAGTTCTGCCTGTGCTTTACGCTTGCAGACGATTTGAAATGTTAAAATGTAGATTTTTTCCTTGCTCTCTAATTGGCCTCAATCGATGTTCTTGGTTAGGGACGTGGAAAATTGTGAATCTGATGGAATTTACTGATTTTTATTCCGTTTGCAGATTCACGTGTCAAAAGGGATTTCTGAAGATGGTGAACGAGGTCAATGACCTGGCAGGGCAGCATGAGTTCATGGTGGAGAACTTCACGTCCAGCATCGTCAAGGAACTGCAGACGATGATTCAGGAGTTGAAGCAGGAGAGGAGAAAGGTATTAAGAAAAAAACAAATTGAATGTTCAGTTTAAATCCTCTCTTTGTCAGCATCTGCAAGAAGGTGCTAAACACAACAGCCTTCTACAGTCGCAATGCACGCAGTTGGAGCGGGTAACCTTGACCTTTGACCTGCGTTCCCGTGCTCATTGTGTTTTGATTGCAGTCGAAGAAACACTACGAACGTTCGTTCAAGGAGGCGGAGAAAGCGCAGGACGCGTTCAAAAAGGCAGACGCGGACATCAACTTATCGCGAGCGGAAGTAGAAAAGGCAAAGTCTCTGATGCGATCGAAACAGCAAGCGTGCGACGAATGCAAAAATGAATACGCGTCAGAACTGCAGAAAACAAACACCGCTCAAAATTTACACTACAACACTAATATGCCGCAGACCATGCAGGTTGGTATAACCACCGTGGTTATGTTGGCGGTTATGCTCGTGGTTTTATCAACAGGATCTACAAGACATGGATAAAAAGCGAATTGCCAGAGTGCAGGAGTTTGTTCGACAGGGCGCCGAAATAGAACGTAGTATAATGCCTATTGTGAATACCTGCATAGACGGAATGGTCACCGCTGCTAATTCTATGAATCCTGATGAGGTCACGATTTGAGTCTCTTTGTTTTGTTCCGTTTGTGGAATTGCGCGTACTTCTCTTGCAGGATATTCGGTTGGTGATTGAGCGACATAAATCCGGTTTCGTTCCCCCTGGTGATATTCCCTTTGAAGATTTGAGCAATGCAAACACTCAAGAGAATCACAACAATGCAAACACACCAAAGAACGCCTCGTTAGCCAGAGACACCGTCAAGGGAACGATGTCCGGGGGCAAGAAGGGCAAGCGAGGAGGTCTCTTTGGCATCTTTGGCAGCTCAAAGGTCCGTGAATCACGATTAACTGAAATCTTTCTCATCTCCTTGAGACTCTTAGTCGTATAAGTTCTCGATTAAAATTTCGTTCATTTCCTTTGCTGGTCGTCAGATAATAGGACTGCTGGTATGTAAAATGAGAGCTGTCGTTTCAGTTGAACCCGAAGAACTTATTGTTTATTTCCCTCTTGAGAAACTACTTTGCTTTTCATGTGCGAATGCATGGCTCATGTTTGTTATTTTTACTAAAAAACTATGCACTGTTTTGTTAATTAAGAAGCAACGGAACATTATTCATTTTTAAGGACTTTTCAAATCTCTCTCTCTTTCTCTTACTGCAGAACCATCAGGTATTAACTTTTGTCTCTGAAATCAACCCTCGCTTTCAAATAACGGGAACAAATTTGAATTTAAAATAGAAATTTCTGCAAACCTGGCTCCCTCCTAGTTGAACTTTGTTACCGTAATTTCGGCTGTAACTTAACAAAGTTTGGCAGCGAAACAAAATACAAATATTTCTGCATAAAGCATAAGTGCACATTTGTCTGCCTGGCATATGGATGCTTTATTAATTCAAACAAAAGAAGAGCTCATAGCGATGTGACGTTTTAATTACTGGACATTTAGATGGCAATTATTTTACTTGTGAGATGATTGTGCCGTATGACGCTTCTTTTCACAGCTTCAGTCTTTTCGTGACGCCTCCTCCTCTCGGTTAAACAGCCTTCGTAGGGTCAGCTTTTTGCACTTGATGTACCTTGCGCATGGCCCCCTCCTTAACGTTCAATTGCTGTAGATATATTTATATCGCGCCCGCATATTTAAGTTGTAGCCAATCATTTTGTTTGGTTGATTTTTCTTATTTTAATTTTCACTTTTTTTTTTTTTTTTTTTTTTTTTTTTTTTTTGGGTTTTGGTAAACAGGAGCTTTTTACGCAGTTTTATCCACCAGTAAGGCTTTTTATTTACGATATTGGCGGAGGTTAAATTGTGATTCTCTCCATCGGCACACCACATTCCCCTCTGGTTTGCTCATCAAATGTTGGAATTAGAGGCACATTTATTAATGATTACACAGTAGACAGGCAACAAGCATGCATCGTAGAACAATTCTTAGATTGTTTTCTTGCATTTCATCTCTCGGTTTATAACTTAGTTTTGTTTGTTTGTATTTTTTTTGTTTCCGCAGTCTCTGCATTCCAAGGTAACAAAATCTAGAAACTATTTTTTTTTTTTCATTTCTCCTCTCATCTCCCTACTACAGAACAGAAACTTCTCTATAATTCTGCATGTTTGTTTCCTTTCGTTTATTTCTATATCGTTGGTGATGGTTCTTTTACATTGTCCTCTTGAATCCAATTTCTTGGTTTCAAAGAATCAAAAGAGCCTAAATGTCATTTCTCTTTTGCATTCTTGGTCAATAAGTTTACAGGGGGAGGGGGGTACTAGTACTTTTCGGCTGCGTTGCTGTTTATATTATAAACTTATGAAAAGCTTTGCTGCTTCATAATTCTAAAAGAGTTAAGAATTTCTAGTACTTGTACAGAAACTTTCAAACGTGACATTTGGTTTTTATCGTAAGTTGGTGGTAATCAAATTGATATTTTTCTCTCACAAGTAACTCTTCTTTTTTTTTTTCTACATTTTTGGGACAATTTTCTTTCCCCTTTTGTTTTGTATCATTTTCTTCAGCTTTGAATTCTTTGTTCAGATGGATGATTCGAAGGAGGACTACAGTCATCTCCCTCCAAATCAGCAAAAGAAGAAACTCACTCAGAAAATTGAAAGTTTGCGGCAAACGATCGCAAAGGAGACGGCTGAACGGTTTGTGTTTGGCTGCGTTGTCGTACGCTTGATGATTGGTCGCTTTCGTCGCCAGAGACGGAATGTTGAAGATGCGAGACGTGTACGTGCAGAACCCTGCACTGGGTGACCCCTCCACACTGGACAAGCAACTTGAAGAAAACGCGCAAAAGTTGGATAAACTGAAAGAAGAAATTAAGAAATATGAGGTTGGCTTAACGTTCCGTTGCGCACCGTTTTGTGCATTTCGTTGCTTTCAGAACTTTCTGCTTGAAATGGACAACTGTAACCCTCCGTCGAGGGAAGGTTCCATCTCCGGCCGCATGTCATCTCTTGCCGTGGGCAGCACCAACAGCGAGCAGGGTAGCTCCAACGCCAGCACCCCGGACAACCAGCGACACAGGTACCCCCCCCCCCCCTCTCCCTCTCTCTCAGAGGTCACTGTCCTTTCCTCCTCAGTGCGCAGGTCGTTCCTGCAGAGACAGACAGTGGCGTTGAAGTGGAGCAACGTCGTGATTCTTCTGTTCCGATCGCTGACCAGGATAGCTTTGATGACCTGGACGATGACTTCCCTGCCATTGGAACGTGTCGTGCTATGTACAACTTTGAGGGTGAGTTTAAATGAGAAAAAAATGATGATAAAATTAGCATCAAATTGTGCTCAGCGCCTAACGATGGTTCCATTCCGATGAAAATTGGCGATGAGCTTCAGATCATGGAGATAGACCAGGGAGACGGATGGACCCAAGTACGTCACCCGAACGGAGACATGGGATTTGTGCCTACTTCCTACATTGAGTGTCATTTGTATGAACACTGAACCGTCACGATTTCCTGTTGTAAAGGAGACGCATTTCTTCAGTTCCCAATTATTTCCCAAATCATCCTCTTCTTTCTTTCCCTCCTCCTTTATAACATTTTTTTTTTTAATCTACTAATTGAGTGCATTCTGGATTTTTTTTAGTACAAAGATTAAAATTTTCTTTCTGTGTTCACACATCTTTGCACAAAAAGCTAGTCAGAGAACTTTTTTTTTTTTTTTTTTTTTTTCTACCATTTTTATTTCGTACTGAGTATTAGTGGCATACATGCAATTAACCGTTCATTTTTTTAGGGGTTATTCTGTCCTCCATCTCCAAAAAAAAATCAAGTTAATTCTTCTGCTACACATGGCTTTCTTCCGAGTCGTAACTTGACCGAAGAATTATTTCAATATTATTCAAATTCACTTGATTGATTTGTGTTTTTTTTTGTTTTTTTTCCTCTGTGATTCTCAGTTTCTCTTCTTTTTAAGCTTTAACCCTTAAAACTAAAACCTCAGCTTTTTCTATTTTATTTCAAAGTGAAAATGAACTCCTCTCTTCCAGCCATTCGCTTAAAGTGCCTCTCTGAAGCATTCCTCGTTTTATATCCGTAGATCGCATGATTATAAATGACTTTTTTTTTTTTTACCATTTTTTCTGTGAAGCCATTCAGTGAAGGTAATTCCCCCGAATCAGCAAATCTCTTGAAATCAAAAAGTAATTTTCATGTATATAAAAAAAAGACATTTTTATGATTTCATTTATTATTATGCAACACGCCAGGAGCTGATCTTATGTGTTCTTCTGTCGCAGTCCCTGTTTGTATATCTATCTTTTTCATCCTTCCTCTCCTCAAATGGAAAACATCGCGTGATGTTGGATATATAATATATATTTTCTCAAATGCAAAAACAAATCGCGCAATTGGAATAAAATGAAATACAATGTACTTACTACTTTTTCTGACTCATTCTTTTTGTTTCTATTCATGCGATTAATTTATACGGTTTTCATTCACCAGGTATTAATGCTTGTCTTTAGAATTTCCTTTGTAGAATTTTAAAGACGGTATTTTTATTTTATTTTTTGTGTAACTGGTGCTTTTAATCATATATTGAATTGAACAGAAAATAATCGTGTTCTCCATAAACGAAATCGAGCGCATTTTCATTGCTGTTTTTCATGCATTTAGTGAGCTATAAATGGTGCATGTCATAATCATGTAAAGAGATGAAACTGAATTCTGTAGCAATAAAATGTCCATCCATTTATCACACACTGTATTTCTTTCTTGTACTAACTGACCTCATGGCCTTTAACTGGCAATTGCTACATTCTCTTATAATATTTACAATTATTGAGAAAACGCACCAATATGTGCAAATAAACAATAAATAACCAAAACGCACGAATTCAGTGCGCACATGTTCAGCCAAACAGGTCTCTTTCTTTTTCTTTTCTTTTTTTTTTTTTTTTTTTTTTTTTTTTTTGCGGCACTCTCGTTTTCATCATTTCGTGGGTATTCAGCATATATTTTTCACGATCTGTGCATATCTGTGCATATTTTTCACGATCTGTGCATATTTTTGAGCATTTTTCAACACAACATGCAATTTTAGCCCATCTTGTTTTCGAGGTCGAATGTAAACGCGAAAAGGACTTGTTTTACAGTAATTTGCTTATTCATAACGCTCAAAGTCCGTTATGATTTTGAATAAAGTGCGTTATGATTATGACATCCTGTCATCCACGAGATACAGTGAGCGCATGTAGTTGATCATACACCGGTGGAAAATCAAAAATGCAGCAATGAGCAACCTGTCTTTCTCTTATGATTGGCGAAAAATGACCCACAATTAGTGTACACATGTGCATGATGTATTTATTGAAAAATATTGGCGAATCTAACAATTGGTGTTTTCTATACATGTATTTCGGTTACATTGGCGATATTAATTTTGGCGAATCTAGAGTTGAAACTGGAAACCACACTGCTAATGAAAGCAATTAATGCTTTTTTACTGGCGATATTAAGAATTATATATAATATTAAGAACTGATTTTAAAGCTCTATGTCTTATCTATCTCTCCATTTATTGTTTTATTGTGACTGAGCCATCACATCTAAAAGATTATATAATTTGTTACAAACCGAACATATTTTTACGATCAACTACAGCGTAATGACAAACTGAGCCTTGTTTATAAACATTACGAATCCCTTCGTGGAATCAGTTTTATTCATCGTGGTTTTAAACTGAAATTCGCTTCCACTTTTATCAGATCAGACATATTTTACATGACTTGTTTAAGAAATTGAAAACAATTTATTTATGAATAAATTATCATTTTTAAATTAGGCGATTTCTTTAATTCACCAAATTAATTCCCTGTACAAACAGTATTATATATTTCATTAATTAGATTAAACAGTGCACATGCATGAATTACATATACAAGGCACAATATGCTAACCATTGTGAATAGAACAAATTCAAGAAGTGAATTTATAAAACTTTTTATTAATTGTTCTTGAGGATGCACAATAATATTATGGAGAAAGTCACTCAATTCACATTCATCCACACTTTAAATGCAAAAAAATCGTTCCCGACGAAAGTATCACGTCTCCTAAATCTGCCATATCGCCGAATCTCGTTATCACTGGAACATTTGTTTAATTAGGGAAAGATAATATATCCATATAAAAGAACTCTTTCATCTTCTAAATTCTAACATCGAAAATATTGAGCAGAGATAAAAGATCTGTCTTTTCTTTTTTTTCTCCAAGAAAAAAAAAAATTATATTAAAACAGTTTAGCAACAAACCGGATTATGAAAAAAAAAATAGTGAAGTAAACATTGGAAAACACAGCGGAATGTGGAAGGTTAAAGAGAAGACAGGATTTGAAATCAAAACACCAAGAAAAATATACAGGAAAAGGAATGAAAAAAAAAAACAACAAATGAACCTCATGAAACATTGTGCTTTGCAGATTCAAGTATTCAAGAGGCTCCCAACAATGTCTGATATGAGAGTAGCTTACACATAGATTGTTTTCCTTAAAACTTGGCGAGAACGACGACACCTTCGATCATAAAACGCGATTCCGTTCAGACATCATTTGCACATCACACACGTTTCACTCATGCATAACTTAATAAATCTAAATACGAATACAAGAGGACGAAAGGAACGAGAGAGAAAAAAAATGTATTGCCTAATAATAATAATGATTGCGTCACAGCTCATGTCATTTCCACTCCTAACAGTTTGCGCACACGTTCGTAGACCACGTAGCTGATGCTCACTGCCGGAGCCACTTTCATGAAGTTGGGCGTGATGCCCCGATACAAGCCACGCAATCCTTCCGTCTTTATTATTGTGTTGAATGTTCCAACCATGTTGTCATTTTTTCCTAACGTTACTGCATAAAAGAGAAATATGAGAACGTGATTTGCTTTGCTTGGTTCGTACCTTTGGCTTGTAATTTTGTGCGCACCAATGCGAGGGGGTAGCTGGCCAGTTGGCCGCATGTGCTGCTTGCTGTGCCACACGCAAGCAACACGAGGATTCCGGGGTCCTCTCCTTTCGAGTGATTTGTCACATAAACACTTTTCAAAGTCTGCCAAAAGAAGTATAAATGTATAAAAAGGAAAGATACTTTGTGTGTCTCATTCACACCTCATAAACACAGAGATCGATGCCTGCGTATGGAATGATGCCGATTAGGTTGGGTACGTATCCACGGTAAAAACTCCGACAGCCTTCTTTGCTGTAGATTTTATAGGCACAGTCTGATATTCCCGCAAACTGTCCGGTTTTACGCAGGGCCAGCCTGGTTTTGAGGACCTGAAAAGCGAGTGAATGACGAAGGAAGAAATGAGCAATGGGAAGCATACCTCCATGGGATAAATGACCGACTGAGAAATGGCACCCGCCAATGAACCAGCAGCAAAGCGTTGGTGAATGCCTAGTTCATGATCAGGATTCGATTTGAATACACGTTTAATCTGGAAGGAGAATTTCAAATTAAACATTCATCCTAAATGCAAGTAATTCCGGTGAAAGATAATGCAAGGAAATAAAGTAATCAACAGATCATTGGAAGTGGCGTCTAATGACAATACATTTATAATAATAAAATTAGTTTTTATTATTATAAGAATTCTATCGCAATAACATTTCAGTTGAAAACCATGCAGTGGTCTTTCTGTTTTCTTTCTGGCTAAATCATTAACATCAAAACCTGTTTTCTCATAGATTTGATTGAAGCCTTATACTCAGATTGAACAAAACAATTGCATGATAAGTATATCAATCATAGCATAATAACTGAATTGGGCCAGTGGCTGAATATCAAATTAATGAAATTATGCAACAATATCAAAATGAGATCCTCATAACTTTTATCAATTCTCAACCCTGAACTCAAGCACTTCTGAGGAACAAGCCATGACGTTGGTTATCAGCAACTTCAGATTAAATGACATTCAGAAGAGAAGAAAAAATCAGGCCAAAAACTAGCAAAGTATTGAGTGCAAAAACTGCATCAGAGCACCTGACACTTGTGCTGCTGAAGAGAGGTCTCAAAGTGCACGGCAGCATTGTGCCAGCTGATATGCATCTCAGCTGAACTTGTCCCCAATTCAATATGATTAAAAGAAAAACACAGATTCAGGGGCCACCTTGGTGTGACTAATGATTAATGATACTCTGGTCACCACATAACCAGGTCATTGAACTCATCAGTATCACGACTGGGGACAAACGACCAGAGGTATTCTCAAGTGAATCGCAGTTTCTGGCAAACTGAGTTCATTATAAATTAATCATCATCCATATGAAGGAGTAAAAATAAACTCCACTGCCTCTTCAAGTGAAAAGATGAGATCAAAAGTTATGTCATCCTCTTACTTAGAGAGGCGGTCGTTTTGAGGGTTTTTTATGAAACTTGTGATTGATAAGGAACCCTCCAAACGCAAGAGCGGATCGAACGAGGACCCTACATGTGAGGCTCACCTGTTCGTAAGCCATGAATTTGATGGCTGACTCAGGAGCGATCTTAAGAACATTGATGCCATTTCCTCTCCACATTGAGCGACAGCCGCCTTCAGCCAACATGTGTCTGAATCCACTCACGATTCCTATGTTGTTGTGCTTCGATCCGTGCACCTGAATAACATGAATCATTTAGATGACAACCGGGCAATCGGTCCCCTCGCACGAAAACAGGAAGAACGGCTTAATGGAACTTCCTCACTTCCCATAACGAGCTACCGTAAAAAGCATCAAAATCACCCTTCCTAATTTCAGACTAAAACAATGTCCTGACGTTATATCCAAAAGTAAATTCAAAATCCTTAAAACAAAACAATCTCCAGGGGTCATGACCCCATAATGCTCCACTCCCGCCCATTGTAACCTAACACTCTCTGTGAACCGGCTCAGAGTGGTTTGCACGAAGCTTGAATGAAATGCGGCTGACCTGCAGAATGACCTTCAGCCTGTCCAGTGGCGCTGTACACGTCCGGGAAACTCCACCGGCGGCAGCACCAGCCACCAGGTGGCGCCACCACATGCCAGACTGCAATTCAGTTTCCGTGAAGTCATCGGGAACGATGACATCCTCTCCCACATCTATGATCTGTGAAGGAGACAGGATGCTACATAATAATGTGTCATTGAATAATAAATAATAAATATTGGCAGGCAAAGTGACCAGAATAATTACATTATTCTAATACTCTTGAGTCTTGACCCCTTCAAGATAATTTAAATACAATTTAATCAATGAACCATATGCAAATGAGCACTGGAGCACACGCCCCCTCACGCCCATAAGCGGCAATATGTTCCCACCCGTGGGTTGTTTAGAAAAACACAAATATATTGATTTTACTCTGATGAATGGCAGCAAATACGTCACTTAACACACGCGTTCAATCGAGTGCACAATGTTTCAAATGTTGATTGGCTAATAATACATTATTCATAATTTCATTTAAATGAGCTGAAAGCCAGAGTTATTGTGTTGGTATGAGCAACAGGTGATTTGAATTATTCAGATAAATATATTACATAATAGTGGTAATACTAGTATGTAAGTAATGTAACATGGCGCAATAGCCCTCCCCTAGTACTCAAAGACTATCGAATATAAATTATCAAAAGTACATAAAGAAAGAACTGCAAAGTAAGTTCAGCTTAATAATTGGTTCCATCCTAAATGGTTTTAACCTCTCAGCTTAGGATAACTGCGTTACAGATGAATATGTTAATAATCATCCAGTGTGTGAACATGTGACCTCTGACCCATAAAACTGCTCACAATTCAGACAAATTGCATAATATGAATGTCATGGCGGGAGAGGAGGACTAGACAACATTGTTAGGTACACAAATCCTGCTCGACACCTCAATTGTAGTAACTGACACAGGACAAGGTTACATTCAGTTCAGTGGCTAAAAGCGGTCCAAATAATGAAATATGCATTATGTACATGAAATGCTCAATCATCAATGTGCTTATCTCATTATTATTTATAGACCTGAGCTGAGATGTTCAGCAGATAAACCCAAAAATACATTTTATGCTATTTACCGCTGCGTTATGGATTCTTAATCTCACACAGTGCTAAAAAAAAAGTCAAGCTTGAAGCTAATGACAATCGATTTGTCATACATATAATGTTGTATGATTTACAAGCATGAAATTAAAAATAGGCGGAAAAACCACGAAAATTAAAACGAATGAATCTAAAATGAGAAAATATATAAAGAGGGAATTGCGGTGGAAGAGAGGAAGCGAAACGTACACTGTGAATATTTCGGATGAGAGTCTCGATTCGGTTGGAGATGAGCTGGAAGGCGAGACTGAATCCCACGAGGTTACTGAACTCTATTTCGCCGGCAGTCAACAAATTCTCCTGTGATGGATCCATTTTAACAAATGCACCCATGTTCACAAAACAAAACACAAGAAATGAATATCCTCCTCCTCCTAATATAAGAATCCACAGCGATTTCCAATCCGAGAACTATATGTCGATAAAACCAGATGGAAGCTTCTTGCACGAGTGCCAGACTGATGTCTGCGTGATTCACATGCGGCTGAAAGCTATTTCCAAGAATCCAAGCTAACCCCGCCCCTCATGAATATGCATGCTCACTCTTGATTGGCTCACAATGCACCACGCATGCATAATGAGATGAACCCGGAGGGAAATTGAGCGCTCTGATTGGCCAGTGATAGGATTCGTCATCGATGACGTAGTGTTTACTACGTTCATTCATAAAAATACAATCGAGCAAGGCTGATTCAGCGAATGCCGCATCGAGGAAGCTCAACCCGGAATTTTGTTATTTTTCATTTCCGAGAAACTGATGGATGATAAAAACAATGGAAGGCGGTGAAAAGAGATGTGCATGTTGTATCTATATGGTTTTACTCCTTTAATACACGATCACGTGACTTTCAGAGCTGCGAACATTCTTCTCAGAAGTCCCACGTTTACGTAAGTATAATTTCAAGCAGTTTAGCGACAATGCAGCGATAGGAAGCTGCCTCATGAACTATGTTCGCGTGTGGACTTTTACCTTTTCCGTCTGCTCCTCTTTCAACATGCTGCCGATCAACGGGAAACGTGAATGCCCCGCTGTCGCTCCGAAGCCAAACAACTGATTCCCTTTAACGCTGACTGACCACTGACCACACGGCGAAACGCATGACGTCACAGCGTCCACAACCGTGAAAATTGCCAAGTTAATGTTAATGTAACTTACTTAACTCTCCAAGTTAAACCAAATAATAGTTAAACCAGAAAAAAATTTTTTTTTTTTAATTTTAAAATTAAAAAAAAATGCATAAATATTCGTATTATGCAGGAGAGCGCATGGCTTGTGCATATAATTTGTGTTACATGAATTATGATTATTTTAAGATCGTACTAATGATGGTTTATTCTTGCGTCACGGTTCAGCGTAGGACATAACACGGAAATCATGATTCGATCGAATCATAAGATGATTAACATTCACAACTGACCCCCGCGCAACCACGCTTCGATTTTGACCACTTGCCGCTGGTCAACTGGGGTCTCCACAGCCGACGGGCGAAGGTCGATTCAGACCACGCGTTATGCAAGTGAACATAAGTGGGTTATGATCGTGAGTGAGTTGCATGTGATGAATTGACCCAAAATGGCAGAGAAAAATGATGTCTTCCATTCATTCTCTGCTCAATACGTGTATCATATTTTCATAACGTAGCTTATTCTAAAAATTGAAAAGCACCACCGATCATAACGCATTCACGGTCATCATAACGTTCGAATATTGTCGATCGTAAAATTAAATTGTTTAGGTTGAAATGATTCAACTGCTTATGATGCCTTGATCACAATGTTTATATATAGCTTGAAATAAAAAAGAATTTATTTCGCTCTGACCAAAAAAAGAATTAAGAATAATGTACACGAAGGGAACATCTCGAGGATGTTTATGCATGCAGTGAGATCTGCGTGTATTTTTATATGATTCATAATGAGATCACAACAAATTGATGCAACCATTAACTGCATGTACACCATACCTGTACATAAAAAGTCAACATTCTCAAACCTCTGAAGAATTCAGATGTTTCTCAATTGAAATTGAGAAGAAGCACTGGTTGAACCCTAATAAACAGCATACTCATAAAATACTGAGTGTGCGAACGTCTTCAGACATAAGAACCACTAAAGAATAAACTTCACAGCTCCATGCATAGCCACCCAGGGATGTCTGCCAGCGAATTACATAACAGTCGATATTAGGTCACCCAGCAGAATGAGGGCAGCATTAGCAGAACCACAATAAATCAATAACTGACAGATTTGATCCTGATTAACCCACAATGACTACAATATGACTAAGCAGTTGATTTGAGGGCAGTTAAAGAAGAAAGCAAGAAATTCACCCCCAGTGCATGACGGTGTTCAAGA
Source organism: Capitella teleta (assembly GCA_000328365.1). Lineage (NCBI taxonomy): Eukaryota > Metazoa > Annelida > Polychaeta > Capitellidae > Capitella > Capitella teleta. Next base: position 220,974 of record KB295566.1, on the reverse strand, counting down.
ACTCCACTTGAGATCATTCAGAAGCCCCTGCTCCACACAACAACTTAATTTCAATGCTGTGGCGAAATGATTACATAATTCGATTATGCAAATAAGACATCACATGCAGGGTAATGCACTGGTGTATTTTGCATGGGTAATTTCAGCTATTGACTTACGGAGGACAGCCAGGGATTTATGACCTGTGTAAAGGTGAGCAATCTCTCCATTGCTCAACTTCAAGCATTCAAACCAACAATACATCGCGAGAAAAAGAGAACAATCCACCATAGAAGTGGGTCAGCACAAACACTGGCCACTATTACATAAGCAATTACATAATCAAAGAGCCGAGGCTCCTTGAGCTGAGCCAGTGAATAAAGACGGAGAAAGTGAGATAGAGGGGCCTTCATAATTGCAAGAGAGCCGGGGGTGAGGTGTGCTAAACGTGGGCCCTGGGAGAAACCGAGCTACACTTATTGATCGAGAGAAAGATGAGGCCAGAAGAAATCAATTGCACTTTCATGTATTTACATTGCTTCATTGCAGCGTAAGGATTTCTTCATTATATAAAATCAGAGGTAGCGCACTGAAGCAAAATATGGCACATAAAAACCATTGATTGCTGTGCTTGAGAATGTACATGAGTCCCATGTACATTCCATGAATAAACATGATGTTGTACATGAGTTCCTAGCCACACATCATGAATTCATGATATTCCCACATCCAAAAAAAGTCTTGTATTAGCCGTGTTAAGAGTTCAGACAAGATTTCAGCATCCTCTGAGCCCAAGTGGAATGAATGCAGAGCATCCTTCGACTCCTACGATTGTCATTATTTGCATAAATGGCATTGAGAAATCACTGACGCCTCACACCCACTGATTGCAGTACATAAGACCTGACTTAAATCAAAGAAAGACTTACGTTGGCATGGCGCCAGAAATGTATGATATCTCGGATGTCGCTGGAGGGATTGAAGAGAAGGAAAGCCCTCCACTCATCGTAGTTAATGAGCAGCGTCTCATCTCTGTCCATTCTGAAAACACAGCAGACATCAGTCACGAATACATCGATATGCTTACAGTCACATGATTAAGGAATCAACTGAGTTCATGCTCAGCATGAGGAATCATATTTTACCAAAACGTAACCAAAGGATTTTATGACGATGCTGAATTCAAAGGGGAAAATCCTCAAGGCCATTGCACAGGTTGAATGACAGATGAATACGACACTCGACTCATACTTCATAACATTATCTTATCAATCATATACAGATAAAGAGATATAACAGGATTACTTGCAGTACCAAAGCAGTCATTCTTTGCAGTACAGATATCACCGGTAATAACAAGATCAGACAAGAATATTTTTCCCTTCATGTCGCATATGTCTATCATTGATCTGACCAAGAGGTCACTTAGTGCAATCACACGCAGCACAAAAAGAGACGGAGGTTTCTAGAAGTTTCAGCTAATTTGAGGATTAGCACACAACAACATTGAACGCATCACTGGCAATCCTCAATTCAGAACATGCTAACCACACCCTTGAATCAATGTTATACAATCAACTATTTCGCTAAGCGGGTTCTATTGTATTTCGCTAAGCGGGTTCTACTGTTCCATCATGGAGGACACTCATTCCAGGAATTATTTGCCAGTGACCTAGATAACTTTGGCCCTCGTACACATAACGGTATAATGACCTTGTAACAAGACGTTTGGCTTCGACTCTGTCAATATTGACTCCCATGTTCTTGAAAGCAATGACGATTTCATCCGCATCCAGGAATCCTGTGAATGAAATTCACACTTCATTTGCTGCCACACAACCAGTCTCTCCACAAACCATCTCGGTTGTGATCCAACTTTTCAAACGAAAGTTTCAAACTCTTTTCGTGTTCTTTCACATACGCCACAAAATCGGCGAAATTCACCTCTCCATCTCGATCGTGATCGTACTTGTCAAGAATTCTCTGAAAAAAACAAAACAACATGGAAAATATAATAATAGGGCTGATTAATAAAAATAATAAATGATTATGGCACAAAAGCACAAGAGAGGCAGGACGTCCTGTTTACTCAACAGCGCATTTCACAGGTCCATAAAGTGGACTCCATGGCAACAAAAAACATGGAAACTAAGAAATATAATTACGCTAATTCTGTGAAACCAGAGCAGACGTGGCGCCACTCAGCTGAAGACATAGCGTACAAGAGATGATTGCATCACTTCCTTTCATGTTCAGCGTACGCTTAACAACCAGATATCTGAGCAGGAATCAAGAGTTAGCTTCAGCTGCATGCCACTGGGTTTGTTTGCCATCCGACTCTCCTTAGATTTGCACTAAATTGGTATTTTCCGTCGGGCGATCATTAAAGTGTGTAGCCCAGAGAGAGCAGGAGAAGCTTTAAGCGATTGCAATTGGGAGATAGGCCTTCTTGCAGCCTAATTTCTGTTACGGTAGGAACGGCAGTGTCTACTGCGCTGATATATACTTTGCTGCTTTTATGTGAGGCTCCACCGCAAAACCCCAGATATGTTGCATAGCGCACAACGGCGCTAGAAGTGATTTTGACAGCTGGGGCCAAGTTTAACGTTTTTGAGATTCTCGGCTTATCCGATGCAGAATATATTCTTCTGTATGATGGTGTACGCAGTAATGCTCAGATCGCAATATAAATGCACCAATTATTGTTTTTAATTGAGACACTCCAAAGAACAATAGATCGATTATTTGAGGGAAAAAACCCATTAGTCCTCGTTTTCAATTGTCAGCAACCCGACTGTCTCGCATTGTACCTAAATGACCTTGCCATCATTGTGAAGGTTGCCCTCTCTGCTGTCTAAAAACATTACTTAATACTAGATAAGACCAAAATATCCAGCTGTCCAGGTTTTCTATCTCCATCTGGTGACATAACTACTTTAGAATTTATTTTTTTGCGGCATATCGAGGGTTTTGCCTCACATAATATCTACTTTATTTGCAACTCATTTACATATAAATATTACCTAGTTTCCAAAAAGAGTCTGAGCCGCTGAAGGACACGACTGTCACGAGTTATTGCGTGGGGCCTCTTCAGACTAGTGCTGGTAACAATAGTATGTACAATAGCAGAATAATAATTATAATAGTAGCAAAGAAAGGTTACAATGTCATGGTAATATTTCATGATCTTGGTTATTAATATTAATCCTACCGAGAGAGAGTGATAGGAACAGTCAACGTTGAATGCTGATCATTTGTATCATTTGATGATACTGATAGTCTAGGAGTACTAGGACTATGTACTGTTCAAAGAACCAAGTCAAGACTCCAGACAGGGTGATAAACAAGAACAAGACTTGTTCTACTAAAGCCCAATTCACACGATATTTCGAAATCGCACAAGAAATGCGAGTCACCTGCGCCTGGCCTGGCAGCGTCGGCACTCTCATCTGATGAAGTGCCTCGCTGAGATCCATGATGTCGATCTTGCCATCGCCATTGATGTCGACACGGTCGAACAGAGCGGCAAGTCGCTTTTCCTCTTCAATAGACACGGTGTGCTTGCCGTGAATCGGCATTTTCAATTCATTAACAAACCATATAAACAACAGAATTCAAGTTCTTAACATTGTAAGTCAGCGGAACATGCTCAAGACGTTTCGTCTGTCAAAATCCTGCGACGGATGTGAAGTGCCACGGGCTGAGAAAATGGCGCAGTGTCATTGAATGAAATGTGGCAGTGCTGGCACTCAATTATTTCATTTCTGGCGTAGATTAACAAATAATACATCAGAAAAATTGAATTGCATTGAATGGTTAAGTGCAACGGGTGTATTTTTTAAATTTAATTATTGCTTAACGTATCAAATAATATTTTTATTTTATGCGTGAATTTTCAAACACGACTAATCATTATTTATGTCAAAATATCGCCACACCTTCAGAAACCCAAATGCGTTATAGCATGGGTACTCACACTTATCACGGAGAGGGCCAGATAGTAAACCTCAGATTAGCCTGTGGGCCAAGGAACATACCGAACAGATAGAAACGAAAAAATGAAAGCGCTCATTGAAAGACCTAATAGAAACCTATACAACAGAATATTACCACACCTAAATAACTCAAAATTTCTTCCAGTTCAACAGCAGAACTTCAACAGGACACACAGTAAAACTTTACGATCAACCAGCAAGAACGGAACTCAGAAAAATTGCTTAAAAATCAGGATAGCCCAACACTGGGACCAACTGCCATCAAAAATCGTCGCATCCCCATCTATAGCAACTAGACTCCAAAGCCAGCCGGGAAAAGCGGACGAGCCAGCCAAAAAATATATGAGCCGCCGCCGCTGGAAATTCGTCAGTCAGCCGAATTTCTTTCGAGAGAATTGGCAGGAAATATCGTCATGATTTATATAATTTTACTAAGTAAACTAATTGTCAATGTATACTGCCTTTTTTATCAAGGCACCAAGGATGTGATCGTGACTTCAAAGAGTGGAAATACAACATAATTTAAAACATGATTTAGAAACGAATGTTCAAATAAGAAACAAAATCTCTGTTCTGATATTAAGATGAAACCAAAAAATTATCTCACTGCCAAAAGAACTGAGATGAGGAGGAAATTAATCTTTTCTATATAGAATTCTCAATGGTAAATATTTCTCAATTTCCCCTTCACAGGTTGAGCTAGTTATCAGAATTAACTATATTGTTGGTAACAGTTGGGAAACTAAATGTGCTTTTCTTTTGTTTTTGAATTTTTCTTAGCTTTTAACTTTTCATCCATGCATCGTTTTTTGGGTGTTTGTCGTTGTTGGTGTTGTTGTTGGCCCTCCTAAATTCGAATCCAATTGCTTGGATATGGTTTGGTCTCATTGGCTCCCTTGGGCGAAACCTTAAAATGACCAGTGCTCGATACGCATCTAGAATACTGAACATTATGATTCTTGTTTCAGATGAAGCATAAATCGATATTACGATAAATTCCACTTTTTAGCAAAACTTGTTTTAACTTTATTAACACAATATCTACTGTTTTACTTATTAATGAGGCGATGAAACTAATAAGTGCCAGCTTTCTTGAGCAATTTTACATTTCTAACTATTTCAATTTGCAATATGCCGACCCCATATATACAGAGTGGGAAAATTAATTATATTCCTCACTCATTAATGCCAGAATGTGTATGCTGAGTGTTCTAGAGTCCCAGTCTGAGCACTGACAATTTCTAGATTTCGCCCAGGGAGCCAAAGAGAACGGTGTGTAACTCTTGTGGAACTACCAGCTGCCCATCATTGGAGCATCATAGTATATGCATGTACACAACAGCATGCATTAAATTTAATATAGACTATATACTTATGATTACTGTATTCTCCGTAATCAATATAAATAATAAATGAATAAATTTATTCATAATAGTCCATAAGGAGATGTGTTTTAGGGTGGAAGATAATATCAGCAAATTCCTCCACCGTTTGTCGCCACAGTGCAGCGCCGAGAGTGCCGTTACATGCCGGCAGGTAAGCAGGAGTTAAGTGCCTAACCCAAAGACACAAGGTTGGTGGCTTGCTTTGAACCTCCAGTGGCCAGCGAGGCAAGCACGCTAACCACTCAACCACCACCTCTCTCACCTCTAGCTCTAGATGTAATAAATGACTGTGTATTGCAGTAGCTATTGTATCAGTTTATAGACACTTCATCAATTTAATCAGGTAAAAAATACAAGAGAAAATGGAAGACGGAGAGGGGTGACTTCAACTAAACGTATTCACGAGTATTTCGTATGAGGCACGAGCCTAAAAAAAATATGCAGCATTTATTTGGTTGAGTTCAGTGAGCACCCTAATTCTTAATGATATTATTTTCTTGTGCATACAGCAGTGCATACAGCTAGACATATTTTAGCAAAAACATACATGTATTCATGTATTTAACGCATGTACATGTACTAGCTCTGCAGCCAATCTTAGCCAGCCGAAAAAAAATCACAGTTAGTCAGCCACAAAAAAAGATGGTTGACCGAATAGCCAGCCAAAAAAGGCGTCCCACAAATCAATTGGCTGACTGGCTTTGGGCTCTAATAGCAACGTACGAAATAAGACTGGACCATCATCTCAAGAATCACCCTGAACACAATCCATTCCGGCCACCATGAAATGCATCAAAATCAAATCAAAGCAAGAAAGCTGATCATAAGGGGCTATTTAAGCCTAAAGATCGGAAGAGGACCTGTAAGTATCTGTAAGACCTGTAAGAAAGAAACCCATAGCCACTTTTATAATGATTCAACACAAATAAAATTGAGGGAATGTACTGTTATACCCAGTCTTTCGATTTGGAATTTTTGGAATTTTGCCAGGTGAGCAATTTTTAGCTCTCCTAAAATGCTATAGACGAGCAATTTGCTCAGCTAAACACAATTAATCAAAATTAAGTAGCTATTACTAAGTTACCAGTTAGGCCCTTTTTATGTTTGCTAATTTTCTTTGCATTATATCTCAAATCAGTCATGAATGAAAAGTAGATTCAAATCACACTGATTTTTGTTTTCAGGATTTTATGTAGAGGTGTTGACATTTGCCTGATCAGGTTGATGACCAGTTTCAGATTTAGGATTGGTCAATTTTTCTAACTCCAGAGCCACTGTATGGGCCATACCAGTAATGTGACGTGAAAGAGCATGCTTTTTGGTGCCACTTCCAATACCTCAACTTTTTTTACAATCGCTAATGCTTGCTGCATTAACCTTTAGCACCATTGCCGTAACGAAACTGAAACCATTGCTATGTCACTCCGAGTTCGCATAATTTATTTTCCCTGGGCACCGATCGGACTCGGTCTCTCATGCAAAAAACATTAGCTTCCATATAAGGCGATCGTTAATCTCCATTCGAGGCTGATCGTGTCTGAAAACAAACACGGGGAAAACGAAGTCTCTTAATAAGGATTTTGGCAAACTTTGGAAACACTCAAAGGAGACTCAACATGCGACTTCTCGCAAACGTAAACAAGATAATATCTTAGCCGAGCAACTTTTCGCTCGCGTGAATCAATTTTGAGCAAGCAATGGAGAGCAGGGAGCAATTGCTCGCGTGAAAACGAATAGACTGGTTATACCACAAAATTGTCTCCATGGCAACGCACAGGAAGGAGTTCAATTCAAAATAGTCTCCTGATTCTCACACTTTTGTGTGGATTATATGTGTCACAAGGACCCTAAAGCGCAGGTTTGTGCATCATGTGAACCTGCATCCAAAAATGAATCTGTTGATACCAAATTTGCCCAAATTAGAAACATTGAGTGAATCAGCAGCAGCTTGCAGTTGTGCTGACCAGTGACTCCGTCGTTTACCCTGATTTACACCTTCATCGGGAATGCGGACCTTCTTGTAAACTGGATTACATGTGTATCTTCTATCAATGATTACATCAGTTGATCAGGAGTGAGCAGATCAATGACAGCGCTGCGCAGCTCGGCTATTAAAGGGATGGGGAACTGAATTTTAAGTGATGTTCTATTGACCCATAGTACTAATTGATAGCATTCCGTGCCAAAAACACCATGCCTAGATGCAAGTGTAAGGAAAAAATGCATTCCGAATATCAGGGTTAGCATTGCGCCTATGGGAGAATAGCTTCCATTACGAAGTATAGGAGGCAAATGTCAACTGAAGGCTTGCCATGATTGGTCCTGTTCCCCTCGTGAAGCTATCGATTTCAGCCAATCAGAGCAGAGCATCTTCGCCATAAAAGGACATCTTTGTTGTTTACGAAACGAAAGCGCATGCGTGGTGCACTCTGGCTGACCTTTTTACTGTTTCAGGATGAGAAACCATAGTAGGTGTCCTAGAAAATCGCTTGTTAAAATAAGAAAAATAGCGGGAAAAAATTTTTTTCGCGCCTGACTGGTGGCAAAATGATTATTCTATCTATTTCCGAAAAAAAAAAAAAAAAATATCCAGGTGTTTAGTCGCAGGACACGCTGATATGACAAGGCCCATTGCAAAAGATGGGGAACTCGGTGTTTCATCACAGCTCCTGACGTCACGCCTAGTTAGCAATATATCTCCCGCGAAATCGTAG
>KB295566.1:192076-209609 GCA_000328365.1 Capitella teleta | reverse complement strand
CCGCGGAAATTTCGACATACGGACACAAAAAAAGACAGACAAAAACATTTCTTGTGGTTAAAAAAAAACAAAAACAAAAAAAACCCCAAAGAAATTGGTAAACAGTGAATAGATAACTTAGTAGTCTGGCGTAATGGCCTTTCGGCACGCCAGCTACCTGAATGAAAAAGAAAGAGAAAAAAAAGCAGAATAAAGGCAAAAAGAGAACTGAAACAAATAACCAAAATAAACGAATGAAAAACGAAAAGAGAAAAATAGTGACGATAAAGAAAGAAAATTCATGTAAGGATTTAATACATCTACGGTACTGGTATTCATAACGATTTTTTATCACTCTTCTCGATAATGATTTGTATAAAATGATGCGTTGTAGAGTATTACAGGTCCGCAGCAAAGCTTGTGTGTTTCCGCATCTCAGTTGTTTTCCTTTGCCACTGTTTGCCATATCTGGTGCTTCGCTGTTCTCACGCCAACCCTCCGTGACACAATTGGATATTATAATAATACCTTCTGCTTATCTCATCCATTCGAGTGTACTCAATCCACGAGTTTTTCCATTCAGGGTAAGTCAAATATGCGGTCTGTCTCAATAATGAATGATCATTCACTGACTGACTCAGTGACTCAGTCAGTGTCACTCACTCACTGTGACTGAGTCAGTGACTGGGACCCAGTACTGACTGAGTGGCTGACTCAATGACTGAGTCTCAGTCTGGTGACTTACTCACCCAGTCTACTGGTAGTGATTGGGCTGAGTGGCAACTAATTTCACAAGTATAACTGATCTGATTATCAGTTAGAGTCTGGCGTTTTCGCCACAACAGCGGTTTATTTTTGACAATTAAGAGGATACCGTCGAATCGTATGACCCGAGATGGTCGAAATACATACAAATTATGTGTTTTCAAAACATAATGCATGAAACAAGAGTTCAAGTTTCTTGATTCACAATAAAGTTGGCAATAAAAATAATCGCCAGCCGAGATCGCTCGGGTTGTGAATTTCTGGTGTTGTGAGCATGCGCAGAAGATGTAAACAAGAGCACGTTTCATGGGCACCTGACATTATGACCATAGCTGTCGTAAACATTATGATTCTGGATGAAGCTGAAATGCTTCATGTTCTCCTTCATTTTCGCCGTCATCTACTTCACAATCGATGACAGGCAGATAATATAGCGGGGAATTGGCTTCTCTCTCATCGTTACCTTTAAAGTTAACATTAAACTCTGGTGACAACGATTTAATGTGCTTGCGAACATATTTTATTGTTGATAAACAGACACATGTGCGACCACGTCTTATTGTTGTTGAAGAAGTCACATGACATGATCGTGTGACGTAAACACAAAACGGCGAATTAGCCGAAGCATCGACCTTTAGATAAAATTTGGATTTTCTTATTTTTAGCCGCGATCACTTGAGTAAATCGTTCGTAAGAGGTACAGTGTTGAAACTAAGTATATAATGGTTCTATTGAGTGTATTCATAGCTGTGCTTGCAATGGCTGTCCATGAGCAAATGCTGTGACTCTAGTGAATCCGATATGTGCCTGTAATTGTAGTATATTAAAGGGAGGGAGAACTGGTTAAAAATGGACTTTGAGTCGTTATTTGATGCACCAAAAATGATTCCTATGCCTGGCCCACACAAGAAATATCATCGCTAACGATTTCGCGGGAGATATATTGCTAACTAGGCGTGACGTCAGGAGCTGTGATGAAACACCGAGTTCCCCATCTTTTACAATGGGCCTCATAATATCAGCGTGTCCTGCGACTAAACCCCTGGATATTTTTTTATTTCCTTTTCGGAAATAGATAGAATAATCATTTTGCCACCAGTCAGGCGCGAAAAAAAAATATTTTTCGCTATTTTTCTTATTTTAACAAGCGATTTTCTAGGACACCTACCATGTTTCTCATCCTGAAACAGTAAAAAGGTCAGCCAGAGTGCACCACGCATGCGCTTTCGTTTCGTAAACAACAGAGATGTCCTTTTATGGCGAAGATGATCTGCTCTGATTGGCTGAAATCGATAGCTTCACGAGGGGAACGGGACCAATCACGGCAAGCCATCAGCTGACGTTTGCCTCCTATACTTCGCAATGGAAGCCATTCTCCCATAGGCGCAATGCTAACCCCGATATTCGGAATGCATTATTTCCTTACGCTTGCATCCAGGCATGGTGTTCTTGGCACGGAATGCTATCAATTGGTGCTATGAGTCAATAGAACATCACTTAAAATTTAGTTCCCCATCCCTTTAATGCAAACAGAGATTTCAGGCACACTTGTGGGCTTGAGTGGCTACCACTCTTCCATTGGCTACTCAATCATCAATCTGATCCAAATGATAATGATACACCCGGTAATGATAATGAAGACCTATTCAATCAAATGCTCGTCAGGGGTCAGGTCAGGTCAAAAGGTTGAAGTCGTTTTTGTATCAGGACTCTTGAAAATATACAGGATGGTTCTAGGATCATGTAACTGTCTTTGCACATTCCATTTTTCAAGAACAATTATGCTTTTCCTCATTAATCTGCACAATTAATATCTACCTATCCCTACACTGTGTCGGATCGAGATCTCCTGTGGATACGCCATAGGGTGTCAGGCCGATGACGAGCCCTCACTAATTGGGACTATAACCTCAAAGTTCACCTTTAAATTTTCACACAAATAATCTGGCAAAAATAACAGCATCTGTACGGCTGTTTCTAATTGTGGATGCCACAACATCCAATCTGAATTTTATTTTCACTACTGAACTATTTTGATATCACTACGGATGATCTACTTGTGCTATGGAAAAGGCTGGCAGCCACGTACACTGCAGAGCGTAAACCTACCTGTGTAGCACCTCTGCCGCATCGTTGTGATTAGCGCCACCAGGTAGTGGCCTAACTAATCACATGATTAGTCTGTGCCTGTGTTGTAGGAGGTCTTCAGGGCAAAAGCTTAAACCCTCGCGGCACTAGGGTTGTGACCTAATTTCAACCTCTGTGATTCTGCTGAGCAGCTCAACTGCAACACAACAGTGCTGTAGTTGCAGTTCTGTCATTCAGTGCAATCAGTCGTACGGTCTTGTGCCTTCACTGCTTATATGTTGGAGACGCCTTTGAATATCCAGTCTCTGATTGTCTATCGTCATTTTGCTGTAAGTGCTGTTTGTCACTGGTTTTGTAACTTATGTTATTCTTTGGTTGCTTTCAAGGGAAGCAGGTTTCACCACACAGCAATCTCAATGGCCATACACTTGTTATTCGATGTAACAGCCATTGACAAGTATATATTCTCTTAGGACATTTTTCCCCCTCAGTGGATCTGTGAATGTGGCACAATGAAACTGGGTCGGTTGGAAATGAGAACGCAGCTGTTGAGCCATGAGAGTTGATTGTCATTCCCTTTTACTTCAAATGGGGACGCAATGCCGCTCGTGCAGAGGGTCGTGGCTTTGATTCCTGGTGGAGCAACTTGCCATGGTCGGATTTTACAGCCTGAAAACCCTCATGTTCACCACAGCAGGACACATTGCAAAGTGTCAAAATGTGGTACCTGGTTGGACAAAGATGGATTTATGTCGTAGCCTGAGTGTGTGCTCCGCTCTTGATGCTTGTGATCATGGTTTGTTGAGGGTTTTCGTGTCACCTTTGGGGCTCCTATTATAACCAGGGGAAGAATTATTGTGAAGTCAGAGAGATAAGCATTGCGCCATTGACTTCAAGATTTTAAAATTCACTTAACTTTCAATTTCTTGATAGCTTTAATATTTGTAAAATAGTCTTAAGGATGTATCTGCTATTAGGCCTACATTGCTCGGAGTTGTACTCCGTCAGGCTGACTTTGTTTTTGTACAATGTTTGCATAATATATAACATTTGTGACGCCTCATTGAATGAGCTGTGCCAACGTGCTATCTTTAATTCTTTATAGGTTGTTGTCGTCCATAGATTGTTTTATTCACATCTTCAGGCTGGGAGGGGAAAAAATTAAACACTTGGGAGTTGGTCGTCTAGACACTATATTGCATGCTCTGGAAGTGAAGGCCCCTTCAACTCACAACAAACAGTTGATAAAATTTGTCATGAATGCTTATCTTTAGTTAATTATATAATTAATATAGAATGTTCAATAATCAATATTTGGTTGAAGGATGTGTAATACCTGTTGATTGACTAAATTAAGTTTGTTCTAATTCCTCTTCTGGTTGCTTTGCCAAGATGCGAGTTGAATGGAAGCAGTGAATTGATCTGGTGTCTTTAACGCTTCTTTTCTATCAACAGATCAATACTCAATATATAGACTCTTCTGGCATCGAATGAATGCCAAGAATTCTCCTGTGTCTGCTTTCTTCGGATTTCTTATACTTAGTTGAACTTTGTAGGTACTTTTTTTTTTTTCTGTCATATTTCTTTGGCACTGTGTGTTTAGGCATCTTGAGGTTCTGTGTGTAGGCGTTTTTTAACTTCTCTTGTGAATTGTGATGAAAACATTGTAAACCACTCCACACAGCGCTTTCACTCCTTTGGTGTCGAAAATTAATCAAGAATTTTTCATCAAAGATATATAATTCTGAATCTGAACCTTGTGCACCCCATAAATCCGCCCTCCTGCGTTCCCAAGGAAACAGGCGGATTAACGAAAAGGGCGGATTACATGTCAGACCATAAATAGATGAAAATTAGATGCCGTACTAAAACCTAGAGTGACTGGTCTAACTAGACTTGTACTGGATTTCACCTTATAAGTATGACAGCATTGATTGGCTTTATATCTGCAATATAATTTGCCTATATTGTCTTTGAAGGACGTTGTCGCATTTCCCTTGTTGAGCGCTTGGTGCCAGGAAGTTCACCTTCAAAGCCTCTTCATTGATCTCCTTCAGGAAACGCCCTGATTACTTACAGCAATTACAATGCAGTGTTCTCGGTCGCTCATGTGAAATACCTAACCGCTGAGGTCACTTAGGTGCACTATTACTTGCACTATTGCTTGTTAATCGGTTTAACTCTGCCTCAGCATGGAGCTTGATTCACACAAAGCAGTACACGTGCACTGGAATGTACGCCGGATGTCCTGCCCTATATGATATTGATGGATTTAAGGGCAAACACCATCCGACATGTTATGTTAATCCTTTGACTTCCTGATATTGTCTTGCAGTTCCTGCAGTAATCATGTTGCATACAGACGGTTTCCTTGTGCGTCAGATTTCCCTTCGGGAAAGATGCTCGGTGTCCTTACACGAAAGACCCAACAAGCACGGGCATCGGTTGAATGCGATTTCTCTATGGCTCGGCTGAGTGACATGCGATCAAATTAGACGCAGGTGTGTGATGTCATGCGTCGCTAATTCAACGCTAGTCGTGTTAAAACTTGGAAGTTTATGTATCCGATGATAATAATGAATGAAATTATCTAATCGAAGCGGGCGCATTGATTTCGTCTTATCTGACAATTGTGCCGCGGTTTCTCATTGATTTGTCCCCTCCCCCTTTTCCTCTGCAAATGGTCACGTGACCTCCTTTAACCGAGCGCTCTGTGTTGTTTCGCTGTGATCCATTTTAATTTTTGCCCGTATCATTAATGTGCGGGATGTTTTAGTTGTGCACATGTTGGGATATTCCTTCTTTCGTTCCTCGTTTACCTTCGCTGGGTGTCACCTGTGCTGTTGCATCATTTCCTCTCTCCCTCTCCTAAGTCCCCTTAGCGCTGTCCTATCCCATTGTAGCATCGCTTTTCTTTGCCGTCTTCGAGTCTCGTTGGTTCTCGCGTCGTTTACCGCCGCGAGACAGACGCTCACTGCATTATTCAATGTTTCAGAGCGAGCGCGACTTGCGACGTCAGAGTAATAATGCGGGAGATTATGCATATGCGCCATGCAAATGATAAGAGCTAATTCGCAGCGTCCGATGTGCTCTTGTTCTGCTGTGCCACAAATCAGATCGAACCCAAAGATATCTGTTTTAGTGCTCGAGCACTTACACCAAGAGTTCGACGGGTGTGGAAGGTCGCACCCATTTCCTTTTATCTTCCCTTCTCCTCCCGAGTGCCGACGCACCAATTGCGTTTTTCTGCGGCCCAAACCCATCTTCCCTGTGATTCCATTATATGCCCTTTTTATCACCTGGGGACTCGTTGGCTCAGCCGCACTCTCGCTGGCTATGTGTTATTTTCACATATTAGATTGCATTGTGTATTATGGATATATGTGTATATATCATATAAATACATCATGTGAATTTTCGATTTCGGGTGACGCCCATGTCATAACAATAGGCCTATTGGCTGCTCATCTGTGCAGTGCAGTGAGGAGGGAGTTTGGTGCAAACCTCTTGCACCATTCCTGGTGCTTGAGGACGCCATATGACAAATGCATGTGATGCGAGCAGGACCCCCCCGGTGCAACCGACCGTGCTGATCATATGCCCTGATGTATTCTCCGTGCGATATTAGATCAACATGGTGCTGCACATCTATTCGCATTGCTGATCAGCTCTTTTAGCGCTGCATGCTGAACCCTGGTCTCCTCGTCCGTTGCTCGTTGTCGTTCATCGTGATTCTGTTTCTACCTGTTGTCCGAGGAGGTAAGCAGGAGTTTAGTGCCACCATACCCAAGGACGCAAGGTCGGTGGCTGGCTTCGAAGCTTCAGTGGCCAGCGCTAAGCCATTCGGCCACCACGTCTACTTAAACTTATAAATACATAGTTATTAGTACTTATTACTAACTTATTAATTATTACTAGTAATCTCTTAACATTAGGTTATTCGGCTTTCTCCACATCCGTCCAACCTCGCTCTGTTATGCCAATTTATGTGATAGAAAAAACTTCCAGTAATGATTCTAATTGCTTAATTATTCAATTCCACCTCTCAATATGCATGTTTCATGTACGATGCCTGGAGCATCCAAAGCGGCGCGCACGAGACAAGCGTCGTGCACACCGTTGTCTAAGCGCTGTTTCACTTTGATTCACTGTTTGCTGCGCTGTTCATAATGGCTATGCTATGAAGCATAAGCCAGGGAGATAGACAAAGTCGTATTTGGGTTGCGTAATATGAAATCAAGAAGCCGGTTATTGATTGAAAGCTTCCAGAAATGCTTCTGATACGATATTGTGTTAATTTATGTATGACGTCACGTGTAGAATTGAATCAGTTTGTTATGTCATCTTGTGGGTGATGTAATGTCAATGTGCGCTTTTCTTCCGCTTTATCTGCTCTACGCTCATTATCATCATCTGTGGTCGTCGCTGTGATTACACGCCGTGAGGTTTCGCTGTTGGCCGATTGAGCTCATTTTTCTCTTTGCTCTCGATTCGCGTGGGAATCTTTATATTGAATGAGACACAAAGTGATTGATTCACTCTGCGGTGTTTTGAGGGTTGGTTACTTCTGACTTGATTTGTCCTGTGAACTTGTTTTGCTGGAATATTGTGCACTGTTTCTTATATATTTATTATAATGAGTTGTGAATGCTGGTGCATTGCGACCTATATGCACTACGCTGTTGCTGTCGATTTTGTTGCTCTGTTCCATCGAGGGCTTTGCACGATTGCATTGTTCGTTGAGCAGCACCAGTCTTCTGTTACGCTCTGTAATCAAGCATGTTTTGTCATTATTTTCTCCATTTCAGATGTTCGTGTGACATGGCTCTGAGCAGAAGCAACAGAAGCATCGGATATTATGGCGTTTATGAAGAAGAAACGATTCAAGTTCCAAGTACAGTTTGAAGTGGAGGAACTTTCATCCGTTCCGCTCGTCAATGGCGTGCTCTTCGCCAAGATTCGCCAACTGGATGGCGGAAGCTTCACAGCCAACTCCAGCCGGTGAGCCATCTGTTGACTGTGACCGTTGTTATGGTTGCTAGCATTAAGTGATGCACTTCACAATGCTTAATGTGTCATCGAGTGCTTCTTAACCTGTTACACGTGACGATGGGGTTTTAAGGAGCACTCGCCCCCTATTGTGTTGCTTCAACCCAGTTAGGTCTTGTTTGTTTTGGTGATGAATGTATCGATTTGCTTATTGCAATTGTAGAGTGCGTTGTTTTCCCTCGTGGATTGCAACTGAGTCCATTCTGTTTGACTTGACTATTTCGATTGTTGAGCTTTGTCTTCTGTGCATGCCCCAAGCAAACTATTAAATTGTGTTGTAATATTGATACATTGGAGGTTCACCGAATGAATAAAACCTCCTTCATGCAATGCCCCTCACCTGGTCCATTATGCTGTTAACTTTGTGTTATTTAATTTCGTCTCTTACATAATATTATGTATGTCCATTTAATTGCAATGTATTAATGACTGATTGGCGCGTAATCACAGCCCCTAGTAGGCAGAGGTGACGCTCTCTATGTTCTATCAGTTCCGCCAGCCTACACATTGTCTATGCGGGAATTCCGCATGCGAGGCAGGCTGCGTGAAGCTGGTCCCGCGGGTGCCGTTCCTGTCCTGGTATTTTTATTGTGTCTGAAGTAGTTCTTCCTCTTGAGGAACGAGGTCGCTATGCACCATGGCTGCTGTTTGGCCGGGAAACCTCGTTCTTACGTTGTTATAATATCGCGTTACTCACGTAAACTTGTATACAAATACGCGGTTTCTTTTTCTCCTTAAGTACCGGTTATAACAATGTTTTTCGCTTGGCTGTGAAAGAGAGTTGTTATGTAATGGCTTTACAGTTAAACTTTCATTGTGTGTTGCGTGCGGGGCGTTTTAAACTTTCGACCCTTGAATGGTTCTTCACATAATTATATCACTGTAATATATAATTAAAGACGTGTCGTGTAAATACTCCGTTACTTTCTCACACATATATCCGAGTATCATACTTTTAAGATGGTGTTACACATGAGTAATTGTGAGGTTTCCAAGTGCGTTGCTTATACATCACATGTTTGAGATGTTTTGTCATTTCGCAAAACCCGAACTGACTTCTGGTTTTGCGAATTTTATGTTTATTAATGATTTGCGGTATTGCTGTATCGGTGTACGTACATAGATCGTGTTATCGCAATTTATCGAAAATAACAAATTAACAATGCGACTAAACTCCCACTTTGGAGTCTCAAGTGATGAGTAATCGATACCCGAAATACCAGTATTCGTGGCAATTTCGAAAACGATCTGTACTTTTTCTTCTCGAAAGGATCGCGCAATTTCCTGTTCCGAGCCATTCATTTGATCTTTTGTGCCGAACCAAAAATAGACGAATTGAAATACCGGAGTACTGTGATGCTTATGTCGTCGCACAGTACTGGGTCCGCAAACCACGTGACTCGCACCGGAAGCGTGCAATGTATACTTAGGTTGCCATGCTAAATGAATTCCACGGAATGAAACCCGAGACATTCTGCCGTGATTGCTCGTCATAGATTGGCTTCCTGCTCACGTCAGCATTGAGTGACGGCGTGTTGTGAACTGGACTTGGTAGGAAATAGCGCGAAACAATCAAAGTGTCCATTTCAAGTAATTAATTATTGAGAGTTGTGGTCGCTGTTCTATAATTCAGTCGAGTATAAGTTGTTCGCAGATCGCAGTGCCGCTGTGCTTTCCCGTGTAATTGTTATGGCGCAATTTATGATGACAAGTTTGCGATCGTTCTAATCTGTGGTATTGGTACATGGAATGATGAATTGCACCTTCCCCATTGAGATGTTTTGATTGCCTGGCGTTATTTTATGGAGCGAGTGGCCGTTATGTTAACCGCGGCATTTAAGCATCAAGTGATTTCGAATGACAGCATAACAATTTCTCATTCATTAATTGTGAATCACGGTCAATGGCCAATTTACTCTGCACTCTCATTCATCACAGTGTTAAACGGGTTTATCTCGTGACCCACATGTTACGTCATCATGCGTAACCCAGAAACCAGAGCATGTGATGTTGTTTATGCGTGTGCTGCTAACTGGATTCCCATCGATTCTATTATCTCGATAACTTATCTACGCCGCTGTGTGTTTATAAATACATCGGTGCATATTTCCCAGACTTTTTTTTTTTTTTTTTTTTTATTATGAATAATTGTTATCTGATACAGTTGACCGATATAATGGGTGCATACATCTTTTGTCGGTGTTGCTCTTTGTGCAGCATAAATGCTCCTTTTGCCGTTGTTAATCCATATTCATGCAGCAGTTTTGAGGCGATTTATAGTGCGCTCGTAGCCTTGGCATGGCAAGGTTCTTTTTGCTCGGCGCCATGTCACCTCGAATTTGGCTTCATGCAGATTAATTATTGAGTGGAATCGATGATTGCTCCCGAGTGGTTTGCATGGGCAGAAACCATGCAGGTGTCACCTTCGTCAGTGAGCGACTTCACAAGCATTTTGAACTATGTGCAATTGCATACGCGAACAATACTAAACATGCCATCTATCTGTATGGGTGTGGCTCCCGTACGTGTATGCTGTAGATGTCTTGTCATTTGTTTGCTACATACCCGTATGCTCTGCTTCGAGGCTGCTATTGGCTTTTCAAATGCATTGGAATCAATTCTGTGCTCACACTGAATTTACTCACGGATAAGTAGAATTGCAATTGAAATTATTATATATTTCAGTCTGTGTGTCCAGTATCAGTAAGTACGTGTATAGTACGGCCTTATCCGTTGTGAAAGAGATCTAATGCAGGGGTTCCCATACTTATCAGGGGGAGGGCCAGACAGCACACCTCAAAGTAGCCCGCGGGCCAAGGAAAGTACCGAACGGGTATAAATACATATAATTCAAGATTCGCACCAATTTTGATCGAGCTGTCCTCAGTAGGCCGCCAAAATGAAAGCGCTTGTATGAGTCAAATCCTTGCAAGCGCCATAGGCGTGCAGCCACTCTAGGTGGGTGCATGTGCATGACAATTTTCAAATGATATTGCTAAACATACAAATTTGACCCTCTCAGAATGATTTCAACACTGTAAAATTCGTGGGAATGCACTACATGTGGGAACCCTGCATGCATAACGTTAAACACGATGTTGCTTATCAAGGACTAATGAGATGTCAGAGAACTTAATCAGGTCCATGAGGTGTACGTAATTTTTGCTGTGAACCGAGACGACCTCTGGCCGCTCCATTCGGCTGCCTCTTCATCTGCTGACATCTTTGAGGAAAAGGCGATCTGCCTGGCTTTCAATCAGGGCAGATTCTTGATCGCAAATCAAGCAAACTGGTGTGCTATTTCGCTCAATCTCTTCATAGAGGAAGAATATTCTTCCTCTGTGGTATCATCTCGATGGAATCTGGCCCGCGCTCCAGTTGGAATAGAAAATTTTGAGGGGAAAAAAGTTTTAATATTATTTTAGTTTCATTTGTAGTTAGTTACCTGCGGGCCAGGTTTAATAGTAAAGCAATGGAGAGGGGCCACTCTGAGAGGTCTCACGGGCCAGAATCTAGGGGACATCCTTTGTATCAATTGTATGCAATAACAGTTTGAAATACACTTGTGGTCTGTTTAGTAGTGTTTACGATACATTTACTAGTGCATGATGTATTTGAATATTACATGAAGTGTACCAAGCATGCTTTACTCATGTCTGAATCTGTGTTTTTCAGTGAGGAGATCAGTGAGCACCAAGTGAAATGGAAGGCACAGCACTCTTTCCTTTGCAAGATGGTGGCCAGTGCCAATACCGGCGTCTTAGAAGCCTGTGTCTGCCGTGTTTCAGTCAGAAAGGTTTGATTCTTCTTAACAATTTCAATGTGACGAATGCGTGAAATTGTCTGCAGGAGTTGAAGGGGGGAAAGTCATTCCAGAAGCTTGGATTTGCTGACGTGAATTTGGCTGAGTTCGCTGGCTGCGGCAGCCAACAGCGGCGGTATCTGCTCGAAGGTTACGACTCGAAGAAGCGCCAAGATAACTCAATCCTCAAAGTGAATGTTCACATGACGCTGCTCTCTTCGGATCCCTGTTTCCAAGCGTAAGTCATCACTGGTGACAGCCGCTGTCACTAACCGCCTTTGCAGCCCCCGATCCAGACAAAACCAGCATCTCCCGGACGCATCTGAAGACCTGGCTCCGGAGAACAAAGGTGCAAGTGGAGAGGACCTGGCAGCCGATCGCTCCGGAGAAAGTGTTGCCTCCGGGAGCAGTGGCTTTGGTAGCCTCCCTCGCAAAGAGCCCTCTTCTAAGATATCAAACGGTATTCATGCAGAGTGGGAATCACGTGGTGATATGCAGATCTTCTTCTCGACAGATCCTCAGGGGGACAATGGGGCATCTGCTGAGAGCTTCTCCAATATTCACGCTCGTCTGGGGGTTACTCTGCCCACGGTCAGCGACCAGGATCTGCCCGGCCACACGCGCAATGCCAGTTGTACGAGTAATCAGTCTAAGGTGTCTGGCTACAGCAGTGCTGCCCCTCCAGGACATTCGAGGCACAGTAGTTGGGAGGGAGCTGCCCTGCATAGAAGGTATCCACGAATGGCTGCACTCGCTCTTTGTTCTAATGCACTCTTTCAGAACCTCAAGTCAGGATTCTAGTGATCAGAGCCGATATGGAAGCACTGGTCGGCCAAAGGTGAAGCATTTTTGTTGTTGTCTTTCATGCGTGATGGGGTCTGTTGAAAATGATGAAATTTGTTCTCATAACCATGCTCTGGAGTATACCATTAGCTGATTAGTAATATTTCCTTATGGACATAACTGTGAATTTACCTCTAAGGTATTTTTCCAACATTCACTGATTCTGAGTGCTATCAATCTTAGGGCTGTTCTTGATAATGGACGTGGTTTATTTCCACAGAAATTGGAGCCAAGCAGCAGTATTGAGCGCAGGGTGGACTCGACTCGTGTCGATGCCATGTCTTTTGTTGACCAGCTCATCCAAGATACTGATCTAAAAATAGATGAGAGCGCAGAAAGTAAGTTGTTTGTTCCTCTGCGTACATGTGTATTTTGATATCGATATTTTGGTTCTATATTATATTTTGCTTCTTCTTTTCTTTTCTCATTAATTGTAAAATATACTAGTATGGTTGTACTATAATGTGTATCTTTACCTCAAGGGTTCAGAGATGATAATATCCAATTGGAATGTTATGTAAGTTCTGCTTTCTTTCAGCCTCTGGTCTACAATTATTTATAGCCAAGGACGGCACCACTGCTCTGGGCACCCAACAAATAAGGACCAGTGGAGTGTCGTCTAAGTTTGAACCCGTCATCATGGACAACAATAGCAGGTAGCAGCTGAGCTAAACTCTTGCCATGGCTACAGCAAGAAGCAGGCATGATGTTACAGTGTTGTTAATCTTCAATCATGCAGCTTTGTCATTCTACGTTTCCTCTTGTGCTTTTTGTCAAAGAATCATGCTTAAGGACAATTTTTTAGTTTTATTGCAATTATTTTTTTCCAATTGTGAATCTTTTATTTCAACCAAGCGTGTTGTGCATGTTCTACCAAACGAGGTGTAAGTCACAAATTAATGATCC
Source organism: Capitella teleta (assembly GCA_000328365.1). Taxonomy (NCBI): domain Eukaryota; kingdom Metazoa; phylum Annelida; class Polychaeta; family Capitellidae; genus Capitella; species Capitella teleta. Next base: position 196,177 of record KB295566.1, on the reverse strand, counting down.
TGTTGTGTGGTTATATCCATATAAATATATGTTTCCCTTATAAAGATGAGTCATTCTGTTAAGATCAATGCATGGCTGCATTCTTCATTTCAATTTGTGCATTTAAACTTATCGAGCCACAGCGGTGAAAATACCAAACCATCATGTCACAAGTATTCACCGCCGGACAAAACCTTCCGTGCTCGTAACTTGTCACTGACAATTTGATTTCTCTCTTCAAACTTAGTGGATTGTCCTCTGGTAAATTTGGATGGAGCAATTTACACCTTTTTTGTGGTGCATGTCCACTTCTTATTAACACAATTTCATTTTATTCCCAGGAAATCAAAGCAATTTTCATCACGAGTCGTCTTCTTATTTTTTTTTTTTGGCAAATTAATTTTGTGTGTGGAACTCATTTTGCTGTGATGATCACTGGATACAATTAAAGAAGTGAAACATTTCGTTTCTGCTACTTTTATATATTTCTATGAAACCCATTTAGCTTCCATTCGTTGTAAATGTATCAAGATTAGAGAGTTGAAAACAATATTATCTTGCGAGAATTATACTTGAAATTATTCAACCTGACTTTGTTACTTTTCAACTCTTTGAATGTGATTTGAGTTGCAAGACTAAAAATTCAAAACTGTGGGCTAAGAAGAGCTGGGGTATCCATATTTCCATATCATATTTTTTTCACTGATTTTTATCTCAAATATTTTAGACCTCATTTGCTGCAAACATCTATCTTGTAGTATCTATAATATTCTGTGTAACATTGTGAAATGTACCTTGCCATTTCCTCAGTTTCTTGAATGAGTTCTGTGACCACATTTATTCTTGTTCATCTACTATGAAATGCACACACAATAATGAATGGCCTCTCAGTATTTAAAAAGACAATCTTTGCTATTCAAAACTTTTTAATAAATTTTAAATAGCTTGGGTATGTGTTCTCAGAATTTTAGCAACCCTGAGGTGAATTGTAGAACTCTAAAAAAAAAATCGGTTATTGAGAAATGAAGAAGCCCTCATGGGATGTTTTTTCTTTCTTGATCCTAAGGCAATAGTTTTTATGTTATTGTTAGTAAATTGAATGTTTGATAAGGTGCCGATTTTGAAGTGTTGAGGTTTATATAACTGTTGACTGTTTGAAAAAAAAAATTATGAAAAATAAAAGTCTAAATTATATTATTCCCGTCCAGAATTGATGTTGTTTCACAATGAAAGGTCTGATTTTGTGTGATTTCTTGAAATCTGAGGATTTTTTTATGTTCTACTGCTTACCATGTCTCATAATTGGCCTTTTGTATTCCCCCAGATTGAAACAGTTTATTTCACTCTGAAGTGTCAATTGTGGGGATAATATTACTGCTGATTCATGAATAACCACTTTCAGTTCCTGTATGTTAATTGTTGTGCTGCTTTGGAGTTGATCTCCGGTCTTTGTCCAATTATTGAAAGATGTACATGTATTTATTTTTTAACCTTATTAGCTGTGATAAATTTAGAGAAGCTTAATATGATGGCATGAATTTATAGCATAATGTCATTTCAATGGGAGTATTGTTACATTTTCATTCATTCTGTACATTTCATGCATATTCAACCCATGCCGATTCCATGTGATTATGTTATTTCTCCTGAACTTCATTTCAAAGGTGTTTTTTTGTGCTCTTCAAACTGCTACAGCTGCACTATATTTCCCGTGTATGGCTGATTGGCCTGTCACCCAATACACTATGACTACATAGCTGAAATGGTTGCGGGGTTCATTTCAATCGATCTTAGCTGATTGAAACAATTGCTGCTATTCACAACTCTCCCTGCTGGCCACCTCAAGACCTGTATGAATAACAGGAGTATCTATTCTTTTGCTGTTTACCATTTAGAATTTTCATGTGAATCCTGTTCTCTAGTTTCCTACTAAGTCATATTTGGTTACGTTCGGCCAGCTTGTGTCATGTCCAACCTTATTCTCCATGTTGTAATTTTTTTCCCTAATTACAATGCCTAATTTCTATTGAAAACATTCTTCAACATTTTCAAGGTTTGATTCTTCATTGTTGTGTGACAAACCATGTTTAGTTCTTTGCTGTTTTGTATGGTAGAAGCACCCTAAATAAATGATTCAAACAGAGTTGTTGGTGCTATTCTTTTGTGTTAACTACACATTTTATTTCTCAAGAATGGAACGCAGTAAAATTAATTGAACATTAATATAACAAAACATTAAATTGAAACTGGTGAGTTATATGGTTATAATGAACAGAAAACACATACATTTGTGAATCATTTGCCAAGTATTAAGCTTAATTCAGCATCTACAGCCAGCCACAGTTAGCAAACAGAATATGCCGCTGAGGAGTGCCATGATGGCAGATGTAACCAGCAATGTCATCGCATAGGGGTCTGGTTTTGAGTTAACTCGAGCAGCAAAAATTGCCACACCAATGATGACGAAAGCACCTGAAAGCCCAATGAAATAATTAGTTCATCTATACATGTTCTCTATACTCTGTTACTTACATGCAGCAAATGAGAAGCATATTTTAGCAATTTTTGCTGCTCTGCTGGCAGGGGTCACCCCAAAGACAATCATCAAGAGCAAAAGGAGGGCGACAGTGTAGCAAATGAAGCCACATATATTCATAGCTTCAATGGCTCCATCACTCCCGGTAAATCTGTAAATGGCTATGGCCAGAACATCCAGTTCAAAGCCAATTCCAAGAAGAGCCAGGGAGAGCCTCGTCCAATCCACCATGATAACCCCGCCAGTGGTACGCGAGCGTTCTACTGTCACTGATGTCTGTCAACTCTGAGCAAAGAATTTTTATTATTATCTTTCACATGAATCATAAAAAAATTGAAATTTTGCTATATTGCTCGATCGACTGCAAAAATTAGATGCCGGAGAACTAAATGACCTTACGCTTGACCGCGAATAATGACCTGGGCATTAAAGTTCTGCAGTCCGCAGAAATTTTCTGTTATACAACAATAATAATAAGAATAACTTATTCCTTCATAAAAACACAAAAGGCGAGCGCTGCTATGCGCTGAAAATAAGAGTGGAAGTGATAGAAAAAAAATCAATTGTAAAAAGTTGGTGTTGCGAGATATAATGTGGTCGAGCGATTTAATTGACTCAATTGATTCAATCAAACAATTCATGTTCCGGGGCCATGCATGTTTTGTTCATGAGCTTGGCGTCCATAGAGAGATATTGCTTCCGTAAATGTGTGTTTCCTTTAATCGTGATTAACATTTCTGTATTTTTAATTTTTTATACTTTTTGATAATTTCAAAATAGATGGTACAAGGATCGATCTTGCTGTCTTGAGTATTCATTCATTGTTGCTTGGAGAACGATAGTACTGTAGTTCTAACAGGATATTTTTGCAGACAGTAATTTTATGTACTGCAGGAATATTTGGAGCCTGGGGAGTGAGAGTGTTCTCAGTATATATGATAGATTAGAATGTTTATAGTGGTTCAGCTATTCATGGCTTCATGCACTGTAGTACGTAGGTAGGTCTACACGATAGCACACATTATGATTATTAAAGGGATGGGGAACTAAATTTTAAGTGATGTTCTATTGACTCATAGCACCAATTGATAGCATTCCGTGCCAAAAACACCATGCCTGGATGCAAGCGTAAGGAAATAATGCATTCCGAATATCGGGGTTAGCATTGCGCCTATGGGAGAATGGCTTCCATTGCGAAGTATAGGAGGCAAACGTCAGCTGATGGCTTGGTTTGGCTGATGGCTGATTGGTTCCGTTCCCCTCGTGAAGCTATCGATTTCAGCCAATCAGAGCAGAGCATCTTCGCCATAAAAGGACATCTCTGTTGTTTACGAAACGAAAGCGCATGCGTGGTGCACTCTGGCTGACCTTTTTACTGTTTCAGGATGAGAAACGTGGTAGGTGTCCTAGAAAATCGCTTGTTAAAATAAGAAAAATAGCGAAAAATATTTTTTTTTTCGCGCCTGACTGGTGGCAAAATGATTATTCTATCTATTTCCGAAAAGAAAATAAAAAAATATCCAAGGGTTTAGTCGCAGGACACGCTGATATGACGAGGCCCATGTAACAGATGGGGAACTCGGTGT
>KB295566.1:144362-180987 GCA_000328365.1 Capitella teleta | reverse complement strand
TGATACACTCTTCCCGTCACTATGCGCGCAGCAACATTCATTACGCGCTGAAGTCTTGATGTTACTAAAGCAGGAAGGCCAGCGAGAAGAGCATTGCCATAATCCAGGCGTGATGTTACAAACGCATGCAAAAGTTGAGCAGCAGCATCTTGAGTGATGTAACCGCGAATCCTCCCAATGTTGAACACATGGAAGTGGGCTATTTTGCATGTTTGGTTTATGTGCCGCTGCATCGATACATGTCGATACAATTATTCTCTCTATAATACAGCAGAATTGCATCATCAATGAGCAAGATTTACACCTGTCAGTGTTTCTTCATTATTATGAAAAGTTTCATTAAAACCATTGTAATGCCAACACCTATGATTACATGTACTGCAGGTCTAGCTTCATTAAAAAAACACCCCAGTCAGAACTATACAGGATTCCACTGTGTTATCCATCAAATTGATTAATTGAACGTCGACAAGGAGGCTTGACAAGCCAGTATACAGTGGACTTTTCATCGTCACTTTTATAGAAAGAAATACTTTAGGTAGAACCAAAGACTTAAAGGAGGACTTTTAATTTTGCCGAATGATCACAGAGGGTAAATTTCCTAACTCTAAGCACCATTGAATAAAATTCGAGCAAATCTGCGAGCATGGATCGCCTTATAATCGCTCAGTGAGGCAATCTGGACGATTCATGCCGGGAGAATGTCCTGGCCGCATTCTGGCCAATTTTCGATGCATCGAATCAGCATATCAGCCGTTTTCTGCAACGTCAACATAAATGGGCAGAAGGTGTGAGAAAAACCACAACTGACGACCCGAAGAGGCGAAGGCTGCAACACTCGATCTATCTGGGTACAAAATTGCTGGGATCTATCTCAGGAAGCTGCACACTCAGCATGGAGGGTATATGGGCAATACCATGGCCAACTGTGTCCCGCCTCCAGCTGCTTCATCGGGGAACTGTGAGTAACTGACTCTATGAAGCAAGATGTCAGCTATCCGGCTATATTGACGACCGATCCTGAATGTCCGGATTCGGGATTAGGGCTATCTGGGTCCCTGCTTCGCAAATCTATAGACTTCAACGAGTACAGAACAAGGCTCGCTATAGACAAACATCGGTTCATTACTGAAACGGCAAAAAAAAAAAAAAAAAAAAGGTTACCTGTGAAATTCCGCATTATGTTTATATACAGTTACATTTAATTTCTTACATTTAATTTCTTTTAAATCTACGAATAAACTCGGGCCAACTTGTTTGAGCAAACTTTTAAATCCTTATCAACCGATCCGTTGTCCGCGCTCTGCAATCAACATCTTCTGAACATTTCAATTTCCAAAGGTCAATTTGTCGATTTCGAGACTGTTCTCTGCGACTGCGTTGCGAGTTCATTTAATATAATTCATGCTTCGCTCTCTGCAAGCGGCGATAGCTTTAACTAACTCATCGTTTCAAAGAACGCGTGTGCTGCCTTCTGTTTCAGCCACACAATGGTACGTTGTTGGTTTATTTTCGAAATTTATTTATTTTGCTCTTTCAGTTATTGTATTAAATTATCTGTCTAAATTTATCTTTTTATTTCAATGCCAGTTTGCACAATAAACGATACTCTACCTAACAGCAATGTGTGGATGTCTTCCATTCAACCCGAAACCGCAACATTTAATTTACTCTTATATTAAAAATCTAATAATCGAATCGTTGTTGGTATAACAAACATCTGAATTTCTTCTGAACATCCAAGCACGCTCTGTGGTCCATTGCATAATACAACAATGGTTTAGTTAAGTCGTGGTAAGCGGTCTTCTGTTCGTATAGTGGTTATATAGTTTTATATATGCTACGTTTCTCTGTTGATTGGGTGAAAGGATTTTTTTCTTCATAATATCATATTATAATTATCTAAAAAACCAACATCCATACATACACCTCTCATTATTACAGATGCACAAATGAATATGAACATGAATAGTAATATTTATTACTTTTTATGGACACATACTCTTATATTTTAAACCATTGCTGAGAGTTTATACCAGTCAAATATTTTTGCCAGAGGGAAAATTGTTAAATTTTAAATTCTAACCAAACCTTGCATGACGCCAGGAAAATACAATAAAACCAGTCAGTCAGTTCCCAGGTATTCAAGCAGGGATTTTGGTAATTCAGTCAGGTTTAGATTTGCAATCAAAGGAAGAAACAAAAATCAACAGTTATCAGCAGTTTAATCAACATTGTAACTTAACAGGCCAACTGAAATTATAATCAAGAGTAGCTGTACCACTACATTACAAGTACATTTACATTGGTTTACAAAATTTAATGCTGCTCTTCATTTTCAAAAGTCTGGCACCCAACTGCATTTGGTGCATAGCTTACACGATTCTTTGTTGTGCTTCTCTTTGTCGGTACACTTTTCTTTCTTCTCAGCGAGCTTTTCTGGGAGCATTGTGTGCGTTCCATCGCAATAGGGAGGGGTCTTGGTGTACTTGCAGGCACAAATCTGATGGAGACTCTGCTGCTTGGGAACTTTCCACATCACTGGCTTAATCCCAGTGTCAACATGGGATCCTGTACAAAGCACATAATTACCTCAACAGGCAGTACTTTGATGTACATCGTATATTATGAGGAACATATGCGTTAATATTAAGATATTGATTAATATTGAATTGATTTGATAAGATATTGAATATTAAGATTAAAGAAATACTCTCTAGGAAACTACTCGTCATACCATTGATAGATAATTGTGATATATAATTAGGATGTAATTTGTCCTCACCATCACACCAGGGTTGGTTTTTGCTAAGGCCACAAGAGCACCACATTTTGATCTGTCCTTCATCCAGGCCCTCAACATTGCACGGACCATACTGGAATAATGATACTGATGTACTGCAGTACTTAATGTAATGTGAAAGAGGGAGAAGGAGAATATATAGGCCGGCACAATGATACCAATTTATATAATTATATGCGATTTAATTAGTACATGCATGCACGTGTAGGCCCTATTTGCCCATGCTGAGTACAACATCTGGCTTCGAATTCTGAGCCCCAAATGGCATCCTAATATCTCCCTTCTCGGTGCTCTTAATGATTATGATCTCAAATAGGTCAATGCTACCCATTGTAGCCAAAGCCCATCAGCCTCAAGGTTCGTTAATTGATAACCCCCACTCCGCTCTCAATCTGTACCAACAACAGCTGAACAGCATACACATTACACCATGATGCAATGAAGTTGTCACAACAATGCTGTTCCCATAACATAGCTGATTAGGCCTACTACTAGTACCAGTACTTCTTACGTTCTGTTACATAACAGCAATTGCAAATGGGTGTAGCTAAACAAGAACCACTTAACCAGGATAATGGTGGAGACACTGATTAGCAGACGTTTTTACGTGATCTATAAATAGTGTTCACCATGGCAACGGCAGGGTACACCTCCCTTCCTTCGTCCACTCCCGCCATAATTGTTGACGTTTCACTGATCAGAGGAGCAGATAAACAACATGGAATTGGTGAGGGAGTATGAGGTGAGGGACAGAAGCAAAATGAACACAGGTCAGGTCAGGTCAACCGGAAAAGTGCAGCAGACGATAAGCTGACGATTGTCACGTTCACCCTCACTTTTATTATCATAACGCACTTCTATAAACATTTCTTCCCTTTTTTCATGCAATTATTTTTATTTTGCACATGCATATGACATCATAAATATGTATTAAAATTTAAAAGGGTGTTGTTTTATTCGTTGAACAGTAAATTATTTTTAAGTTTTATTATTAAATAATTTAGCCGTTATGATGACGCAGCAGAAAATTTCACTGTGACATTATTTCGCGTTTTCAAAGAAGAAGAAACAAATATGTCTGCTTCTGCCGGAGATTGGTGTTTGATAGAAAGTGATCCAGGGGTGTTCACTGAAGTCATTAAAGGGTTTGGTGAGTTCAGAGGAATGCGATAGGTCTCACTTGTGCAGTTTTGGGGTACTAAGCGGTACGGAATGGGTTTAATTTGTTGTTTTAAAATGCGGTGGGCGATAATACGGTATCTTGTCGCCTCTACTGTAGACTCTACTCCAGGGACAGTTGGTCTATCAACAGGGCTCGAAATAAGACTCGCCGGTTCACTTGTCAAATAACCCCGGGCCCACAAAACTCTGATTAGCTAGCTAATGGAAGGATGAAAAACAAGAGAAGTAACTCATAACTAGGGCTGGGCCGTATCCGTATCCGTCGGATATTAGTAACACGGATATCCGATTATATCCGTTATCCGTGTATCCGTGTTGAAGCAATATCCACCCAGCCCTACTCATAACTATATATGCATGTTATAAACCTTAATTTGCACGCGGATATCCAAGGAAAATCGTTATCCAACTACATTATTAGTTTCACGTTGAACCAACATTGAATCAACGATAATCCACCATTGTTGTATTACTACGCATAAACAAATCTTACAACACATACTACTCACACGAAATAGTCCCTCAACATATTCGAACAAATCACATATTATTCTTACCAAATACACATATCGATGATCCAGGGTTAGGAGTTTCTAATTCTTGATAGGTCGAGTTTAATTATTTTGCCTTTTCATTCTCATGATTCTGAATTCAAGAGTTATTCTTGTCGTCTCTTGGAAGTAGGGCTGGGCAGATATTGCTTAACACGGATAACGGATATCCGTGTTACTAATATCCGACGGACACGGATACGGACACGGACACGGATATTTATGCCCAAACACGGGAGCATGCACCTGCAGCGTAATGGCCCAGCGCCTGGCACACACAGTGAGCGCAAAAGCCACGGTCTACCTGCAGCAGTTAAAGACAAGCGACCTTGACCTACTGCTTGCTTCTTGTACATTTCTTTTATCAAAACGTTCAGAATGAGTTTCAAGAGGTATCGCACATGCAGACAGCTCGCTTGCCTGTCGATTTCACAAAGGTGAATTCCTTATCAGCGCAGGCTATTTCAATTATTTTGCCCCAACTTCACGAGTTGCGGATTATAAGCCCAAGACGGAACGACAGTAACGTGCACTTTGTGCTACAGTGTACACTTTCAATAAACATGATTTGGAAATGTACAAACTTAGTAACTTCATGAGGCGCAAGTCAGTTCATAACTTCATGGCAATTATTGTTCTATAGAAAGTTTGAAATAATTCAAGTCGCTAGATCGCCAAGTAGCGGGCCTAGGCATATGTACTAGTCTGTATTAACTGTTCAATTTCAAACATGGTTCAAGGTCGAGAAAGTGATGAAATTCAGTGCTGTTTGTGGTTCACACGAAAACTGTATTTGACAAAGCTGTCACGTGTAACGGTGTTGAAAAATAGGCACTAAAGGAGATAGTCAACAACGCGTGTTACGTCACTTTTGCTTGATGACTGAAGAGATTCAAGGGCATAGAATTGTGTTTATTTAAAACAAATCAGAATTATCGCATTGTTGACATCGTGTTATCTTGTAATTGACATCGCTCAGCTTCAGTGAGCAGCGCTTGTGTGCGGAATGGCTGTGCGCTACGCTCACTGTGCGCTCGAAACAAACACTTAAAATTTACACTATCCGTGTTTAACTATCCGTGTTGAAACACGGATTACGGATAGTACTGAAAACCCCCAATATCCGTGCTGTCACGGATATCGGACACAGATATCCGCCCAGCCCTACTTGGAAGATATATGTGTTAAACCTTTTCTTCTTTTTTGATTACAATAATAGAGACTATTTCTATTTCCTAATTTGTAGCAAAAATGGGTCGTGATTCATGGCACACATCTTATTTGACGTTTGCCTATAAATTTATTTTTCCTTTTCTTTCTGCAGGTGTGAAAGGAGTACAAGTGGAAGAACTATGGAGTCTAGATTCAGAAAATTTTGCAAATCTGAGGTGAGTTATTTTGACCCTCTCTTCCCTTCCCTCTTCTCTACTCAGTAGTAATCACGCGAACAAATGTACAAATGTCTACAAATTCACAGCCAATCCAGCGCTGACTGCTGAATGGTGGGTGCAGAGGGACGTTGTTGTCTCGATCTCTGTGCGTCCAACATTGCACTCGAGGTCTCAGATTAGCTTGTACATTTGGGGCAGTTCATCAGGTTACAGGCTTGGATTTGCTTGCCCAGTCCACTACACACTTCCCTCTCATGAAGAAGAGACTCCTGTCTGGGTTGAGTGGCACCAGGGATGATTTGGAGCAAGTGGCTCGAGTTAGTGTTCAGCTCATGATGAGCTTTTGAACAATACAAACTTAAGTGCAGCCAGTGATGAATGAGCGCCTTAATATACATGATTCCACAAAAAAACAAAAACCTGATGGGCCTGCTGTTGTACAGCAACATACTGTTAACACTGATGCACACGCTCACTTTTCTTCCTGCAACACTTTGAGCTCTTTCGTAAAAACACAATATCAGACCTTAACTAAACAAGATTCACAACTGTGCTGGCACTATCACTTATTTATAAACTGTGCCGATATCATAACATACAACTTTATTAAACCGTTAATTGCGATCAAGCTTCTTCTTCCCCTACCCTAACAAAAATGGAGAGAGGCGATGCATCATGGAAGAACACACCCAACACCGACAGGAGCTTCTTAATGTTAGGAATGTTAAGCAGATTTTGTGAAACCATGTAACTCAAAATAACATGGGAGAAGAATAAACTTTAACTCCAAACTTGGAAGTCAAAACCAGCGGATCTCATGTACATGATTATATGCAACGATATTAATGAGCGTTGTGCAAAACGCTCATGTAAAGCATAGCAAATAGAACCAAGTGAACAAGATTGAATGAAATGTAAAGACAAATTAGAGAATGCAGGACTATATTGCAAGGACATTAAATGCTGAGAAGCGAGAGTGTGAAATATCACTAGTGAGGAGCAAAAAAAAAACAAAAATATATACGGTACAGTTTTGAAAATAATGATGCAACTCAGGAAAATAATCCAATTTCCGTGGGATCGAACGGTCCACTACAGTACTGATATTCCATTGTTTAATCTTGTTTGATTGCAGGCCAGTGCATGGCCTCATCTTCCTCTTCAAATGGATGGCCAATGATGAACCTCAGGGTTCGATTGTGCAAGACAGTCGCTTGGATAAGATCTTCTTTGCAAAACAAGTGAGTTTTTAGTCGTAACACTTTTATACTATTAAAACTCTGCCCTTATTTGAGGTCATCAACAATGCATGTGCTACGCAAGCCATCCTCAGCATTTTAGTCAATTGCAAGCATCCAGACGTGCAGCTTGGAGACAACTTGTCCTCTTTCAAGGAGTTCACTCAAGGTTTTGATCCTGCGGTTCGTTGAAATCTCTCTCCCATTCTAATTATCTATTTTCCAACAACCGCATTTAATTTCCAGACCAAGGGTCTTGCACTGAGCAATTCTGACGTCATTCGCACCGTGCATAACAGCTTTGCAAGGTAACGCTTTGATATCTTCATTGCATCATTCTTTCAATCGTGTGTTCAGGCAGCAGATGTTTGAGTTTGACGACAAAGCGGCTCCCAAGGATGACGATGTCTATCACTTTGTGGGATACATTCCAATTGACGGCCGCTTGTATGAGCTGGATGGCTTGAAAGATGGTCCCATTGATTTAGGTGTGCAATACTCAATGTTTCCTGTTTGCAATCTTGAAATTTCCCTTGCAGGTGCCATTCCTGAGTCTACGGATTGGATTGATGTAGTGAGGCCCATACTTGAGAAGAGGATGCAAAAGTGAGCTGATTCTGGAGGAGTTGGTTCTCAGTTTGATTGACATATTTTGCTCTTTTTCAGATACAGTGCTGATGAGATTCATTTCAACCTCATGGCCGTTGTTTCCGATCGTAAAATGACGCTGCAACGCAAGATTGATGAGGTCACCAAAGTAATGCAGGTGAGTTGATAAGCTGCGTAATGTTGTGGGCTGTGATATTGATTATATTTCATTGAAATAGGAAGGTGGAATGGAAACTGATGAACAGACTGCTGAAATCGCCAGACTGCAGATGTTGATCAAAGATGAGGATCATAAAATTCATAAATACAAGGTTCAATTCACGACTGAGCTTCATCAATTTCACAATTGTTTCTTGTTTGCAGGTTGAGAATGTACGTCGTCGACATAATTACCTTCCTTTTATCATGGAGCTCCTCAAAATTCTTGCTCAGGAGGGAAAGCTTTCTGATCTCGTTGATAAAGTAGGTTTCTTGCTTTTTAAATTTGCTAAGTTTGTTATTGTTTATATTCATTTCTTTTTTCATCTTTCCCCCCCCCCCCCCTTCAGGCAAAGGAAAGAACGACTGAAAGAAGGAAAAAGAAGGAAAAGTTAAAAGAGGCAAAGTAAATGAGTAATTCCATGTTTAAGAGGAATTTTTTGCTCTTTTCACTTTTTTTATCTCATCTTTTGAATGGTTGCAATTTTGTTGCTGGATCGTTTGAATAATTATATCAAAGAACTTATGATGAAATTCATTCTTGGTTTGTGGTGTTTTCTGTCACTTCATTATTCATAACCTCTTTTAATTGGAAGTTTGAAATAAAGTCTGTGTATTGTGAGAGTTTTCCGTGGTTCTTCTTGAAATATTGTTATGATGACTCATTTCTGACCTCAACCAGAGCCACTGAGTAGCGCAGTCGGTTAAACAGACTATATCTGTGGAGGGTTGAGGTCTGCTTGGCCCACATGGCACCAGTTATAATTCGTTGCAATCCCTTGGCGACTGCAGTGATGTCTGAACTGCATTAATGTTAAAGAGGTGTTAATCTCTATGGAGGAAAATTACAAGCATTGAATTTCCAAGAAAGTCACATGACCACCTCTGGGGTCAGGATTTCCTTAAAATGCCGCAGACTCCTGATTTGCTCGATAATTCAAAATGAACTATTGATCATTGATCACATCAGAGCAATAGAAAATGAATTAGCACATAACATTTTGATTGAAATTTGAGGAAAGAGCCTACTTTTGAAATTTGAGGAAAGAGCCTACTTTTATGTTTTATCTGGTAATTGAACATAAATTAATGAAAAAAAAAAAAAAATATTAACTGAATTAACCAATTATTTTTCAAAATATTTTTCATGTATTGATGTGCCAAGTTTGGTTGAATTTGTGAAGTCTAAAGTACGGTAGGTCTAAGTTCCCATCTAATGGTTTCATCAAAAGGTGCATTTCCCTCACTCGAAACACGAAAGCAACGTAACTTTGCCAATTGGACCTATAAATCATTGAAGTTGGCTAGTATTGTGTTATTACTTGCTTCAATACATTCATTCATTTATCAGAAAAAAAAAAAAATTGCAGACTTTCTTTTATGGATTTATCACAATCATAAAGTAAAGAAATCAGGTCGATCAAGACCATATAACGCCGCAATTCGACAAGGTTCTCAAAGTGCAAAATCAAAACCTGACAAATCAATAATTTTGAGCGCATTTCGGTTTTAAAAGGAATATTTTTATACAGTTTACAGACTGAACCTTCAAAAACGCTGATGACAAAGGTCTCTACTTGTAATTGATTGATACCGAATTCGGTTTTCCATATAGGCTTCCCTTCTTCCGGTATGGATTATCGTCTGCAGACCCAGTGGACGCTAACGAATATGCTTTGATTAACAGGTACAAATTCCGTGACGGTGATTTCCCTCGCTTCTAGCTCTCATCACATTATATTTTAATTCTATGGTGACCGAAATTTATAAACCAAATAATAGGCTAAGTTTAAAATTTAATGTACTCTTTCATTGAAACACTCATTTTGAAATACAACTTACAATTATAACAATACAACTACAAGTCCTCTTCTTCAGTTCAGGTTTAAATATCCTCCTACGATCAACTCCTTTTATTTTATTTATACAAATAGAAGTAGATCATAATAATTAATATTATATAATATATTGATGTGATAATCATAATTGTAATGAATGTGATTTGCTTTTCTACTTAACTGAAGGATAGTAGTTCCTAGCTCAGATTATTGGGCGAGGGCTCGCTGTAGCCTGTAGTATGTGACTACGTCAGCTAAGTAGTTCCATAGTAACATAGTTGATATTTCATTCATAAATAATTATAATTAATTAATCTCAGTTTCTCATCCTATAATCCTAATTCCTATCACATGACAGCCCCAGATCATTTCATCTGGGGCAGATGCAAGGAGTCACGCTCCTTTTTGGTTTCAAGAGGAAAGAAAAAGTGCTCGGAATGCAAGTTGACGCAGGCTTAGATAGGCCCAGCATTAGATAGATTTGGGAAAGCAGAAAGTTAACCAAGATATTGTGTACTGCTCATTTCTCCATCCAGATACAAAATCACACGCTGTAGACATGAGTCACAAATGAAGAAAATTAAAGAACAATCAAGAACGGTGCTTCACAAAAGACTGACTTTATTTAACACAGATCCCAGTTGGAATCCCTGACACCCCTAGTGTGTGAGTTTGGCATTATGACTGAAGGAGGCAGTGTGTAGTACGACTTGCTCTCTCAGTCAGTCAGGGACTAAGCACCCAGAGGCCAATGTTACGGTCAGAACACGCAAGATCAGAAATTCATAATCAGTCATTCATTTGGTATGCATGCGCCTGACAATTCTTATCAACTTAACAAGGCTGCTTGTGACCATTCTGTAATAATGTTTGAATGCTCTTATCAGTCGTGACCTCTCACTGACCTCCTTATTCCAGCTGAGTGTTGAGTGAGCTCCCCGTTGCCATGGTGAACTCCTCTCCTTGGAAGTGGCGTGGCTTTCAGCTACAGCCTCATCACCGTGGAAACGTCATCATTGCTTGCCTCCTTCTGCCTTCTGTCTACTACTGCTATTACTACAATGTGTATGAGTATGCCATGGCTACTCCCTTTGCCTACTTTGAGTACCCATTGGAGGTGGATATGGACAAAGTGGTCAAAGCTATCATGAACAATGAGAATCCGGGCGTGTCTCCCTTAAACAAGAACAATTTCCCGTTTGTTATCAATCCGGATCGCAAGTGCAAGGACGAAGACGGTAATGACGAGAACATCTACATCCTGTTTCTGATCAAGTCACGCATGGGTAATTTTGAGCAGCGGCAGATGATCCGGAGGACATGGGGGCGTGAGCACGGCATTCCCTACGTGAACATACGCCGCGTTTTCTTGCTGGGCGTTGACCCCAACGACAAAGCTCTGCAGCATCGCATTGGCCTGGAGGCGCAGGATCACGAGGACATAGTTCAGCAATTTTTTGTTGATCAGTATTTCAACAACACGATTAAGCTAATGATGGGCTTTCAGTGGGCGGTCCAGCACTGCACAGGCGCCAGGTTCCTCGCTTTCTTTGACGACGATTACTACGTCAACACTCATAATTTGCTGAATCTTCTACAAGCAGTGAAGCCAACCGAGTATAACAACCTTCTGCTGGGTTTCATATGGAAGAACGCCATGCCGTATCGCATACAGGATAAGAAGTGGTACATTTCCCTCGCTGAGTACCCCTACCGCTTCTGGCCTCCCTACCCCACGGCCGGGTCGTTTTTTGTTCCCATGGAGACGGCGGAACGCATTTATGCTGCCATGCAGTACACCAAGATCATCCGCTTTGATGACGTGTTTGTTGGCATCGTGGCGTGGAAGTTAAAAATAGAACTGAAGCATAATAATAACTTGTATTTCTACGATTACAAGTATGAGCTGAATAGGTATCGGCCCGTGATTGCAGCTCATGGCTTTGGTGATGTTGAACGCTTGTATTATGTTTGGAAAGAACAGCATGATTTATTGAAGAATGAGTAAGTGTATTTTGTCAAAATTATTACTCATCATATCTTATTTGATTCTTTCTTTTCTTTTCAGACATAAAGGTCTTCAATGATGATATTCCATCTGGTATTATTTTTCCCCTGTAGGAACGTGGGCTCTAGATCTGTTCTCTTTTCTCTTCTTTATATTTCAGCATTGCCATCCTGAACATTAATTCGTCATTTTATTCATCACTCGTTTATTTTTCTTTTCACCACTGTTTAATGCACACACAAAAAAAAGGGTTCTTTTTCATGTTGATATCCACACGAATTAAGTTTGAACTTCAACCTCTGAACTTTCAACCTCTGTACAAACACAATGTAATTGCACTTTGAGTCAATCATTCATCTTTGATCCCTCGAATCTCTACATTCTTCACAGACTCATTCTTCTAGCTATCCAACAAATGTTGTCATCATATGTATTATGTATTCTATTTTCTACTATTTGTGGTCATTGGTGACAAGACAAGAGCTTTCAATTGCAAACGATGCTTACTTCTCTGAATTTGGAATGGTAGTATATTTGTGTATAGAATCAGTGATGCTGGGTTTGTGTGAGGCCCCAGCGTTATAATGCAATTCTATGCTTAATATGATTATTTTTATGATTGATTTTGTGTAATGCCTCAGGCCAAATCTCAGCAGTCAGTAGCCTATTATAGAAAAGTGTCTTTCTACGTTATCCTTCTCATAATCGTATTATTCACTAGCAGTGACTGAACTTACATCTGTATTGATTTATATCTGGCTTTATTTAACACTGAATGTGATTGTTATTATGTATAGTTTTTTTTTTTTCAATCAGAATTCTGCAATTTCTATTTTTGCCATTGTTTTTCTTGGTTTTGGATCTGTGCTGCGTGCCACCATTCTCGTGTCCTTGGGTGAGGCAAATATCTCCTTGCGGACGATGCGGAATAAATTTATTTTATTATTTATTTACAGCAAAATTCCAATTCCGTTATGTAGCCATCCTGGTATAAATCTGTGTGTTATGGTTTGAAACTTGGTTGTGATATGTCGTGTGTGGTTTGTTCTCTTTGGAGCTAATTAAAGAGGGTGCTATGTATTTATACGACCTGTTTTCACTCTAATTTCATCTTCATCCTGTCTTCCTGTTCTTTCGTTTATTTGCTTGAAATGTGATAAGAATTTGTAAAAATAATGAAAAATCTTGCCTTCAGAATGAATTTTTTCTTCACTACCAGTATAAGTATAATATTCTGATCACCAGCAATTGTGATTTTGTTTGTGTTGTATTGATTAAATAATTCACTACAGAATCTGTCTTGTAATTCTTGAACTACATTTCGTAGTGACTGGCAATGGCTACTTTCCTACATATCATACATGATGCAATTTAATATGTATGTTGACTTGTCCAGAACAGCGTTTTAGTGGAGAAAAGTACTGAAATGAACAAGTATTGTTTGCATCTGCATATATTGGTATGGGGACGAAATTCTTTGGCAATATATCTCGTAATGTTAAAAGATAGGGACCTCATTGTGTTATGCAGACAATTTCTCTTGGATTTTCAGCTGTCCGTATACCACAGGTTCTACTGTATCTGCATTATTACTTAGTGTGTGTTTTTTCCAAGTCACAGTCACCCATGAGGCATGAGAAATGATGAAGCTAGTTTCTAAGTAGCATTGCTACTTCCTTGCACGCAAAAATACGTGCGTACATGTATCGTGGCCTTTTTGATCATCTGCATGAGCACGTTCATGCAACACACGTCCATTTCCTGGAATCGACAT
The DNA here is from genome assembly GCA_000328365.1 of Capitella teleta. Lineage (NCBI taxonomy): Eukaryota > Metazoa > Annelida > Polychaeta > Capitellidae > Capitella > Capitella teleta. Next base: position 167,395 of record KB295566.1, on the reverse strand, counting down.
TTAGTCATTTACATGTTATTTCTAGTCTTTAAATCATTTATTCATAGATTATAATTATGTATCTCCTCACTGATTCAAATGAAATGACAGATGCAGGAGTTTCAGAAATTGTGTAAAAACCTCTTGGCCGGTCTAGGAATGTTATACGATATCAGTGAATGACACAAGATGCATCCCCTAAGACAAATACGCCTTTTGGCCAACAAATTTTAAAACATTACACTTGATGTGATCTGTTAGATAACTTGAGATTGAGAGAGTTCAAACTTAAAATCTTGCTTTCAATTTAAATTCATGCAGTTGTCATCGCAATTCTTGTTGACAATGGAAGCCGTGAGTCAGTAGTTCTTTCTGCAATTCGATTAAATAAATCTTGCATTCAAGTTTTGAGCTGAATTCATTCGGCCTGAGTAAGAAAGTCTTATTTTTAATTGGTCGTGAATTATATTCGTAGAAAAGAGCTTTTAAAAATAGGTTTCTTGGCATTCACCAAAACCAAAACAGAGTTGATCTACAAAAGTTCCGAAATGAGCAGCAGTCCTCTTAAGGCGTTACATTTTAATAATTACATAATAATAATAATAATATAATAATAACATTAGCATACTGGCTTCCCCATTCAATTGTTTATCAACTGCAGTAATAATAAATGATGCTAATTCCTGCTTACATAATGGGCCCCTGATAAGCATCTCGCTATCAGAATCTAATATGAAATAAACCCAAAAAGCGAACTGAAAGTTGATAGCATTCTATTTATTCACATGAATATGATGTAAAAACAAAAAAACCCAGGAATGAAAATGAAACATGTTCTTAAATGAGTCCAGAATTTCTTGTGTCTATCTTCAATGAAACAACAATGCCGTTTTGAGATGCAGAGCAGGAAATAGAGACGAGAGGGGGCGGGGTCTAATCACAAGAAATATGGAGTGGTCGTCCGAGATGGAATGACCCTCTCTGAATCTGGGACAGCGCGGAACAGCTTAGCCTCTCTGTGGTCGACATCTGTGAGAGCCAGAACGGCAGCGATGTTGCCGCAACGATAGCAGTAATTAGGGGCAGACCATACAGTGACCAGCTTATCATCAAACATGTACTTATACCCTGAAACAAAAAAGCATGAACAAAACCACGATGAATTCATCAGCACAAACCTTCGTGCACTAATTGATGCGCTCTGCAGATTAATTTCAAATTGTTGATGTGCACAAACTGCAAACGTAATTATTTCACTTGTGTTACGCTGTTTATTTCGTGGGGGTTACCTCGTTCGTGACCTTGGCGCCAAAGAGCCAGCCGGCCCCTCTGGGGCTAACAGCCCAGGTGTCAACGTCCTCTGGGTCAGACCACACGAGATCACAGAACGCCCCCTTGTGTGGAATCTCCTGATTACGCTCGATCATCCTGATCTGATCGAGGGTCTTAATATCCGGCGAGAGGCCTCCATGCACGCATAACACACACTCCTCAATAATCTGCACACGAATCAGGTGATTATAACTCAAGCACAAATCTCAACTCACAGCTGCTATGGTGAGCAGATCAAATACTTTGCAGCAATACCGCCAAGCGTTGGCGTTACCATACTTAGTTTGACATTCATCTGGAGAAGAAGAATATATTTTTTATTAACATTAAAAAAAGTCTGCTCTGAATTTCATTTTTTTTCAACGATTGAGGCGAGTTTCATTCTTCGGCCAGAGCACTGACCATAGAAACCGTAGACCTGAGTGATCTGACGACTCTCGTGGTTTCCTCTGAGCAAAGTGACCTTGTCCGGCCACCTGGCCTTGAGACACAAGAGTAGAGTGAACGATTCTAAACTGTAGTACCCCCTGTCTACAAAATCACCCTGGAGAAACAGAAAAAAATATATTCCGAGGTCCATCATAATCTTGAGAAAGACAAACGCACCATAAAAATGTAGTTGGTATCAGGCGGGTCTCCACCGGTACGGAATAACTCCTTCAGATCATAAAACTGAGAAAAAAAACAAGTGTGACATAATTTGTTACGAGTTGAGATTCCATACCTGTCCGTGAATGTCGCCACAGACTGTGACGGGCGTGGAGACTGGCTGCACATTTGACTCCTCAAGGAGAAGCTCACTCACAAAGTCACACAGTTTCTGAAAGTAGCAAAAATCATAACGATCCCGATTCTTGCGGTGTCGTTTGAGGGGACGTGTGGCTAACCCATGATTAAAGGGAGGGAGAACTGGTTAAAAATTGACTTTGAGTCGTTATTTGATGCACCATAAATGATTCCTATGTCTGGCCCACACAAGGAATATCATCGCTAACGATTTCGCGGGCGATATATTGCTAACTAGGCGTGACGTCAGCAGCTGTGATGAAACACCGAGTTCCCCATCTGTTACAATGGGCCTCGTCATATCAGCGTGTCCTGCGACTAAACCCTTGGATATTTTTTTATTTCCTTTTCGGAAATAGATAGAATAATCATTTTGCCACCAGTCAGGCGTGAAAAAAAAATATTTTTCGCTATTTTTCTTATTTTAACAAGCAATTTTCTAGGACACCTATCCTGTTTCTCCTGAAACAGTAAAAAGGTCAGCCAGAGTGCACCACGCATGCGCTTTCGTTTCGTAAACAACAAAGATGTCCTTTTATGGCGAAGATGCTCTGCTCTGATTGGCTGAAATCGATAGCTTCACGAGGGGAACGGAACCAATCAGCCATCAGCCAAACCAAGCCATCAGCTGACGTTTGCCTCCTATACTTCGCAATGGAAGCCATTCTCCCATAGGCGCAATGCTAACCCCGATATTCGGAATGCATTATTTCCTTACGCTTGCATCCAGGCATGGTGTTTTTGGCACGGAATGCTATCAATTGGTGCTATGAGTCAATAGAACATCACTTAAAATTTAGTTCCCCATCCCTTTAAGCTGAGCAGATTACTCTTTTGGTCTGAACCATGTTAACCGACTCTTTTCTTGCCATATGAGAATGCTAGGGAAGGGCTGGAGATGACCGATATCTGATTCGATATGACCAAATTATTTCTTCAGAGTAGCGAGCTAACATTGCATCAGATATCAAACTATTTCTCAGTTTCATATTCTGAATTTCTGAATAAATCTAACTATTTCAATAAATTGGATTTAATACATTGAAACTTGCGCTACAAATGTGTATTTCATTCCTCGGAGCAACGAAAGAGCTGACTGTTGACCCAATTCGTGTATTTCACGAGACGCATGCATGCTTCCAGGCCAGCTAGTCTTGTGAAAACAATGGGACAGTTATCATGGCTACCGATATCAATAGATATTTTCGGTGCGATGTCATGAGCAACTGTTGCCTCGCTTGGCCAATCCCTAGAGAATACACCAGTAGTAGCCTTATCAGTTCATTGCCACGCTTTGACGCCAATACTCAATGCTTTCAGGTAACCCACACACCTCCTTTACCTAACCTGCTCAAACGAGAATTCGGTTCTTGCCTGTTATGATATTGTTATTCATAAATCTTATGACTCAAATATTACCTTAGGTTATATTAGGTTATATTAGGTTATCTGGTCGCAGGTTAAAGACCTCTATAACCAGATCTTCAGCGTTTTTGCCTGAGTGATATTACCATGGTGATGGTTATTTTGAGCCCCAGTTGTATACTATTGGATGGTTAGCCCAATCATAATGGTAATCATAATGTTCATCTAAGTGATCTAACCTATTCTATAATTCTTAAAAATCACACTATGTAGCATCTACCAATACTAACGTGCTTATATATCTATTCCTGTATCGCAAAAGATGATGCGTGCGCATTCACAACTCAAGGACTAACATGCGGATGTAAGTGGAAACATCTCTGATCTATCGAAAGGGAAAATGGAAAAAAAAAACTTGAGCGTCCAACTTCAACTCGAGAGCGGGAAATGTAGCATAACAGGGTAAAACAGAGTCTTTACATGCGATTTAATCGACTCAAATATAATTTGCATGTTCATATCATATGGATTATATACCTTCAAGTCATTTTCGGGTAAATAATTGCAATCTTTAGCAATTTCAACCCATTTATCGATATCAGCCATTTTGTAACTGTGTGTATCAATCAGAAATAATTCATAAGTAAAATAAGGATATTTATGAAAGTTATCCCATTTAAAGTGACAGAAATAAAATTATTCAATATTTTATAAGGTAAAAATCACCCAAAGAATAGTAATCATAATGAGTTAATAATAAAGTATATTGATAATTTCGAGAGAAATATATTTCGCGTAAGACCGGAAGCCGCGCATGAGGTGTGCGCAAAAGTTTGTTTTGAAGCATCGTACGATGAACAAGTTCGAGGGGTGTGTTTCTCCTTCTTGTTCCCCTTTCAATAATCATTGGCACTGTTTTATGAAGTCCTCAATAAATTTACCATCGTGTCAATCATCCCATTATAATTGTCGTGCTATTGCTTGAGTGCAAAGTCGTAATATCGCGACCTCGATGATTCCCTGTAATCAGCAATGCCCTCGATTGTTTCATTCATTGAATGAGATCTTCATCTGATCTTGCCTTCACCTGTTCACTTGCTCAATCTTTTAATCGGACTCAGCCTTCACTCTCGCTCTTAACATTTTTGTTATGGGATATTCTGTACGTACAGTGCACCATGTGAGCTGAATACTCAGTGAAAGATCGAGCTACTTCAGAGTAGAACGTCAATAAGTGCCAGCCTGTCACACTCACAGTGACAGTGTCAGTACTCAGTGTCAGGGTGATAGTACTGATTAGGCCTACTGATGATGATGATGATGATGATTATACTAATAGTATCACTGAGTGATAGTGAGGCGTTGTGATTGTCATGATTGTCATGACAAATCAGAAATTTCACAAATCAAAATTTAACTTATTCAGTCTTGCAGATGATTGATTGATAAGCTCATGTATATTTTCAGATCACCTCGTTAGGGTTGATTATGCACAATGGCTAGTCAACATGATCTTGTTGAGCTTTCTCGGCAACTGAAGCAGGAGAGGTTGTTCATCAGCAGCGAGAGAGAGCAGCTGCAGCAGCTGCACACCAGCATAGGCCAACGCTCAGAGCAGCTGTACCACGTGTCCTGGATAGCAAGACAACAGAAAACCATCCTCAACCAACTGATCCTTGCAGACAAAGATGTCACTCCAGAGGTCTGTTGCCAACTCTCAAACGCTTTGGAAGCCACAGGCTTCAAGGATGGATACAAAGTCCTCAGCTACCACGAGGCAAAAATTGGCGAGTATCTGAAGCACTTGCGAGAGAGCCCTCGCCTTGTGGCCTCATGCCTTGTGCAGGCAGAAAAGGAATCGCATGATACTCTTCAGAGGCTCGCTAGAATAGCCATGACCGGTTTGTACGGCAACTGTGTCATGCAGGAAGATGAGCTGTATGTGTTGCAAGTGTTGAAGGCGTTGATTGACGCTCAATTGGCACGCAGTGATAACCCTCGTCGAATGCTGCGCAAGGGCTCTTGTGCTTTCAGTTTGATCTTCAAACTTCTCAATGAATCGATGTTCTCAGCGAAGCTCTTCCTGACCGCTGCGTTGCATAAGCCTGTCATGCAGCTGTTGATGGAGGATGAATGGTTCTATGACATTGATCCCGATCGTGCCCTGTACCGCTTCCCCCCTCACGAGCGGAAGCGGCGCTTTGGAGAGCCAGGCACGGACGCCTACGCTGCCAAGACGAAGGAATACCGTGGCCTCATGACCGACAAGTTGGTCATGCTAGCAGAGTGCTTCATCAACAGCTTGAAGAACACCATGCACTGCTTCCCTCAGAGCCTCGCGTGGATTGTGTCTCAGCTGTTCCACACGCTCACCAAGCAAGAGAGCGTGACGAATACCGAAGCGAAGGCCATGTGCGCTGATCTGATCCTAGCTCTGTTCATCTGCCCGGCCGTCTGCGATCCTGAGCCGTACGGCATCACCTCTGATGTTCCTATCAGCTACATCGCTCGGCACAACCTCATGCAGGTCGCTCAGATCATGCAGGTCCTCGCCATTCGCGAATGGGAGGAGACTGACTCCAAGACCAGGGACCTCTATGACAAATTCCAAAAGGTTTGTAGAGTTCCCTCGTGTATGGAATATCCACACTCAGGGATTAACAGCCTTTACTGGTCCTGAGGGAATATGAATTCTTGTTGGTTTATTTTATTGGGAGTTATTTCATTAAAGAATTTATTTTCTCCATGGTCGGTCGTTTATTTGTAGGTCTTGATAATTTTCTGTTTCTTAGGACAAATAAAAAAACATTCCTTAGAACTTAGAAGTGATCTAATTCTGAACTTTATTCGTCCTTCCATCACATTTCATGACATGCTTCTTTTGATTTTTTCAATTCTCATATTTTGCTCAAATATCTTCTTTTGATATCGTTTTTGAATTTTGAAATTATGCAGCATCCTACAGCACAAGCGGGTTTGTCTAAGGTGCATGGACACGGTTTTTGACAAGTTTACTCTTTTTCAATTTCAATGTTTGAGGGCTAAATTGAGGCCCAAGCACCCCCAGACACATGTTCTTCTGATTATCTCCACAAATTCAATTGACATTGCGGAATTATCATGCGGATTACCCCAGGGGCATCAGATGCTTGACCATGTAGCAATAACGATCGGTTTACGACTCATTTTTGTGGGCGAGAGAAGGACAACACTTGAAGCCATTGATTAGAGATTTTGAGTCGTGATTTGACAGTTCATTGATGGTTCACTGATAACGTTTACATTTGGAGTCTGCTCTTTAAAGTTTATTATCATCGGTTATCACTTTTATCGCAATTCTGAATCTCGAGTAAAATTATCGGCGGAAATCACCGCATTGTCGACTGCCCCTGTTTTTTATTATTTAAAATTAATTTTTATTATCTGGACATTGTGAAGTGTAAACCAAGTATTTCATAGACTGTTTTGCGTTTCTCTCTTATGTTTGAGGAATTTGAATAATTTTATGTACGTACTGGGTAGCTGTAATCATTCAATGTAGGTTTATTAGATGCAATATTTTTGTGGCATTCCAATCTCCTGGTATGGTGTTATTGTGTTCATTTATGCTGTGTCGGCATTTAGTGCTTTATGATTGACAGTTCACTGTATTACCAATAGTCTGGCTGACGGCCATAAAGGGTATTAAGTACATTTACTGTCAACTGCAATTATGTTTTTCATATCACAATATTCCACTGTAATAGACATGCACTGATTGCACCATGTACAGTCAAACCTCGTCATCCAGCCTTCTGGGTTTCTATGAAAATGGCTGGATAAGTGAAAGGGCCGGATTGCGCAGGCACACAAGGGCACAAGAAGAATAAATTATCTATAATTATCATGGTTGGATGAACGACACCTGACTCCAGTTTTCTCATACTAGGGTAATTTTCATTGTCAAGACAGCTTTACATACACAGAGATAATCATGTATTTATTTATGATTAATGTGTCCATTTCAGGGCTGTATGTCTTTCTTCCTGGACACCCTCCTGGACACTCCTTGCACTGACTCTCCGCCCCAGACGTCTGGCTCTCAGCTGCCGGGCGTAGGACGGTCCGCTGCTCTCCTGACCTGCTCAGACGTTGTTGAAATCGTGGGCCATTGTGCTGTGAAGCGATGTTTTCCTAATTGCCACCTGCGTTTTCAGATCAGCTTCCAACGCAACATGCTCACACAGCTCGCGGAGCACAACGCAGACAGCAAACGTCTCGTCAATCTCTTGTCCGATGTTCCCCCAAATTCCACGCTACAAGCCCTCCAACCGGGTACTTTAAACGGGGCCCCTCCCTCGGCAAACTGCACACCCCAGCCCACTCCCCCCGGAACCCCCCCGAGCACCATCAAGAAACTCAATAAGAGTATGTTCTACGTAATAGGTCGGCTATCTCTCTCTTCTCCTCTCTTCTTCTTAATAATAATTATTTTCTTTGCTTTTTTGACTAATTTTTAGAAAATCTTGTTGTGACATTGAACTTGCCCAAATATGCAGCAGCACTTTTTATGAATTATTTTTTCTTTTTACTCATACATTAGTTATGTTCTGATTCCTGAAATGTTCCCAATGAGTTTGGAGGACGGGTTTCAATGTCATAAGTTGATTTGTGATCAAGTGTTTTGTATTAATTACTCTGAATGCGGAAATTTCTGCGGCAACAAAACAATTCTGTAATTTGCACCCAGGAAATAATCCATGGTGATTATTTCCACGGTCAAGCGTAATTGGCAAGTGAAAGGGTCATGGCCTGTTTCCTTTATGACTTCCGCAGTCGACCATAAACGTGGAAATCACACGTAAATATCCTCCCTTGAAATTTCTTCATTCACAGTATCACGAGTGAATTGATTATGTAGAACATGATTTTTGTCCCTGGAGATGAAAGTTAACGCATTCTTGAGTGAGTGGTTGTTGCTGCCGTTCACTTCTCAGTGGCTGACTTTGGAAGTTTTTATCTCCTGATTTTAATTTAGTTTCTGTGTCATTACAGAAGTATTTGTTGGAATTGGGTTGTTGGTAGCAATGTTTTCTTGCTAACTCTTAGTCTTAAAAATCAAGTATTGCTATTAGGACGAGATTGCCTTTGATCTTCTCTTTGTGCTTTCCTTTTTGCATAAGAATGCTTCATAGTGATAGTTCCCCTTTTAATTAGTGATAACACAGGAACTTGTATTCAATTTTTGTTCCTCTATAAAGTGAATTAAAAACATCAAGAGTTGATTTGGCTATCATCGCATCATATCTACTCGAGTAAAGCAAAACAAATCACAGCATTGGGTTTCATACACGCCGTTTGTTGCTTTTGAAATCAGACAAAGGGAGGCGGAAGGAGGGCCTCTTCCCTGACCCCAGCAACGAGGACTCCTCCGATACGGAGCGTTCTGCCCCAGAGGAAGACGTGCTCGTCATTTCTCTTGGCGTCGTGGCTGATTGTCCTGGAATGATGTCTGAACAGAAGGTTCTAGAACAAGAAATACGACAACGCAAAGCCAAATACAACAGTCTCGTACCGGGAGAAGACGCCCCTGTGTCTGAGAGCGAGATTCATCTGCACGAGAAGAGAACTCGCTTCTCACTGTCACATGATCAAGACTCCATTGGTATGTGCTTATTTACGACAATTGTTACAATATGTTTTTTCCTCTTTTTAGCCACCAGTGACAACCTGGAAGCTATCTCTGAAGCTGCTTCCAGTCATTCCGTTGGCTCTGATATGGATGATAATGAGAATGATAATCTGTCTGATATGGTATCAGCTAACGTGAGTGGGAGGGGTACTCCCAACGTCAGTGGTCGCGACACTCCTGTCTCACAGGTGGCTTCTCGTCTGATTTGAAATTAAGCGTAGAAATGTCTGCTGAATGAATCTTAGGTTGAGTCAAACGTCGGAGAAGCTGAAGAACGCAGAGCTCCTGATCTGCCAGTCATCGTGCAGAAAACCAACAGGGAAGATGTCACCGATCGATTTGGAAAATTTGAAATCAAACACGAATTAGTAGAAAGTGAGTGTAATTAGCTGGATGTTTGTTTATTATTATTTTTTTTTTTTAGGGGATGACATGCGCTCCACTGTTAGTGACACCTGGAGCACGGATGTTCTGGCCAGCGACTCTGAGCCTCCCGAAGGAAATCAACTCGAACGATTGGAAGAAGTTGCTGAAGAAATGGCTCGCCAGAACCTGCTTGGAGTGCAAGAAGTGCGTCCACACTTGCATGTATTGCTACACTGATCTTTTCTCTTCGCTTAGGTTTGTGAGATTTCTGAGACGGCCAGTGATGCTTGGAGTACAGACGTCCTCGCCAGCGACACCAGTGAACGTCAATCGGAGAGACTCTTGGAGTTGGAGCAGGTGAGTGTTTTGCGGGTGCGGGATCAGTCGTTGAATGTTTTTGCGTAGGATGACGCTGGCAGTGTGAGCAGCAGGCTTCCTGATGAGGCGGCTGATTCATCTTCTGAAACCGGCCAGGGGTCATCAGGTGCGATTGCTTTTCCCTCGGGAAGCTTTATGTATTTGTTGTTTTTGTGTGTGAGCAGAGATGAGGAGCAAGGATGAGGACCTGGGGGCCGTTGGAGGGACGTCTCCCGGGTCTCCTCCTGAGATCTCATCCAGTTTTGATCGTCAGTCGGTCAGACCAAAGGCAGTCAAGGGCTCGGGAGATTCTTCCATCATGCGCAAGGCTGAGCGTAAAGAGAGACACACTCACCACGGAAGGGGGAACCGATCGGACGCTGATCCCAGGCAGTGTGTCTCAGACATTGTTGGGTCCTACGACCGATTGGGAGACAGCGACTACTGCTCCAACCCAAGGGAGTCAACCTCTTTTAAGTACGCAGAGGGAAGAGTTGGGAAAGTGCTGCAAGTCCTCGAAGGACACTTTCCCGAGGAGAGTTCCAGCGATCCCCAGTCACATGACGATGGCAGTCTGCACAGCACCCTGGCTAGCAGCGTCTCCACTCTGGTGCCTGAGCAGTGCTTCCTGTCTCCCGATGAGGACATGAAGCCAAGTGCACATGACCCCAACGCACTCATTGACCTCAACGAGAGCACTGAGTCGGTGCATGAGAGCGGAGGACTCAAATTGACTGATCTGCAGAACCAGAACTTCAGCATTGACTCCAACCGCCTGTCCGCGGCCATTGAGCTCTTTGATCCCCTGATGCAGGATAACAGGAGGACGTCCGATGCCTCCTCCCTCAGCTCTGCTCCTCCTCCTGCGAACCCCTTCAACCGTCTGTCCTATCAGGATCCTCCTCTGCGGCCTAAACCAATGGAGTCGCCTCCGCCAAAGATAGCGCTCAAACTGAACAGTCTGGACCTCACGGAGGAGGTGGCCTCCAAAGGCACGCGGCACAGTCCTCGCAACTCTAGTTCAGAGCAGGACACAGACGACTCCTCCATCAACAGCGGCATTAGCACCACGCAGAACGGAAACAGCAGTCCGTCTGTGTGTGACCCGGTTGCTGCATCGCTTACTTCCCAGAAGGTAATCCCCCCCTTCTGCCTCTTCCTTTCTCATCGCTTTTCTTCCAGGCACCTGAGATCACGGAGGAAGATCGCAAGGATCCCGTTAAGAAGAAGACCAGCTTCTTTTCCTCGTTCAAAGAGAGGCTCAGCAAAGGTACTTTGATTTTGCACTTTTCTGCTTTGATGCCACTTTGTGCTTTGTGCAGGTGCCTTTCCTGTGCCTGCTTCCATGGTGGCAGCCAGAGGTAATCCTCCTCCTCCTCCTCCTCTTTCCTCCTCTTTCCTCTCCTCCTTCATCTTTGTTCTCGAATTAAACCACTCTTCATTTCACTTCTTGCATCCATTTGGTGCATTTGATGGTTGTGTGTGTTGTTTTCTTGGAATTTCAAATCATCAAATCATGGATAATTCTGGGAGTTTGATTAAATCTTAAAACCTACTTGGTTTGAACCTATTGCTGGTCATCGTCTTGAATAGACAGTGTAATCAGGTCTCTTGCAGAATAGCTGTATTTCTGCAATCCCTTCTGCAGTTGTAATTCTATTACATGCCCCTGTCCATTATCTATTCTGTGCTAAATTGAATTTCTGTGGAAGATGCAGCTTTTGTGTATTGAACCTGACGCTGGAGTAATCACGGGATTTAAACAATTTTGTCCGTTGGTTTTCATTTTTGCGTTTGTTTTTTAACCAAAACTTTGTTTTGGAGTTTTGTGTTTCAAGTTCTATTTCTTTTGTGATTTTTACTTCTTTGAATTGAGAATGGTTTTAAATCTTCTTTGAATGGTTTTAAATCTTCTTTGAATGGTTTTAAATCTTCTTTGAATGGTTTTAAATCTTCTTTGAATGGTTTTAAATCTTCTTTGAATGGTTTTAAATCTTCTTTGAATGGTTTTAAATCTTCTTTGAATGGTTTTAAATCTTCTTTGAATGGTTTAAATCTTCTTTGAATGGTTTTAAATCTTCTGTTTGTGTTTCTTCTCTTTTTTGTCCATATTCTAACTCTTTTCTTCTTTCTCTGACATTTATTTATTTTTTCTTCATTTTTTTTAAAACCCAGATAAAAAAGAAGCCAGATTTGCAATACTGATATTTGCATGTTTTTGCATCCCGGTAATACAGTGAAACCTGTGTTAGTGACCACCGGCCCAAAGCGACCACCCTCAAATCCACTCGACCATTTAAACATGTGACCCTGTCTTAAGCGACCGTTTGAAATCGGTCTCCAGAGTGGTCGTTATAGACAGGTTTTACTGTTCACAGAATCTCATTTCCACCTTTCTTTCTCTTCAGCATGCTTTGTATTTTATTTCTACAGTATCATATTTTGTAGCATAATTTCCAAACGAAACAAAATGACATTTGTTTTTCTTCTCTCAGGGGGAAAGCGAAATAAGTTTGGTAAACCTGGTGACAAGGATGAAGCAGACAGAGGTATTGACAATAATTATGGAAACTGTGAATCTTGGGAATTGACTTGAATATTTGATCAGCGGTTGACGGTCGACCGTACTCAGCCCCTGTGGAAGCAGGTGACGATGTCTTCCTCTCTTCCCCGTCCGTCAGAGCGAAGGTCATGACCTTCAGACCTCAATCAGAAGACGCTTCCGTGGGTGAGAAATGCCTCATTTCACTCCCTCCATCAATTCAACATCAATATTTGCAGAATCTTCTGACGATATCTTGGCAAAATATCGGAAGAACGTGACTCCCCCGAAGCCTGAGTTCGTTGCCCCATCTTCCCGAGCGAGCGATCTTTACGATGACGATTCGCCTCCCGCTTATGACCCTCAGAACTTGGAGTCATGCAAGGCGTTCACGGACGCCAAGCGAAAATTGCGACTGGTGCTCAGCACGGCGGATTTCCACTCTAACATCAACAACTACGTGAGCACAACGTTCCTTCGAGGAGCATCTGAGAACAAGGACAACGACCTTGTGGCACTTCTCAAGATCCAGTTAGCGGAGGCTATCAACCTGCAAGATAAAGACCTCATTGCGCAGTTGCACGAAACGATTCGCTGCCTCCGTCAGTTTGATAATCAAGAGTGAGTACCTCTATTTTTTGCTGCGGATTACCGGGTATTATTATTTTCTGTCTTTGGTCATTCAGGGTTCGAAAGTTATTGCGCATTATGCGTGAGGAGTACAGGTCAAGGTCACCGTACATCGCGTACCTCGTGAGGTGTCGTCAAGGACTACTCAGCTCCGGAGCCTACCTCGACCGAATGCTGGACAGAATACAGAGGTGTGGAGGTGACCTTTCTTTGTCAGCTCACTGATTGTGTGCATTTTCAGAGATAAGTCCGTGGTGAACAAGTACTTCCTGTCCGTCTTGGTTCGACTCTTCTTGCAGAAGAGAGAAAGATCCGTCGTCAAATTTGTCGCTGATTTCCAAAAACTTACCGTTTCCGACGAGAAGGTGAACAAACTCATAAAATTAACGAGTTGTAATTAATTTTAAATCAAAATTAACTAAATTAATTTTGTAATCATTCCAGGCGGATTTAGTTGAGCATTATTTGAATCATACGTACAAACGCATGGATGAAGACTTAGTGTGGCAAGGTACTGATGAGGGACTAAATTGGCGGCTATTGATTCGTGTGCTTTCAGTGGCCAGTGATTGGCAGCGTGACCAAGCCAAAGTCTACATCGAGCGGAACATCATGAGCCACATCTACACGCACGCTATGTTTCCCAATGGAGATGGAGACATCATGCGCGATCAGTGAGTCGTGAGCGGATTGCGTGTTGTCGCTTCATTGTCTGCTTCAGAATCCTCCACGAACACATCAAGAAACTGAGTCAGGTGATTCGACCGTCTCACAAGGACTTGCGCATTCCAAAGGTCTATCACGGAGAGTGCCCCTGGCCGGCTGCACAGAGCGAGATCTACATGATCAGCGCCTACAAGGTTGGTGAGCGGTACACTTGTCATTCTATTTGCTCCGTTTGCGTTTAGACTCCGAAGGATAAGCTTCGTTGCGTGTTGCGATCGGCCTCCACCATCATGAATCTGTTGCGCATGGCGAATGAGAAGTCTGTTCCGGCTGCTGATGACTTCATGCCGGTGTTCATCTTCGTCCTGATCAAAGCCAATCCTTCGGGGATGCTGTCCACGGTTCAGTACGTCAACAGTTTTTACGAGAAGCGATTGGCGGGAGAGGAGCAGTATTGGTGGATGCAGTTCATTGCTGCCACAGAATTTATCAAAACTATGGATTACGCTGAGTAATGATGTGTGTTGATTTGTTATTCCATCCAATTGGTTTTTTTTTTTTTTATTTACTGTGGCTTTTGAAGGGAAGTTTTTTTTGCTCAAATTCCATCTGAAGAATCTCAAAATGTTTGGATGAAGTTATTTTGTTTTTTTTCCGCTTGTTGGAGAGTCGTTTTGTTCTGTGAATTTGAGGAAGAAGAAGAAAAGTCTCGTGTTTCTGTGTGCATGTCTAGTCTTCCCCTCTGCTTTTTTGCTCGGTTCTTCCCCCCACCCCCTCATCCCAGTTATGTCTTTAATATTTTCTCCCTTTTTTGCAAATGGTGACAATCATATCGGCTACTTAATGAGTACCTTTTTTTTTTTTTTTTTTCTCATCAATCTCTGCTTGCGACCAGTCTTTTCTGCTTCTCCCGGCTTACAGTACACCCCTAAACCCCTAAATACTCGATAATTGTGATTTCTGGAAATTGGTTTGAGATTTTTTTGTTCCCTGTTTTTTTTTTGTTTTTTTTTTTTAATTGGGCAATATTATATTTGCAAAAAAAAAAATCACAAAATAACTAATTATTATTCGATGGGAGTCTATTTGTTTGTTTCTGTTTATCGTTAGAAGGATCATTACCATAATTATCTCTCGAATTCTCTTCTTGTGATTTTCTATTTTGTTAATTTCTTCTAAGTGGTGTTTGGGTGTGAACACAGTATTGGATTCATGAGTTATGTTTTCTTTCACCAAATGTGCTTCTGAGTACTTCTCTCATTAACTCGTTCGCATTCCGCATATTTTCATCTTCTTTGCTGAATATTAATGAATAAAATTCCCTGTCCTCCATCTTCCCTCTTTTGTTCCCTCTTTTCTTCTAACAAAAAAAATTGGGAGAAATCCAAGGAGAAGCGATAAAAAAATTCGAGAAATCGCACGGAAAGTGTCGCCTATAAATGATCTGGAAAAAAAAATTAAAATTCACAAAATTCGAAATAATCAATAATTTATGCGATTAATTGCGTTAATTACCACCATGACCTTGAACTTCGATGTAATTAATTAAAACTCCGGGTTTAGTCCGATGGTTATGCTAGCAATGTGTACTGTAGTAATTTCATTGCCACAGCTTGCATAACAACTGAGATATCAGCCTATGAGTATATCGTAATTACTATTATGCATGATTACGTAAGAACGATGCAACCTAGTGCCGGTATAGGGTTATGCTTCGTTGTACATCTTGCATCACTGAATCCTTTGGTGTGAACTACAAAGTCGTAGCCCAAATAATGAACGAGCGACGGCCTTAATCACTATTGTGCAATATTACACACACACCCACAAACAAACAGAGCGAAAACCCCCTATGACAACTAAAATCTATTGCTGAGTGTAAAGCACGTGAGAAAACCTATGGCGGGATCCTCCCCCCTGTGCTAAAAAAACTCACAACACCAAATAGCAACATAATTTTAAAGCGTTAAATTTGATCCGATTGCAGCGGTCGGCAGTATATTACTATATATGTGAGGCGTGTTGGCAGATCGTGAGCAAGAACGAATAACAAGTCAATATTCATGCGCCCTAATTATAAGAAGTGCATACGCTGTATAGTGTGTCAATCAACCATCTATTAGGTTAGTTTGAGTTCAGCTAATACCATAATTAATACCATAATTAAGTATTTACGATGTAGATGAAAGGATGAACAGACCTTCACTGATTTTCGAAGAAACGTGAAATGATGACAGCCGCACTTGAAACTTCATTATGTTTGGATGTGGTTCAGCTGAGTTCACTCGGTGCATAGTTCTTAAGAAAATATTCAATATCTGAAATTCTTGAATAGCCGTACGAGTAGATAGTTTAAAAAACTAATTGTGCAAGGCCTTGAATTGCTTCAATTGGTTGAAAAATACTCAATGAAAACGCGATTCCTGCTGGGAGACGATCTGTTACAAATTGCGGTCTGTTTACTTTCTCAGCTTCACGTCGCAGATGGAAGCATTTGAGGTCTGACACGAGTTTTTTTTTATTTTTTTATTTTTTTATTTTTTTTTTTTCGTCAGGAGCTTATTATTATAACTATTTCTAAGACTTATGAAACACGTGAAATCTCATTCAAACGCGTGACACATCGTTCCAGATTCAATAGATATTTAACCAGAGGGATCCCATAAAGCATACTTTCTCCGAAAAATCCAAAAAATATATGTCTATTGTACGGTGGACTCTAGACTTCCGTATTCTGTGATTACTGCATGCCTCTGTGAGTTAGCAGATGTGCCAGTTATTTCTATGATTTGATGATTATTATCACAGTTTTTAGTTTAGTTTAATGCATCTATCTTATGCGTAAAATGTGTGATTATAATTATAGGAATTCTTCAAAAGACATGCGTGTTGAACGTTCAGTCGTTCACGGGGAGTTTGAGCAGTCGCACTTAAACATTGATGCAACGACTCGTAGCAGGGAAAGTAATTCATTGTGTTTACACTGCTTGCATTGCGTAAAACAATGTTATTGCTGCATGGATTCAGCTCAGTTAATTTTCAGTTTCGCTGATATTCACTTTCGACTTTACAGTTGTAATTTCGTGACTTGAAATTTTGTCGAATTGACGTCGAGAATTGGCGTTTCAGATGATCACAAACCATATGGGTTAGTCTTATATTGACCAATAAGATATCGAATAACCATCACATTTGAAGGTTGAGCTAGAACTCACAGGATGAAGATTGTGTTATCTGAATCGATTTCAATGCCACAAAGAATGTTTTCATCTTTTCATTTCTCTTCCTTATTCTGCGCTTTAATTAATTAATTAATTAATTAATTACTCATTCATTCGCCAAGGTGCTCAGAGGTCTTCTTACTATATTACATAATTTATATTACATCCATTTCGATTCATTCTCCTCTAATTGAACTGTCATTGACCCCATTCAGTGAGACTATATGAGAGTATACGTACCATCAAATAAAATTGTATCAGCTAAATGGATTCCATCGTTAAAAAACGCAAGAAATGATTACCGAAAGAAGTACTAATATTTGGGAGATGTCCGGCGGCCATCAACCAAAGGCTTTTCAGTTTAATGACATCTCACGGAATCGACATTATTTTGACGTAACTTTTCATCTCATATTTTGATGTATTGCACTGTCGTTTCAAAAATAAAACCCATCTAATATTCATTTTTCATTTGTTTGGCAAAATCTGTGCAACATACAGAGTGGACCAAAAGTAGTCAATCTACTCCATGTTAAAAAAAAAACAAAATTCTAAAATTTGTTAAAAATGATCAATTATTCTAAAAAAATGACTACCTGGTATGGATTGACTATGTTATTCTGCGCCCATTTATGCAAAGAAATCAAGTAAAGAGTCAATTTTGAATGAGGGGGGAACATTTAAATGCGAGTGGTGAGTGATCGTGAAAAAGAGCAAAATCAGATGAGCCCCTGAACGAGTATTAAGGAATGTAATCTCTTGTATGACGCTTCAATACAAACTGTCTGTTTTATTTTGATTCTAGGAGATACACATTAGTTGAAGATTTGTGCTACTGCCGCAAGAACAGCATTTTCAAACAAAACAAGAGTACGAGTGCGATGCCTTATTTGTGCGTCAAATGAAGCTTATCAATCCATGGTCCGGGGCCCTGTTTGCCGCCAAAATTGGAAATATCGAGAAATGATGAGTGCACTCTATTAACTGAGATAAATCGGCATAAATGTTGATGAAATTGGAATAGAAATGATAAGAATAGCAGCATGACATGTTAGATTAACCATACCAAGTATTTATTTCTCATATCTTTGTTTGCTTTTTACACTGCGATCAGCTTTGTGACACTTTCACAGAAATGCGTAGCACCATTGAAAAGCATTGCGATATTTAACATGGAGTAGATAGACTACTTTTGACCCACTCCGTATATTCCCGCAGCAAATCAATTATCTCTTAATTAATCACGCGCATTTTTGCACATGACGAATCAAAACTTCTAATTGCACCACTTGAATGTTGTTAGTATATTTTAATCCATACAATTCTTACAAGTCATGCCAAGTTTTTTCAAGGCATTTAATTATAGAGTATATGTAAATATAATTATATGTTATAGTGTACATATGTTTCAACTATCAAACATAATTATTAAGTGCTATATTGAGAGAACAGACTCATCCGGTGGTTATGTAGGTCAAAAATCTGAGAATGGAGTATGTTGAAGACAACTTCACACGTTGAAATTGAGTCCAATTGGTTCAAAGTATTCTTGGGCACATCCATCGACAAACGCCGCCTCTTCTTCGGTCATATGTGTTCTCCAATCGCCCACAACACCCTTGCGGAAGAATTTCTCCGGTTCAAATACTTTTTGCCCTTGAGAATCGACGATGAAGTCCATAACCTTGGACTTCCTCATATTTTCAATCTTGCACTTTTCCACGATGCAAGTCACTACCTCTTCTTCGAGGGGAATTTCCAGAAACTTACCGAGTCCACGAATGACCCCAGCGCAATCCTTCTTCATCTCCTCGTATTTTACTATGTGGACATTGGGCAGATCTCTCTTCGTCCACCAGCCACTAGCCATCTTGAAGATGTTGCCTCCCATCAAGCGATCGTTGCGAAACAGCTCAAAGAATTGGTGGAAATCCCCGGGGAAGGAACCCATCATTCTCAGGCAGTAGTGGTGGTAGTATGACGTCAGCGTGTCCTTTGGTTCTCGAAGTACGACCACCACCTTGAGGCCTTCTTGCTCGACTTTCTGCTCGAAGAACTCGTAGTAAAGATGGGTCTTAATGACTCTGGGGTCCGGCAACTGATCCAAGCGGCCCATGGCACTCGGGGTAAGCGGCGTACCCATCTCCGCGTACGGAACTTGATATTCATCTTTTTCTACCTCGGATTTCATCGGGTGAAATTCTCGCATTTGAAGCAGAATTTCTGACATCCATGTAGTTCCTATATTTAAAGACATAGACACTAGAGCAAGACTAAAAAAAAAAAAAAAAAAGAAAAAAAAAAAAAAAAAAAAAAAAAGAAAAAAAAAAAAAAAAAAAAACCACACACCACAAAACAATCATAAAGATGATGCGCACCTGATTTTGCAGGTGTAGCGAGCAGGACATCGGAGGGCCTGACCTTCCATTTCTTCATCATATCAATATGTATGCCTTCATGTGCAAATGCGTACACAATGCCACGATACTCGAACTGACCACGTAATTTATAATCCATGCTTGAATTGCAAGTTGATATGCCTCTGTTGAAATGTTTAATAACTGAGTACTCAGTACTGAGTGAATACAGATCTGGCTTCACATCATTCTTTATATACCACATGCATGCATAACGCCACGCTGGCAATTTCTAGTATTGCTTGGAAAAGATTAATATAAGAAAAGGAAAAATGACGCTCTTACTAAATCTGAAAGAATCCCAGTCCTTGTCTTGATTCTTGGGATTTAACAAGAATTTCGAACACAAAAGTTACGTCCATTGAGGGGCACCGAATAGCACAGTGGGTTAAACCGCTGTCTGCAATCCTATGCCGACCGTGGGGGTCGAGGTCCCGGGTTCGAGACTCGATCATGCCACGGGCGTTATGATTGTGAATTATAATTGTAATCCGTTATAATAGTAATTCTTCGGTGACTCTGCAGTGCTACCCAACTGTGTAACAAGGCCGGGCGCTGTGTACTACTGTCTATGGTGGTATGCAGGATAAAGAACCCTTGGGATTTATCGATAAGAGTAGGGGAAACCCCGGTCCCAGGCCTTCTGTTCTGGCGCCCGTATCAACCGAAAGGGTTGGGTGGAGCCGTAAAACCCCATCACTCACTCACTCATTACGTCCATTGATTGTTTTAGTTTGTGTGTGGAAAGATTGGAATGAATTTAAACGGGCTTTAGCACTATGGGTACTTTTCGTGATAACTTTGATAACATTATTCAATAACAGTAGCCATAGCAATCTCCATAGCCATAGTAATAGAAATAGCCATAGCAATAGCCATAGCCATAGCCATAGCAATGGCCATTGCAATAGTCATAGTCATAGCCATAGCCATAGTCATAGTCATAGTCATAGTCATAGCAATATCCATATCAATAACCATAGCAAAAGCCATAGCCATAGCCATAGCCATAGCCATAGTAATAGCAATAGCAATAGCCATAGCCATAGCCATAGCCATAGCCATAGCCATAGCCACAGTAATAACCATAACCATAGCAATAGCCATAGTCATAGTAATAGCAATAGCCATATTAATAGCCATAGCAATAGCCACAACAATAGCCACAGCAATAGCCGTCCCAGCAAACACGGAACGTTAGGCAAATGTGGGAGACACGTGTAGGTAACCTTCCTCTACGTTACAAAATAACGTTATCTAACATTACTTAGGATGGGGCAATAACGTTATCTAACGTTACCATGTATTCACTGTGTTGTCAATTGTATACTTGAGTATAGTATATCTTTTCACCTGCATGCATGCTGTTTTAAACTCGCTTGGGAACACATTTGCATATTTTAAAACTCGAGCAACATAAAATATTTTCATTATTATTACTACTATTAAAATGCCTATTATAATAATAATTATAAATTTATTACGGTAATGAATTAATGACTATTATAATTATTACTCGAGCAACACATAATTATTAATGTGACTATTAATAATAATATTATTATTATCATTTTTAGTTGTAGTAGTAATAGTAGTAATTATGACCGGCACCAGTACATGACAATCAACCGACAGGTCAGATGTGCATTTTACTTATATACAATTCTTTTCTCCAGATGCAGTTGCCAGCACTTCTGAAATGGTCCCTGCCGCCCGCTATCCACACCTGAAGAGATGGCCAACATGAACATGGACATGGCTGCCTATCCATATTGTGTAGTTGTGAGTTAGCTATTCCTAGTGATTTTTTCTCAACCTAAGTCTACAACCAGGTGAATAGAATATGATGCACCTCCGACTGATTGCTGCTGGAATCAAGGTGCCCGACATGACGTGCAGTTCGAAGCTGAAGCGCCAGAAGAAGAGAGAGAGCATCCATGAACTATCAACATGCATCTCGCTCGGCCTTCAAGTTTATTTATGAGTATGTATTGAGTGTGCTGTTGGCCCTACCAGTGACGAGGATAAAGGCCCGCCTTCACCCCTACCCCCTAATTAAGTAAGCCATCTGTAAAAAGGACGAATCGAGCTTATAAAAATTCTTATACTAATAGTGAAATTTAATTGTTGTTAGCTTACATACATATTCATTATATTATGCTCTCTTTTTTCAGTTCCGATGCTAGGCCTGACAGTGACGAGAACGATAATGGCACGCCTCCTCCTTTTCCTCCTCCACCTCCACCCCTACCTCCACCTCCACCTCCATCTCTACCCCAGGAGAATCAAATTTAATTGTTCTTACTGTAGCTTGAATATCAAATAAATAATGTATCAGTTCTCTTCGGTTATCTTCAGTTTCGGATTCTGTAATTTTTCATGTTTTTCAGTCGGAAACTGGTGTCCCTTATAACTATTGTAATACATTGTAACTTTTTTTGCTAAAGCTCAATCTAAATGAAATTACCATGTAATAGGCACCAGGACGAGGAAAACAGGCATGTCAAATTTCATCGTGATATGATACCTGTGGCCTGAAATATGCCTAAATGAATATTAATAACATTAATCTAGACTTTCAATCGCGAATTTCTCAAAATGATGGTTTTTGAAGTTTCGGACTTCACAACGCCATAACTTTGCAACCCCTTGAGATATCTGCATGAATTTTGCACCAAAATACTCAGGAAAGTGTCAGCTGTCCGCTGATGCCTCAAACTCAAAAGTTTTATCCCGACCCATGTGACCTGTTTTGCCGTGGACCCTCACATATTTGAATTTTGCTTTATGTGTGTGATTTCTCTCATCCCCACGATCCTCATCTTCTGTCAATGCACGTGTTGGTTTCGCGTAGGTCGCTCTGCATGCTTATAAATTATTCCTCTCAATCAACATGCAGCTGTTGCAAATGCTGTACGTAATCATCTAATTTTTTAATAAAACGCACCTTAGAATATATTACAGTAACATGACAGGCTTTCCATATATTCATTCATTCTGATGAAATATGATTTAGTAATATTTCATACTTGAAGGGGGAGGGGGGATCGTTCGCGTTTCATGCGTTTCTTGTATAATTTTATACATGGGAGTGTGTTGCGAACGTTTTACAAAAAAAAAAAAAAAAAAAAAAAAAAAATCGTTTGTAAGAGAAGACTGTTCGCTATTTACATGTACTTAGTTTGACTGTTAGTGTTCAATGTCTATGTTGGAAATTCCTTTAATAAAGTCATACAATTTGCGAGCAAGTCTTCCTACCTACTCTAGTACTTTGTAAGTTACTCTGCTGCATTGAGTCACTTGTACGTACAGCATTGATATAAATACCAAAAATCCATTGAGATTTCAAGTTTCATAATATGTATGCATGGTATAATAAAGAGGCAATGTATTGTATAATTAAGAGGCAAGATCTAATATCAGTGTAGTACAGCAGTAGTCATTTGGTGGCTGCTACATAAATGTACAAGTATATAATACAATACAAGAAGAACAAAACCTACCCTATTCATACTGTTCATAACAGCTTAGACCATACACCTTCGCACAATCGCACTACGTTTTCTCATCAATTCATGTTTGAGAAATGCCGAACTTAACACACTGACACCATAGACAATGGCCACAAAAACAAATGGCGGACCATTCATAACGTTTTAATTAGTCATGACGCAACGAGCATAGGTTTTGTGACGTCATCA
>KB295566.1:125274-141656 GCA_000328365.1 Capitella teleta | reverse complement strand
AACACAATCAGAGGAAGAAGCCGGTCTCATTTCCCAGGGCTCCAGAGGTGGACTTTCTCAAGAGATTTTAAGCACGATTTATCAAACGCTGGAGTTGAGCCCTTCTTGTCCAGTGCATAATTGTTACAATTCCAAAAGGAACAAGTTGTGTATTTATTCTTGGTGTTAATGGGCTGCTGAGCCTCCGTGTGCTGTTTTTAACCGCCATGCAGAAATGCTACAAAGCGACCAAGAAGCCAATTAACCGTTGCTATGGATACCACGCAGCTAATGAGAATTGCAACTTTAATACGATGTCATAATAGCGCAGGTTGATCCAATAATATCCACGGAGGAGAACGCGAGCAGCATTCGCAACACCACCAGTGCCACCAACCAAACCACAGGAACGCAGCAATGCAATTCTAGCAGCAAACGTCATCAGTCATCACTAAATAATCAGAAGACGCCGCGACAAACAAAACCCCCGATCAAACGATAAGTCATCGGCGAATCCAGGCACGCTGACCATCAACACTAAAGTTATACAGATCCTACGAAAAGTGAAAGCTCGCTGCATGGAAGCATTGATTGAAGTCGTACCTCTGAAGTATATGACGCAAGGCTCAAAGCAACAAGTCACCATTGGTGCAAAACTAAATAAAGCCTTTTACGAGCATTTGGGTAGCAAACTGACATATATAGGTTATCAGTGGCGTATTTAGACAATCGTCGAGCCGGTTGTCGAAGTTTATTAACAATACAACACACTGATTGAAGCAATTCACAATCTTGAAAATACTAGATTCTGTTTGGTCGCTGATTCGTGATCAAAGCACACACGAGCTTTCATGTACAAATGTAGATCCATTTTAATAATGTATTTGATTAAAGTGTCTTTTTTGCTGGTGTGAAAAGTTGTGAAAATTTTTTTGAAAAAGGTGCATGTTGTTACACGAATTAACAATAGAGTAATTATACCGTTGCGTATTGAATGCAAACAAACATCATGCGGAATTTCTCCCCCCCCCGGCGTTTTTGGATCAGATTGTCCCTGTTACTGTTGTGTCACAATTTAGCCAGACGCGTTTCTCTTTTTGTTCAGCGAATGAAGACGTGAAGTTAGCTTTCATTCTGAGCGCTGCACGAACGCTGATCTGCTGATGTGGTCATAGGTAATGTCAGCTGGATACGTAGAAGAATCCGAAGCATTGTTCGGGGTTTAAATTCGCTTGTTACAAGCCGATGTGTCCCGTTACCTGATTTGAAGCCGCTGTAAATGATACCCAGCCAGCCACAAAGTAGCACGGCAACCAGCCAGCTGATTTGGCCAGCCAGCCAGCAGCTAGCCAGCCTTTGTTAACCACCTGGTTTGATTCTTAACAGCAGCTGCGGGGTCGGCGACCATACAATCTTACACAGCCTCAATGCTGCCATTGCTCTGACCTCACGAACATGTAAAGGAAAAAGAAGCCGAGTGATTTGAGCAGAAGACCACTTGTAATCAGTTGTGTCGCTTGATGGTTCATAATATCCTGTTATAGTATCATCTCAGTATATCTCATTTTGGTGCTTGACGTGTTTTTAGGTGAGTATTGTTGTTGTACTCGTATCGCACGAAATAAACATCACATTAGCCTCCTGGTTTTTTGACTCAGCCTCAAGTGACCTCATGAAGAAACGTTCAAGCTACGATATGATACTCAACTGCTCTGTATGAGTGAGTTTAGCAACTTATGTTGATCGGTATATCTGATTAAATAATGATTAATTAAGGGTTAACTAGTAATTAGCACAAAAACATTGCATAATCTTCCATGCTTTTTGTTTTGTAATTGTATGTTTGACCAAAAGTGACACCCACAATTGAACTTTGATCCTGCCGCCTCCGAATGCCTCTTGACGAATACAGACGAAATACCTATGGAACCGCTCCTTTTCGCAGGGAATTTCTCGGTTTTATTTCCAAGTATTTTAATATTTTTCAGTACTTGTGTTAAGTGCTGCAAAGTGTTTATTTGTGGTCGCAAAAGTGATTGTCACATATTATATTCTTTCAAGACATTTATCCTTTTGATTACATCGCAGGTATTCCTGCATCCCTGCATTGTGTGTACTTAATTAAGTAGATGCAAAAGATCCCCAATAATCTCACGGAATTGTCACGGTTGAGCTGAGTCAGGGCAACATAGGTCAACATAGGTCAACAGGTCAAGGCTGAGCATAGATGTGCAGCAACAACGAAGCCATGGCACCTCAAGTGGTAATAGCTAAAAAATTCTATAAATAATAATAAATAATAATAGTTAAAAAATAGTTTTCCTATTTATTATTAGATTATTAAGAGTTTTTATAGGAGCACAACATTTATAGATTTTTAAAAGATTTTTTTCCTTCTGTTTGGTGTTTGCATTTGTCAATCCCCATTTTATTATGCAGGATTTTCATGGACAATTGCGATCTCATGAAAGCAGACAATCATTGAATGACAAGTGTTCGGTTCGATATCTGACCGTGATACCTGACGCGAATGCTCAACGCCTACCTCATAACTCCGCCCTGGATCTCATCTTGGATTGGTTGTGTGACTCACTCCGGAAGTGGCGCGAGACCCTCAACTCCTACCCACTAGGGTCCATAAGGTCGCGATAATGTATGTCGCGTAGGTGCTGCTAATATAGCTAATATATGCAGTTTTATGCACTTGAGAAAGGAAAGAATATAAGCGGCTCTCTATCACTTTTGTTATACTCGGCACAGGCGAAGCAGCGACACCGTGCAAGAGAGACGAAGTCAAAATGGAACTAATTTATGTTCCTGCTTTTCTTGCCATTCTATTGTCTGGTTAGTGTTCTTTTTAAGGCATTTATTGTTATTTATATATTTGTTATTGTTGTTCAGTGTATCAAGTAATACATAAAGAAAGACTGAACATGGCTGTTTTACGGCACACTAACACTAGCGAGTGTTATACGGTGCCAAACACGTTTGGATCAAATAAATTTTAGGCTTTCCGGCGGAGAATAAAAAAACGTAAGAATTGTTGTCACAAGAGGATGAAAGTATCTCGTAAAATCAACGCGACGAACAGCTAAATTATGAGACGTAATACTTTCTGACACAATTTCAATTAAAGGCAAGGTTTAAAGCTGGGAAGAATCACCGATAATAAGATGGACTTTTATGGAATGACTAGTGTGACTATGTAACTAGTAGATACTCGTTGCTCTACTCGGTCATTGTGCGAGAGAACTCCACGCAATATGACCGATGTAGGAGCAAGATGTTGGTTAAAAACGGTAAAATAGTTCCCAATCTCTTTTAGGTAGAGTAATTTTTTTGAGAGTTGAATGTCCTCAAAAGGTTGCCTCATTGAGGAAACGTTAAAATATCTTCTACGAGATATTTCAAAATCAATACAATCTATTAAAATGTGTTTAATTGTTAAAGGACTCTGGCAGGGGATGCAGAATGGAGCCACCTCCCTACGCAGGAGATAGCCATGGATGAGATGCGAGTGCCCGATACGGGCACTGGCCAACACAATCTCTTCACGTCTATCTTTTCGAATACCTTGGTTCCATCCGGAAATGACCGGCTGGACACTGTGTATCAAAGGCCTACTTGGCTAGCATGTCGGCCACCTCGTTCCCTAAGATGCCCACGTGGCTGGGACACCACATAAAACCACCAATTTGCCCTTTCTGACTAGATTGTTATGCTTCTTTAAAATTGACAATAAATAGGGGTGCGTGATATCACAGTTGGAAAGTGCAGTGAGACTGGAAAGAGAATCAGAACAAATGTTGAACTGATCCTCATCCTTCACAGTCTCGATAAAAACGAGCGCTTGTTCTATAGCCACCAGAGCGTGTAACAGCGTCTTCTGATTCCAACTGAAATGCGCTAAAGTTCGTAAAAGATTTATCGATTTATGGCATTTGTTTCGCACATTTCCGATGCGATATTTAAAATTCAGCTTCCTGTCAAACGATACTCCTAAAAAATTGGCCAAGAATCGAGAGAGGTTTTCCAGTTGTGAAATGTTAAAATCACTCCTCACAAGTGAATCATGTTAATCTATTTTATTTTATTATTATTATATGAAATGCTCTACTTTACCTTCATCCATAATTTCAATATCTTCATAGCCAGATCAAAATATCGCCTGTTTATATCACATTTCACTTAATTTTAAACCCTTCTTCTGATCTTTTTAACCTTCTGCATCTCTGATCAATTGTATGAGAATCTTTAATTGAACGATATGAGTATTATATAAATACACGCATGCACACTTTGCAAAATAAGTGATTATTATTATATATTTTTTCTCAAGCATGGATATGACTCAGGGTTCACTTTATTCGCCAAATACGCCCTTTCCTCAGAGCTCTCTCACGGCAAAGGAGACTTTTAAGACTTCTTAAAATAGAAACACTTAATATTTATAGCACAGCAATTTTATCTACGTGCTCCTTTGATGTCAAATAGTACACATCTTGAATCTTATGCGTCTAATATTGATATGATAAGCAAGAGTTTGTTTGAGATTGGTTCATTATCAGATATCATTATCATTATCAGATGTAATGTCGATGAACACATTGCACGTAGAATTCAATTGTGCTGCGAATAACAATTCGACCGAGATGAGGGATTATTGTCTCATAATTATTATTATCCTTATCCTTATTATAATCATTATTGACCACAAGAATATTTTTTGTAGCCATGGCAATAAAGTCAAAGGGGGAAAAAATAAAATAAAAAGTAGCTGTAGTGCATGTGCATTGCAATGGGTGTATGTGATTAAGGACCAGCCTTCAACCATTGACCGAGGCATCCAAAACTATAACCAAACGAGAGAAGGCTTTCTATTGTTCTATATGTATTATCTTTATTATCTTATCTCTAACTAATCAGTGGTTCACACAAATAAGAAGACACAGACCACCATAGATGTGAGTGTGACCCTTAGAATATCTCCTATCTGCAGATCACGTCACAGCGTACATGAAATCATAACATGCTAAAGTGTGTTCAATAAATATAGGATGAGGCTCCAAGGAGATTAGAGTCGACGTGTATTCCAATGAATGAATTGATGCAACTTCTACATTATTCTCCTAAATGTCATATTGGATTGCAATGCTCAATTGACGTCCGTCAATTCCACATTCCGAAATATGATTGCATGCATAGAATTACACACCCGGTACTACGTGTTTTGGTGATATTAGTTTCATCCAGCTCTTCCATTCGTCGCTTGCAGTGCCACATCATCCGTGCCTCGCGTATCCGCTGGACGAGTATCACCACATCCTACCAGACCCCGAGTGTGGCCCCGCGCACGACATTATCGGCGGAGAGCCTTCTGCGAAAGGCAAGTGGCCGTGGGTTGTGGCCATTGTTCACCAAGACACCGGGTCATTCATCTGCGGAGGGTCATTGGTGCAGAAGCAATGGGTCCTCACAGCCGCCCACTGTCTCCACGGAGCACCGTGAGTTGAACACCCTTCATAACGTCATGACGTCATAACGCCATGACGTCATAAGGTCACCCGTCATAACGCACGTTGAAGTGCTGATAAGAACAACTTTGTACTGTACTTATGAGGCATAACGCATTCAATGATATGTTCTAAGGCGGCGGATGGGGAAAGTACATACACGTGCAACTAAGGGCTCTAATTATAATATTATGCGAAATTCCATTGCATCCATTATGGAAGGATTTGGTTGGTAATTGACACGGCATTAGTTGGTGACACACGGGGTGACATTCATGCGATGTCAGCGCAGTAATTATTGTTTTAATTATCTGGAGTGTTCGCGGCTGAGTCTCACCACTCTGGTGTACATTGTACATGTCATCAAATGAGAATAACTCACCTGACATAATTAACAGCCGAGAGTTATGTGCCGCGTTGAGTTCTATACAAAAGAACAATATTATGGTCTTGAAATAACCTGACATCCGAGTATGCATAATGCATGAATGCTTTTACATTTAAGGGATGAGTCATGGGAAGGAGATGGTTATCGCCAGATACACAAGTTCAAGGGATTCTGGAGCATTGATTATACGATGACAATGATTAGAATTTAATTCAGTGACATGAGAGCAGCACTCCAATGGTTGCCATGGTAATGAAGTAATTCAAATTGGCACCGTGATAGACTTCTTGGCATTATGCGTCCAATTCATTCTCATCGGATTTTGACCAAACCGAGTTTATTTTCGCTGATGAAGTTTACCTCCTGATTGTAAGGGTAACGTATAGGTTTATCCTACAAATGTCGTTGGCGGCTGCCAAGACAAGTTGCTTGAAGATTAAATGATCCAACATAATTATGGACTTCACCTGCCGCACCGGGGTTCACAAACCCTCCCACGCATACCTATATGGCATATCAGCATAACTTAATAGCATATCAACACGACCCTCCTGTGGGGTGATGCCCCATTCTTCTTCATTCACATTGGATGCAGATAAGCACTTCCGGGTTGACCAGCTTCATCGCCATTTTTTTTCTGTTATTCAAAAGATCCGACAAGGAAATATAATGATGCATGCGATATCCATGGGCTTACATTGAAACCCCGGGAGCGGGAGGGGGGGGGGGCGGGTTGTGTATATGTCACGAGAAAGCCTACGACCCTTTGTCATGATAATTCAGTCACTGCAAGTCATCCAAGTGTACAATGTTGGAACTCTCGGTTCATTTCACAATCGCCAAAGGCATCAAGCATCGATGTTGAATTACACACGAATGAAATCGTACTAAGCACAGATTAACAGAGGATTGCCACGTCTCAATTATCACGAACACATTGGCTATAATTACGTATAAAACTTATGTATTTTAAATATCAACATGAAAGGTCAGTCAACACAAAATCAAGCATGTTGTGCGTGAATTGTGATGCTTACTCAATGCTTTAAGTAAGAGCATGGACGTAATGTGATTGTGATGATTATAATTGGCGGCTCTGATTGGTCGAGACGGTCTCACGGGTTACGTGTTGGGGTAATTATCATAAATTATAAATTAATTTATTTATTATAATCATATTTATAATTGCAATATTAATGATGGCTATTTTTATTAGTTACGCTATTGTGCATATTACTCAGTTACGAGTGTATATCGATGGAAGTGTGTGCTTTGGTGATAACTATTTCTGGATGCTCATGACACTTGCGTCACCAGATTGGTGTCAATTTCATGTGATGATGCATTTTATGATGCAATTATAATGAACATGACACCAATGCTGTCAGCGAAACCAGGCGTTGTATTGGGTTACATGCAGACATTTCTCTCAACGCGCGAATCATTTCATTCATTACTTTCATCGCAACATCAGCGTGTATTTGATTCAGGATGAAGATGATTAGGTTCAGCAGCTCCTCACAATTACCCTCTTGATTAAAACGTACGCTGCACGTAGAAGCCGCGAATTCATATTTCTACCAATGACATGTTGTTTTCTCGACCACAGGGCAGATCTCAAGATAGCCGTCAAAGTGGCAGCATACAATCTAACAGCGAACGATGAAGCAGAAAGAATACCAATCGAGAAAATAATCGAGGTGAAAATCGAATGTTAACAATTGAATGAATGAATGACGTCATTTCATCCAGCATCCTGATTACGTGCCATCTCAATCGACGAACGGCGTCCACGATTTAAGTCTTCTGAAACTGGAGCGACCTAGTGACTTGTCTGACCCCTGCATATCCACAATTGACCTCCCTCCAATCACGCACGAATTCTCCTACAGTCTTCTTTGCTGGATCATCGGTTGGGGAAAAACAGGTGAGAGCGGTGACTGAGCCGGAAGTCAAAAGAGAAGCTTCTTTTTCTACCTCAATACGTGAACACAATTCGGATCTTTCACGTGCGTCTCTTTGTACGTGTTCTCATTTGTCTCCCCCCCTCCATTCCTAAGATCCATCGAACGAGGGAATCAGTGAGATTTTGAATGAACGGAGAGTGAACGTCCTAAAGAACGACGAGTGCCAAACGCGGTGGGACGTCTCACCCGTCAAGCCAACAATTAATTATTACAACGTATGCGTGGATGAAGAGGACGAGACTAGTGCGTGCTATGTAAGTACATGCACTCATATTATATAGATAAAAACACGTTTTAATTTTCAAGTGAAATCGGTCTTTTCTTGAGTGAGAATAATCGTGCTTTAATATTAGACATTGGTGGCTGTGTTTCTATTTCACAGGGCGACAGTGGAAGCCCAATGCAGTGCTACCTGCCCTTCATCGGCAAATGGGTTTTCGGTGGTGTATCTTCTTGGGGGTCTGGGGCCTGCACCCAGTTTCCGTCCGTGTACATGAGGGTCTCCTCCTATAACTCTTGGATCAGATATATTCTGATATCGGAGTAACGTTTCTTGTTGTGCAAACGGAGTAAATGTTCGTTTGCTCCGAAGGATTAAATATAATCTCACTGACCTGACTTCTGAGACGAAGTTCAACATTTCTTCTAGTCTTATTTATTCCTGCTAGGTTTCACAATTATGTAACATGCGATTTAACCATGCGTTTTCTTCTTTTTCTGTTCAATAACTGCTACTGCTACCAGACATATTTTGCTGTTGTCAAAATACATGAAATGAATAAAGAGGTGTTGGAGAGATTGATGAGGTTTTGTTATTGATTATACAGAGTGGACCAAAAGTAGTCTATCTACTCTATGTTAAAAAAATAGAAATCTAAAATGCATCAATTATTCCAAAACAATAACTACCTGGTATGGACTGATTATGTAATTCTGCGCCCATTTATGCTAAGAAATCAAGTAATAAGTCAATTTTAAATGAGGATGGAACATTTAAATGCGAGTGGTGAGTGAAAAGAGCAAACTCAAATGAGCCCCAGAACGAGCATTAAGGAATGTCATTTCTTGTATGACGCTTCAATATAAACGCTCTGTTTTGCTTTAAGGAGATAAGCATATTCTAGTTGCATGATGATTTGTGCTAATATCATAACAATATCACTCTCAAACAAAAATAATACTGTGAGAGCGTTGGATCAATTGTGCGTTCAATATAAATCTTATCCATGGTCCGGGGCCCTTGTTGCCATCAAAAGTGGAAATATCGCGGAATGATGAGTGCACTCTATTAATTGAGATATCGGCATAAATGTCGGTGAAATTGGAATAGAATTGATAGGAATAGCAGCATGACATGTTAGATTAACCATTCCAAGTATTTATTTCTCTTATCTTTGTTTGCTTTTTACACTGCGATCTGTTTTGTAACACTTTCCCAGAAATGCGCATTGCCCTTTGGAATACGTTGATACCTTTAACACGGAGTAGATAGACTACTTTTGGCCCACTCTGTATATACACCATCTTCACAGGGTAACCATTATTTATTATTTATTTTTTATTATATATTTATTTATTTATTTTTGGGCCTAATTATAGTAAATTAGTGAACCAACCATGAGCTACGAGAATGGAGTGAATGAGGTCACTGGGCACGCCCTCCCCCTTCTCCATTCCCTTTCCCAAAATAGAGAGGGATAAGAAAACTGATGATGAGGTGCAGCGAAAGAGATCCCAGACAAACACAACTCCCTCCCTGGCTCAAGTGTCCAATTCAATGGTCAAATCAACTGGGAAGGCCATCAAAACCAGGAAACCTCATAATGACGTGTTTATTAGTCAAGAGGGCTTACTTAATATCTGCGAGCGAGAGAATAACTGCGTAATGCGAGTTCTACAACATGACCACGAGCAGCAACCGTAGCATCCACTGATTACTGACATCTATCCATATCAAAGGAATGGTATCGTGTTACTTCACAACATTTAATTCCTTCAGCGCAGACCTACGTGTCGCGTAGTCACTTGTGCAATTTGGGCAGGATCAATACCGATATACAATGAATTGTATGAACAATCATTGCACAGGAGAACAGCTGACAGGTGACAATTTATCAAGACACAATGGCTCAATTATAACGATACATTAGCAAGCCGGCCAGGTGTAACAATGATGACATTTTGTGCATTAATTTACTCCGCAATACTTATTGGCCTATATATGGCTCATCGGTGCCAGTCGGGGTCACTGTCCTAATGGTTTTTGCCTTCACCTGCAACGGTACTTTTGATAAAAGCTTCTTGTTTGGACAAAGAATCCCTCAGATTGTATCTTATCGTTAAACGCGCACTGTGTACGTGCAGATGTTCAGTCATTTAGAGAATTAGCCATCACACGTGGCTGTATGGCCTTTCAAAGTTTCGTGTGAAAAGACAATGACGTCATCACGGAGCCATTCTGTTTGAGTTATTTGTCTCCAATAGAGAATTCCGATCTATAGAAAGTAACGTCATCCTTTAAGTTTTAATCAGGGAATTTAAATCCAGTTACGTCACCCGTCTCCACAGTGAAATGGGAAGCAATGAGAAGAAAGTTGGTTCTTAAGCCGATTGGCAGAGAGGCCCAGAACCGGACCTCGCCCCCACCATGAACCGTAGTCTCGTAGAGTGAATACATATTAAATTTGGAACACGGAAACAAATAAAATCCGAGCTATCCTTTCACAACGGTGAGGATCTGAAGCATGGCTATTCAGGAAATAAATCTGCCATCTCACAAATTACACCGACACACAGAATATTGCCAGTGACACAAATTCCGAGAAAGGGCAGCAAAGAGCCACGTTCACAAGACATGACCTCAAGTCAGGCGAGGTGAACACGTTGCTCTACTTTGGTTGGGCTGAGTGAGCACGAACAGTCGCGTCAGAGTCACGCCATGCTTAGAGAGCAATCTTCGTGTCAGTTCTTTACACCATGGTCTCTCTCATCTCTCTGCTGGAAAATGCCATGTGAGGATATTTCAGTTTTAGAGACACGGATCATTCGAACGGGATTATTCAAATTAATATACTTAGGTGCAAAAGAAAGGCATCGGAAGGGTTATGCCATCATCACCTTCCGGGATCTCCGTCCGGATCTCATATTCCGACCTCGTCGGATCTCCGGATATTCTTGACCCTGATTTGGGTTTTTTTTTATGGGGATCTGAGCCTCTGTCTCCCTCCACTTGATCCGATATGAAAGGTTTTTCTGCAGATATTGTTCGGTCGCATTCCGTAAACAGATGGCTGTCTTGAACCAGTCATAGCCCTCAGCTCACCTGTTCTGTCAGTCTTGTCGGTTTGCTGTCACTCTTAGGCATCCAGAACAGGGTCAATCCAAGGTAGACCTGATGACACATTTGTTGTGCGGTTGATACAATGTATCCGATTTGGCGGTTTGTGACTCTTGGTTCAACTCCACGCTCCAGAAGGCTTCTGAATATTACCCTACAGGAAGCCGTCAGCCTCCTATGATGCAATTTTTTTTTCAAAAGTTTGGTTGCTTTGAGTGAAGCACTCGTCAATCGTTCCAGTCAATTTCATCGTCTATTAAAGTAATCTTTTCCTGGGTGCAGTCGAAAGAATGTTTACCAGGATTCACGGCTGAGAAAGAAAATAAATCGAGCGTTCTTTGATGTCAAACATGGCTTCATTATTGATGATAGACAATACGTAATACTAGTACTTATGATTAAACCATAGGTCTTTAATGCAGTCATTATATAATCCGAATACGAATGTTCTGTAACAATCATGAGCCCGAAATGGCAGTTGTCTGACGTGGCTGGCACAAGAAGGTCTAACCTAAGCTTCTATTACTCAGCTTCTTTACACGGACGAATTTTGAATTTAGTGAATAAATCGGTAATGGATGCTGTTGAGATGACATGCAGGGGTGACATATTAACTTACTCAGTGCTTTATTTTGGTATGATTATACAAACTCTGCTTGTGTCTATACACATTCGGACAGAGTTTGCACGGAAATCCTTCCATCTCCTAAGAAGCCATCGGCGACGTTGAGGGGTAGAAGTTCGCCAAGAAACAAACACGTACTTCACTTCCGGATGGCAAATGCTTGGAAGGCACCAATGTAATGCAGTGTCAAATTGTTTCCATTGGATGATTCTAGTATATAAGTCACGAATATTTCCCATAAATTCACTCCACTCTCTCACTCACTCTCTACACATCATCTTGCTCACTACTCTCACTGAAACAACTATATTACTAGAGTGGACGGATTTTTGTTGAAGGTAAATTAAAGCCAATATGAAATGATTGGTTGTGTCTTCGTTATTAGGAGCTTTGAGCTTACCACCAAACCAGTGGATAAATGATGTAGAATTGGAGTTACAACGTCAGATGGAAGGAATTTTCGGATGAGAAAAATATAGCAAAATCATGCTTTGGATGAAAAACTCAACCCACTAATTCCGCGCAGAATCCTAAACCGACCTTCGAACCTTTGACCGCAGGTCACGGAGCTTCATCGTGAGAAGAGAGTGCGATGTCTACCCAAACGACCACAGTTTCCGATATGTGCATATGTGCATATGTACTATAACACATTTCTGCTCAATGTGAGGTTCATCTTCCCTTGTTCGGGAACTTGCTAAACTTTCAAACGAATTCGCCTTCAGATGAATCAGAGGCACAGTGTCCGGATTAATAGGGCGGGAAATAAACAACCCCAGCTTCAATGCTAACCCTAAAATTCCCTTCCGTGGTTGAGCAACCGTTACGCAAACAATACGGATTATCTCCTACTGTCTCAGTGATAATCCGTTGTTCAATGTCAGAAGTAAAGGGCTCAGAAGTGTTTGTCGTCGAGTGACGCAGTCTTCACTTGAGTTCCCGCGAAAGAAGTGAGAGACAAACGAGCATGAAATCGGTTGTTACGCTACTCTGAGACCTGACGCAGCTGTGAGGATATTTCCGATATTTGATGACTTCATAGGAGACATTGCAATGTGTATAACGCCTTCCAAGGAGACAGCAAGCGATCTGTTTCCATTGTTATCAGTTTTGTTTATCTGCTATTCCAGGCGTTGTAAATTAAAGAAGGAAACTGGCTGCCAAAATCAACGACCTCTTGACCCTTCGTATGTATCCCTACATGCACCGCGCCCTCGTCCTATGACTGATCGGATTAGCGGACCATTCTAGCAACGTGAGTGATCCAATCCCTTTGAGGAGGAATCGAGTGGGCTCATGAACCACTTGGGAATTACGTGTTCATCGAAATCAGAGCGCCACGCTGGGGTTATATTCACAACGCCGTCTTATAGGGAATCCACTATATGCGTTTGGGAGGGAACAAGCTCGTCTCCATATCTATGATTGATGATATGTTGTGATGCAAGTTGAACACAGAAGAGAGAAACCGAGAGAATACTTGGTCATTGGAGTATTGCACAACTGAAAACCACACACAGAACAGTGCTTTCAATTATTGTATTCTGTTTATATGCTGTAACATTCATCGTTTGTAGTAAATAAAGTGTGCTTCAAATTTAAAAATACTTCGGATATAAATGTAGCATCAGTTTCAATTCATTCTGTTCTCAGTCGTTCCTAATG
Organism: Capitella teleta; assembly: GCA_000328365.1. NCBI lineage: Eukaryota > Metazoa > Annelida > Polychaeta > Capitellidae > Capitella > Capitella teleta. The sequence goes on along the minus strand of KB295566.1, from coordinate 128,182 downwards.
TGGAAATGTGTTTGCCTATGCACCTGAACACGTGATTCATCGATTTATTTCTCCTTTTTTGTTACAGTTCCTCACAAAATACGAGTCTACGGACTTTTTCGGATCGTGCTGATCTTCAGAAGTATATCTGGAAGACGCCGCGCTGGTTTGCAGTGTGCTTATTGCTAATTTAAAACCGCACTCGCTTTGTGTCTTTCATCCCATTAGCCCAGTGCACACGCGTATATAGGTCAAGGGTCACGTAAGAGATATTGCGAGAGTTCATGGCTATAGTTTAATGACCTTATGGATACGAGAGCCGCGCCATATAGTGAGCCGCGGCAGTACACCCTCAGGTATTTCAGGTGTATGGGGTGCAGGGTAACCAGCGTCGTTTGCGGGACCCCGAATCGCCGTCGCTACCAAGTCAATTATTAGATGCGGGCTTGTTGCGACCAGTGGTACTCTACTTTGTATTCTATACGCCAATTTGCGATGCAGTCAAGCGATTTATTATTCACACGGAATTGTTTATTCTCGTCCGGATTTAAATTTACGCTGTATTGGGAACAATTGATTGTTATCGAGTTTCACTGAGAAGCAATCACAAGAAATACTTAGTTGTCTTGATGATCGGATGGAAAGAGGATTAAATGAATTGCAAATAAAATCTGCTCAATGTTGCGTATATCAAATATCAATATAATGTTGCAGAAGTGAGTTTTTGAGATGTCGCATATTGTAATCGTGCGCTGATTTGACAAAAAAAATTGATTTTGAATGTTGGAGGAAAGCCGTATCGTATATTATTCGCTTCTACTCCCATTAAACGATTAATCACATTTTGATTAAAATCCTGTGCTTGAAAATGTGCTTTTAAATAGATATACATGTAAGAAAGGTCGAGTCGATTTGGGTCGAAAAAAAGTGGAAATTTCCTTGAGGAGGAAACTGTTTTTGAACAAAATGTGACCTTTATTGATTGTTTAAGATCGAATGATTCGTAAATAGGAATTTCAATCGCTTTTCAATCACATGCTATTTTCCAATTGATGATAATTAACTATTTTGTATTAGTATCAATGCAATTTTCTTTAGATTCTCTGGGCTTTAAAAAAAAATTCAGTCAGCTATGAAAAATATTCAAGACAAATTAAAATACGACTTTCTTTCTCAGGCAGAATAGCTTGAAACGAGATAAATGCGTGATTTATTTTATGAGAACCGCTGAAAGATCTGCTCACTCAATGGCTTCCATTATTAAAAATAGGAGATTTACTTTTATGACATCACAACAGGATGGAAGCTAACCTTAGAAGAAAGCGAGATTTTAAACCTCTCAAATTCGATGCATCAAGGAATTATCCCACAGCAAGCGTAATGTCTAAAATTATGTCAATCAAAATTACAATTCAACAACAGCTGAATAGGCCGTGGATCATAACCATGTTTCTAACAATTCAGCATTTGATTATCTATAATTCAATTCCAGGAATTTACATTCTACCAGATAGTTTCCTGTGTAAACATTGACTTATGAGACCCGCACACGAACAGCCGTCATGTTTGACAGACACAAGGGGATCATTTGGTTCTCGCCTCACGATTCTCAGAATCTGTGTGTCATAAATTCATAACCCTACGGATGCAGCTGCTGGCAGCTGTACATGATACACAAGAACGTGTCAGTATTTTTGCTAAAATAAAACCATTTCACCTGAAATGAAATCGATGCACTACAGATTTTGACCACTTGCATAAACGATTGACAGTCGGACAATGTTATTGGCCTACTAAATACAAGGTTATTCATAAGTCTATATATACAGTACGAGTATTATGGTGAATTTTCAATCTTGCGTCAAGTATATTTTTCTATGAAACAGCTCATTTTATCACAAACTAATTACAATTTTATCGTGCGAGGATCGTTCATAACCCAGTTGCTGCCTTTCATTTGAAATTGTGGTTCAGCTGATTTAATTATTAAAACAGCAGAAGCTTCAAACAAGCATGATTGCACAATGGCGTTATCGCCGAATCTGTGGCTTTAAATTATTACATTTATAATATCACATTAATATTTAATATATGCGCATATAATTTAGATTTTTGTTTAAGTATAGGATGTGATGAAAACAATTATTACTAAATTGTTGTTAGATTACACGGAAAAAAACAAAAAAACAAAATTAAAGACATGCAAGACTAGATAAGAGGCTTCTGTAACTGTAAATGATAATCACTTTGGGGTATTTAGTGCAGTTTCAGATAAAATAGCTATTTTGTAAAACATTTAGCCACACCGAAAAATCCCCATACATTGTAAATAGACTTATGAATCACCCTGTTGAAGTGAATAGTAGGCTTCCAAGGCATAGATTATTTGCGGCAAACTATAGTCCACGCCTACACGACTTACCTTGTACGCATTCAAAGTAAGAGACCACTTGAGCTACGACGTTATTAACGTACGGCCCAGTCAAAGCCACAGGTAATTTATCCTGCTGCAGTATTCACGAGGCACAGAATATTTCCACGTGCCAATCATTGGGTGGAGATCAATCAATCAATCAATTTATTTATTTATATAGCGCAAAAGGTAAAACACTGCTATGCGCTTCACATAGAATAGTCCGAAAAACATATTGAAATATAAAATTATGTGAAATTTAAAAACATCGTTTGTATAAATGAGTTTTTAAGGTTTTCTTGAAACAAATTGTCTCCTCTATGTCCCTTACATCTCTTGGCAGTTCATTCCATGTTTTGCACGAGTAAACATCAAACGTGCTGGCCCCGATGTTTCTTTTGGATTTTTTCACAGCGAGGAGATGGGGGTCCGAAGAGGATCTTAAAGTTCGGGACGGAGTATACTTCATGCACAGTTCCTTCATGTACTTTGGAGCATCATTGCAGTGCACTGCCT
>KB295566.1:99712-125224 GCA_000328365.1 Capitella teleta | reverse complement strand
CAGACCTACTTATTACACGTGTCCCACCAGTCAACGAACCACAATAAAAGAACTCAAACTGCCACGCCCAGATTTTCATGATGTAATTATCAGTGACTGTGATTTACAAAGCGGCGTAGAAAGCAGGCGAGAATGAGAGCGGGCGGGGGTGGGGGCAGAAGGGGCTATAAAGAGGCGGAGCGGACTACGAGGACCATTGCGGGCTAAGCGTGGCTAAGCAGAGGCACACTAGGACCAATGCCCTCTATAAGGGCTTGATGACAGGCGAAACACACAAAGCAAGAACTCAGCATGAAGACCAAACTCAATTGGGTTCTCTTATTATTGGTCTCTCAGGGATTTGCGTTTAAACTGACTTACAATCCTTCTCCTCATTCGGAAGTGTCGTCCGTACAAGAGCAGGATCAATGGACGGATATATTACCCGCTTTAGGTATGTATATGTTATTAGTCTTATTGTGGTTCTTATACATGTGTTATTATTATTTCATTTATTTATTTTATTTCAGCATTATCACTTTTTAGTCTTGGACATTCCTGCTTTCTGTATCTCTTCAAAACCGGTCGATGAAGGATAAAACTTGTAGGATTGGGATGAGGATTGTAGCAATACTAATTATGATTGTAGCAATACTAATTAGGATTGTAGCAATACTAATTAGGATTTGTTTTACATTTTGATCCATGAAACAGCTAACCATCTAATCGTACGATTCGTATCACCCGAAAAGAATATGTCATATATAAAGATAAACCCGAGGCGGGAATACTCGAACGGAGAAAGTGAGCAAATGCAATGTTCACGTATATTCCACCAATTATCGATCAGCCTCTGACTGTACTTGTATTGAGTGAGCCAAAAGTATCTACTCCATGTTAAAAACAATACTTTTAAATTTGTTAAAATTGACCGAGCATTCCAAAAGTAACCTGGTATGAATTTCTTATATTATCTTGTGCTCATTTATGCAAAAGAAAATCAACAGATTTCTGTAGCAAAACGTCAAATTTGGAGAAGGGGGGCATCTAAATGTGTGAGGTGTACAGTTGCAAAGAGATAAAAAAAAAGAGGATAGCATGATTATTGAAGATGGGTGCGAATAAAAAGGGAGATATTATGATATAAATCGGCATCGGTTACTTCGAATGAAAAATATAAATGATGGTAATAACAGCACGAAATGATATACTAACCATTCCAAGTCTTGATTTTTATTATCTTTCTGTGTATTTTACACTTTGACATGTTTTGTAACAATTTCTCGGAAAAGCGCATTGCCATTGAAACGCATGGAGATCTTTAACATGGATTAGATAGACTACTTTTGGCCCTGCACTCTGTGTAGGACCGAGACATCTCTTCTACCTAACAGAGGAAGGAAGCAAACATAAGTAATTGCCACAAGATAATTGAGCTCCAATGCCAATTGTGACAAGCGTCAGACAGAGACTACCAGCAAAAAAGAGAGTGCTTGTTGTCCTTGGCAAAGTTCTGGCGACAGACAATTATCGATTCCTGACTGCAAATTGTCAGCGTTGACTTGCGTTACGGTCGAATTATTCACCAGTGAAAGCACCATTCGATCAGACCCTTGAATGTGTATGTTGGCGAAAGTCTTTATAATTGTTGTTGAAGAAATAGATTCTGATGGAGATGCCAAGTCAGGAAGCGGGTCTGTAATTAGTCAGAGGCGGGCGTGTTGCGTAACTAAAGTCCGCCTTCCTTTTCTCGGGAATACCCACTGCAAACGAAGGGCGCATTGCTGTCTCATATTGGCTGATATGAGGTTAAGCAATGACTTGTGCGTGCCTTATTTGGACAATTCGCATGCTATGTGATGACATAAAACGAGTCATATACATTTTACATTGAGCATCATTTATATCAGGAATATTACTCATCAAAACAAGCACGTGCCTTTCGAGTTGATCTCTGGTCCTCATCAGCGCTCCATGTGACGTCATCTTATTAAACCATACCTCACCAGCTCCTAATCATCATTTCATTTCTCTGCAATTGGGGAGTGATCTTCTCATTGTTTGAATCTTTATGCTGAACTGTCAAATTAACTTGAATCTTTGGATCAGATATCAGTGTTTCGTGGGGATTCCATCCACTGATGAAATTCGCTTTAGGTTATTGCAATCCTTAGTTGGCATTATTAGCGTTGCGTATCTTGACGTTTGATTGCATTTCGCTGTTTCTTTGGCTGAATTATTTGGGTGCACGGTACTGCTCTATGATATGCTCCCACGTTGGGCGGTTTCGGTCGCTCTGTAGTGGAAACACAACGAGAGGTTTGGTCAAATTGTATTCGTCTATTCCTGCGTACAACGTTGCAGGTGCTGTTCATGAGGCGGTGCGCCAAACACTAATAATTCACACGGGAGAACATTTGCCACCGATGTTGTCACATGCAACACAGTTCTATATTTATAGGCCTAAATTGCATAGCAATTAAATATATGTTTTATACATAACCAATACATTTGTTCGCTGACGTATCAGGGAAACTGCATGTTTGACGCTATAATCAATCCCAAGCTGCAAATTTAACTTAACTCTCTTTGAATACGATAAACGCTTAAGATTGGTCATGCAAGCAGCACATTTGTGTGGATACAGCAACGATGTTGTGGGTCATATCCATCGGTCTCTTTTGTTGTGATCCACGGTTGTATACATAGTGAAGAAATCTGGAGCAACTGACTGATTTGGAAGGGAATCAGTTATCCAGGACTCAGGTCCGCATTCGGATTAAACACTGCATATCAGATGTGCAACATGTATATGATGGTGAGCAGAAGCAACTTGCAGGGTTCGGATTTCGCTTCACTGGTTCCATTGTTATATACTTAATGATACAGGCACACACCGATGACAGGTGATATCTCATTGGCTGCTATTTATAGTAACATTTAGTCAAGTGGTCGTATTCAGCAAATACTGTGAATTCATTTTCACTCGCCTCGCCTTGTGAGTCATCTTGGGAATTCCGAGTGACGTCATGTGAAGTCGAGTGAAATGGATGTACCAAAATAGAGGCGAGTTTCCATCGGTGTGTGCGGTTGCTTCTTTTCAGTAGCGCCGGAGACCAGTGGAGGATTTTGCTGCCTGAAAACCCTCATGTTCATCACAGCATGACGCATTGCATAGTGACAAATCGTGGTACCTGATTGGACGAAGGTAGTATTGTCCTCGCCTAAGTGCTTGCTCCGTTGTTGACGCACCGCTTGTGATCATAGCTCGCTGAGGGCTAACGTGTCACTTTTGGGGATCCTATGACTTGAGACATTGTGTGCAGCGTGTCATAGAACTCCATTTTGGAATTGTATGATCGCTATATGAAACTAATAATTTAATTTAATCCTCCGCGCGTGTACGCTGATGTACCCTGGAGCCACGAGAGCATCAAGGTTCCCTTATTACGTCACGCCATATCCATCGTGAAGCGTAACCTTCTCCTAGCTATGATGATATATCTCCATGTGAGGTAATATCCGTACAACCTCATATATATTATTCCGCGTTTGTGTTTGAACTATTAGATCCAGTCGACCATTTAGTAAACGTGACGAAATGAAAGGCAACAAGGAAGAGCGACCAAGTGCACAGGAAAAAAACAGAAGAAGTTGTTGTTGCATTTTTGTCAGCACCAATTATGTCGGAGGGTGTGTGAATCTAATCATGTGTTTAATTTTTATCTTGCCGAGATCGAGCAGAGCGCTTCTACGAACTCATAAGTACTCTGATAGCAAGTATTACATCCAAGTGTCAAAGAAAGGCTTGGAGCTTAGTTTTGCGTTGCTCTGGAAATAGTATCAATCCAGCAATAAAGTATTAAAGACGGGGAAACAACGAATGTAACCAAAATCCAGTACAAGTGAAGTTTAGCAAAGTTCTTACGAAAGTGAAGAAACGCATGCAATCCCCAAGATAAATGTGTATCTGGGTGCGTGCATGATTTATCTCCGTAAATGGAAATAGTGGATGAGTTATTGCGCCGATAGTATTACCGATAATAAGTGATTGCAAAGATACTCCATTTAGCCTAAATGAAGTATTCTTGATGATTCCACAGACGCAGTATTATAGGAGAGCGGACCACCTGTTACCATGGTGATGATCAACTGATATTAATTATTTCAAAGAATGACACTACTCTCTGTGAATACGCATTCAGAGTGCAAACTAGCTGTTGAGGTGAAGAGGAAGGGGAAATTGGCATAGCCTTCGGCGAAGGTGCGTCGAGGGAGCCAATCAGACCGATCGGCATCTCCTGTTATAACGGAGAGCAGCATTTATCCTTGAATGCGAAACGTTTGTCTATATGCATCGTCTTTGTGTACGCGGAGAAGCCTAGAGTAAGAAGCGTGTGTCCATGAAATTGAAGACTGGAAAAACAGAAGCCTATGTTCGTGAATGTACAGACTGCAGGCACGCTTGAAAATTCGGCTATGGATGTCAGCCAACATGTTTTGTTCACACTGGTCAAGCAATGTTATTTCATTACTCCCATTGATTGCAAAGTTACGCTCCTCTAGGCTTCTCCACCATTGACCGGTGGGTTTTAATTTGACACTCTGTTTCACCTCTTTCCCATTCAACTCCACCTACGAGGCTATAAATACTCGATAATAGAAACGCCATCCAATGACGATGGTAACCACAATGAGAATTATTTCATAGGTTTTCCAATGATATATAGCTATAGCATTGTAGGATTTTCATTTATAGATCTATGCGTTTTGTACAAAATATGCACAGACGAACACAATACATATTTTTGATTGATGATAGCAATTATGCCATAATTCATCCCAGATAATACTGTTGGACGCTTATATAAGAAATATTCCTTTTTTTTCTATCAAAAGTATCAGAATCGTCATTTCCTTCACCTTACACTAATGGGTGCAAATGTCCTATACTTAGGTAATCTCTCTTTTATGCAATTCTGTATTGTACCATTGCAACTATATTTGATCTATTTGTTTCCTGTCTCTTTCCTGCTTCACCCATTGTGTGATTTTTGTGTGATTTTTGTGTGATTTTTTAGCCTCGTATATTTTATCTGCCTTTTGTCATTCTGTCGTCATTCTCATGATCTTGTTCGTAGTTATACAGTTCTCAGATCAGTGGTTGTCATAAGATTTATGACTCAGTTGACCACGAATAATCACATGACCAAAGAGATGCACGACGTCGTTGAAATTAATAGATCAATCCCTCGCTCATTACTCTTGAGTCTTTCATCAATATTGACCGCTGCTTTTTCTTTTTTCCTTGGCCTGGTGTGTTATTTTAGTATTTATGCCCAAGTGTTAGGGCGAGGTTTCTGTTCATAGATCTATCTTCAGCACTCTGTTGGTTCGGAAGGTGAAGCAATAAACTGTCGTTGGTTCTGAACGTCCGCACTTCTTGTATCTATGAAATTAACCTTTTTTTTACCGTCGTCTAATGAGCATCGGTTTCAATCTCTTTCGAAGTCCCCAGGGTGCATGCAATATATTGTTCATTACATTCTTTAAAAATGCCACGCTCATTAAGAGTAATTAGAATCCCGTTATACGTAGGTGACAATTACCATGATTATGAATCAGATAATATTCTTATCTGCCTCTCAACAACTTTCCCCTCACATCTCAAGGGCTTCATGGCGTGTGAAGTGTGAATTACCGAATTGGTCATCTCGTGTCTCAAATACAATGAAGAACGTGTTGTTTGCATGAAGATGATACAAGAATTATCATAATTATCATAATTATCATAATTATCATAATTATCAATAGTAAATTAACAAATGAGATTCGAATTATAGTGTTCGCCAATCCAATGACTATCAGAGAAGGAATGATAACAGAAGAAAGACATTTTGTTAGTTGTTGCAATTGATAACATGCGTTATCGAGTGCAATCCCTGCCATCTGAGTCTTTTCAATCATTTCAATAATTATCCGCTCTGAGTAATCAGTCGAACAATCCCGACAATCCGCCAACTCCTACGGCGTCACCCTCCTGCGACGTGTCAACACGTGACTGGCTGGTATAATGTTGGTATAAGTACTATGTGTTACTGTAGAACACTAAATTTTCGCTACGAGATCAATTTCGCGGTCAGGCTCGACCGCGAAATTTGGATTCCGCGTAAGAAAGTGGGCGATCCGGGCGATCTCTGCGTTGGCGGCAGCACAGCAGGCAGCATCAACCGGATTGACTTCTGCACTGGGGTCAGGCATCTCTCAGCGTTTTCGGGGAGGACTTTTGTTGATTTTCTTGAAGTAGCAAAGCATCTTGTCAAGTTGTTAGAGCATCCGAAGAAGTGAATGATGTTGATCAGATCCTTCTCTTTTATGCGATAACGAATCGCCGAGATCGCCTTGGAGATGAAAATCTATTGGACGTGGAGGTGACTCCGACTTCAATGATTGGTAAACATCGAACTCTAAGTGCATGTTTGGCAACAATCAATTCTCTGATCCTTTGATCATTGTTTTTAAGTTTCAAAGATACCATCATTCGTAATTGTCTACAAAGGGCTGCTGCTTCTTTGATTACGTAATTATTTCAAAGCAGTGCAGACAAACTTTAACCCACCTTATTGTCAATGCAGGCGTCGGTGATTAGGTGTGAAATCGATGCTGCATGCTATTCGCTCTGCCCCATGACGCGGAACGGAGAACGGAGAAAGCCCAGCTTTAAAGGGAGCGATGTTCTGTTGATTTGTTATGGAAGAGAGCTACTATTTCCAGAATTTTTTTTTTATCACATCCTTGACCGCGAAAAATTGATTCCGCGAAATGACGCAAACATGGAAAACCGCGAAATTTGAATTCCGCGTAAAAATAGTGTTCTACAGTACTTCATGATAATGGTGGCGATCACCTGTGCAGGTAAAGCAGCGCCGGGTATCTCACAATGGGTTCGAATGACAACTAGCGAGCAGGTTGGCATGGTAATTACTGCCAATTATGACACCAGGTGCTTAATTAGGATGAAGCCTTTGAAATACGTGTATATATACGGTAATTCGCAGGCGTTATCTTTACGCAGGTCTTCAGTCTGCCCAGCAGTTCTCGTGATTCCGGTATTACGCTTGGTTAAGCATTTATGACAGAAGTCCACTTTACAGACGCCGTGTCATTCGATACATAATTGAAGGTCCGAAGAAACATCTGGATTGAGTCTTAAAATGCAAGTTGCTGCTGCTTGCTAAACTGATCACAGCAAATTTGCAGATTTAACCGTCCAAACAAGGCGAATCTGCGCACAACGGAAGTGTAAATTCTGACTTTGTTGAAAACAGCGAGGTTGTTCGCAGTGATTTTCTGCATAGACTTGGAGGTTAGTTTGTGCAAACCAGATTGGACATCGGTCTATCTCTCCATTGGGAATGATAACGGATCACCTAAGTGAGTGACCCGCAGTTTTGCACGAATTATAAATACACGCCCACCCTGACATAAAATTCATACTAAACAATGTGATTAAAATACTGAAGAGATAAAACCGAACCCAAATTTGCTAAAAGATGGTTAATTTGTGCAAAATTTGAGCGTTTTTGGTTCGTTGAAATCGGAATCTGCGATAATCTATGTTCTGGGGCGATAATCGCGTGAACGGATGACAGGGTTGCCATGGTAACAGGCCACGCGTAAAGACCACTCCCATCTTGTTTGTTCAAGCTATTAATGATCTCTATGTCTATGGTTTTCTGTAAGCTAATTTCATCTCACCATGGAAGGTGTACGAATTGTTTTGCTGCATAAGGGCTGTAGTCTGCTTGGCGCAATTTTCGTTGAAAACATACCTATTGCTTTAATTTCCCAGGTTTCCCAGGAACTGCATGACGAACAATGTCGACGATGTATAATTATGAGCCTTGAACGTTTAACTTCGAATGCAACGATTATTATTATCGTTATAAAATGAATGTTTGACAATATTCTTTCGCCTGATCATTGATATTTGCAGTATTGCATCAAAACGGTGACACCACCTGAACCAGAAACTGAAAGAAAAGCCTCATTACAACATCATGTGTCACTTAATGGGAAGCTCAATGAGACAATGCTATTAGCCCTCTTGGCATAATGCCAAAAAGGTGTATTGTCAACTGGGTAAAGACGCTGAGCATCTACCGGAAGGGTGGCCATCAATGTTGAAGTGATTGGAGTGAGCAGCTTCGCTGTCAATATCGCATCTTGTATTTCGTTACTTATGTTAAGTTATGATCCACTTAAAAAGCTTCGATGATCACGATGTCAATGAATAATCAATACTTTAAAGTAATTGTTCACAATGCTTTTAATCTGAATGTGCATGGTCAATCAGAAATGGGCAATAAGTTGAACTCTTGGATTCGCAGTAGATCATAACTTATATTTCGCTTAAGACGAAACAATTGAAGGAAAACCCCAAAGGCCTTCCTTGACTGCAGGCTGCAAATTCGACCAGCGGCTAATCCCATTGATGTATCGGTCTTCCTCTCTTCTCTTCCTAGAACATCATTCAACCTTTTGCAGTCATTTGGAGTTCCTCAATTAGCTAGCCATAAGCGAGTCACTGTTTGTCTGTCCTTTGGGTATATCTCTTTGAAGCAACAGTTAAACGTCTAATGCTTTTAGCCATCGCTTTTGCTCGCTCCCAAAGTCCCAACACTTTGATGTCTGTGACAATATCGCGACAAATAGCTCAGCAAGATCATCAATCAGGACGGGAAGCAAATGGCGTGACACACCCTCCCACGCCCGATCGTTATTCTCCCATCCGACTTTGAAATTTATTTATGCCCCGAGCAATTTCGATATCCGACTGCATTTTTATTCCGAGTGTGTATGCAGTGGGGGCGATAATGAGGGGGTAGCTGCACCTGAGATGTGGGAGGGGAAAAGCGACCTGCCACTTACTGTTCTGATGGTAAACATGTGTCTGCTGGACTATCGATGGGCGAGGTCCCTAGTGAGAGCGACACTTATTCAAGCAAGCCTCCCCCACAAGTGCGTCTTAAAAGCGAGTGATTCAAGGTACGCGACCAATAAATGGTGGCGTCGGCATAAATCAATCCAGAGGCATGCATTCTCCTTCCTTTGCATCCTAACACACGAGGCTTTTAAGGACTACCCTCTTCTCCCATTGATCTATATAATTATGCCAGTCGTAAACAAGTCACTGAGCATTGCTGACGAAATATGATGTCCATTTACCTCTTACAGCGAAATGATGAAGTGTTGCCGGTCACTCTCTGACTTTTTATTTTATTTTACTTTTCCAGAGTCGGCTCTTGAAGAACTCGTAGCCGAGGACAACGTGGAATCTCCGACAGCAATACGTCTCAACAATGAACCTCCTCTATACGCCCATTCACAGCAATCGCAAGGGGTAGCCAAGAGGGGTCAACGCAAACGATATTACTGGCGGCGACCGCGTTGCGATATTTCCAATATGTCGACCAGGACACTGATCAGACTCTTTCGTTCGGGAACAATCTGTGGACAAAGGATTTCCAAGATCCGCTTCGCTCTCAACGGAAAACGATGATAGTTATTTCTTCTTTCTGCGTAATAAAGTGCTCTCCTTTTTTGAAACTTCCTTTCTTTGCCAAATTCGTTACTCTTTGGTTTGGTTCTCATAGTGCTAATTTTATATGAGCTTTGACTACATACATAATCATATACTTCTATCTTCAATTGCTTGTATATACAAAGTGGGCCAAAAGTAGTCTATCTACTCCATGTTAAAGATCTCAATGCTTTCAAATAGTGCTACGCATTTCTGAAAAATAAAAGTGTTACAAAATAGATCACAATGTAAAAATCACACAAAGATAAGATAAGTCAAAACTTGGTATGGTTTATCTAACATGTTTAGTCTACAAAGCCATGCTGCTATTGACAGTTATGCAATACAATATCAAAATAATATCATTTCATGATTTCATAAGAATAGTAATATAATAATAATAATTTTCTATTCCAATTTTAGCAACATTAATGCTGATTTATCTCAGTCAATAGAGTGCATTCATCATTCCGCGATATTTCCACTTTGGGTGGCAAACAGGGCGCCGGACCATGGTGTTTTGTTGACTATGGAGTGATACGGACTCTCGAACAAATGATTAAGCATGCATATGCCGTAATGAATTGCTGCAACGCTAATCCTAGCTGTTTGTCTTAAGACGGAAATAGAGAGGAAAGGTGTATTTTATTAACTTATGATACTAACAAAACATTCACACATCTTTGCTTCAGAGCAATAGTCAATGCAGATAATTGAATAAAGTTGAACATCATTTAATATTGTCAAAATATGTTAAGGGCATCACGCCAGCTTACCAATAAAATCCTTCAGTGATGATACTTTGTTATTGTAAACGAAGTTTTGCGCAACTTTTCGTCAATGCCTATTCGTTAAAAATATTCCGAATATCTTTTACTACAAAAATGATCATAATTAACTGGTTATTTAAACGATATAAAGTAAGATAAACAATGCTCATCGAGTGAGTTGAATGCGCCTGATTGCTAAGATCACGAATGAGAAAATAATCAATTTACAACGCCGTGTCGTAATTTCGTAAGTATCAAATTATCTGAAGAAAAGAACTAAAATAAAAGACATAATTTTCAAGACAAGAGGCTACTGTAAGTATACATGATAATTATATTGGGTTACAATGCGCGGTTTCAGAGAAAAGAACATTTTTATAACACATTACTCGGGGTTGAAAAATCCCCATTACTTGTAAATATACTTTTGAATCTCCCTGTATAACATCACTCCAATAATAACCTATTCATCAGTATATTCAGGGTGGTCTTTACTTATGACCTCTCCTCCGTGACATGTTTACACCTCAGGACATTCCTTCCAACGCCACCGGTAGCATTTTAGTTTGTGAGGTCCGACTAACTCAGCCGAGGTTCCTCAGCCAATGAATGTTCGGTGCTTTCGATTCAATTAAGATGTATGTTATCCGATTACAAGCACCAAAGACGGATTAGCACAAGGAGCCAATGCGCAGTGATTCCCTTTCAAAGCGCCCCCCCCCTCCCCGTACAGACAAGGTTTTCAGTTTCCTGTTGGGACGAATCAACTAATGCTTTACTTATTTGCATCGCTTACACGTAAGATTATGGGTTTTCATCCAGACGTCTTCTTAAAAAATATTTAATATAAATGTGATGACTGATAATAGCAGACTGATTCGTTCGGGTGATAAAAGCGCCCATAAATCACACAATTGTACGACATTAACTTCCAGGCCAGCTCATACGATGGAATAAATCGGTATAATGCTGGATGAACGTGACATAGAGATTGCACTACAGACTTGTCGCATCGGTATGGCTGTCTGACCTTGGATAAAAGACCTTTAAAATGTCTATGACATTTTGTTAAGGTCATGTGGCTTTAATGAAAACTTACATGGTGTTTAACTATAGTATGACTCTATAAACTATGGCAATGTATTACACTTTTGAGTAGAGAATACACGAACATACATCCATCGCTGCATGATGGCTGACAAGTATCAAACAAGTATCAATTATCGTTGTAATTTGCTCTCAGAGTAACATTAAAGTCGCTATGAAGTAAACAGACGTCGTCCTTATTATTCTGGAGCATTTTGGGGATTATTCGTTTGTGTCTGGATGGCGGTTTCATTATGCCCCTAAGTGCATCAAGTTCAATGTAGTGCGCGACTTTTAACGCTTTTATAACGCTTTTATAAACTTCTTACGCGCAAAAAGTCACCGCTATTCAGCCGAATTCTTGAAGTCTTGAAGTCACAGAAGAAAAAAGCAGCCATTTTTGGAATAGAATAACTTTCAAAATCACTTGAATGAATTTGATAAGTTTATTTCTCATCATCAGGATTCAGGATCGAAACTAGTCCTATGCCTGATCCCGATCGCTCGTGGATCAGCCCTAGTGTGTGAGGCCCGTGACGAGTCCTTGCTAAATTCGTTTTAGGCCCGTGGTTCACCTTGCAATTTTCACGCAAATAATCCGCCAAAAATAACAGCATCCATAAGACTTTTGGTTAGTAGTTGAAGGGGCCACAACAACCGATCCGGGTTTTAGATTTACAGATGAACTATTTTCATATCACAATCGTCCTAGTTTTACAATGGAAAATGATGTCAGCCACAAAGACCATGTAATATAATCAATACCAATCATTCGCGATGATCGGATTCATATTTCGCGTCTTTCGTGGAACCAGGCTAGCGTCTCTAAAAAAGTTCAAAACGGATTAATTATAGAGAAGTCGAACAATCATTGGCGTGAGATATGATTAGAATAAATGCTTTGTGATGTATTCATGTGAAAATTAGTAGGCTATTGTGGGCGAATGGATTCCAATGAATATGCTCGCTGTAACCATATGTACACAATCATGCGGCATTCGAAAGATGCAAACTCCTCGCACATTGGGTAAGTAGAGACCACGGTGTGTCACACAGAACGCCACCAGACGCCACGTCACGTGACGTTGAGTCGCTCACGAATACGACTCAAAAGCCCTTCTGCACCGGAAGTGCGATGCCACCACGACGCGTTCAGTTCATAGTTTTCTGCGTGGAGGGGTTTGGGATGACAACTCCTGATGGTGAGAGCAATTTCTGCTGCTGGAAAACTATGTAACTATTGCGGTACATGGTATTTGGGCTGTGGATTTCTGAATAGGGATGCACGGCTAGTACCATGTTCCAAATAATCGGATAACGGATATACGGCATATAATTATTATCCAGTGCTTCCAGATAATTTTTGATGATAAAAAGAACCAATAAGTCGATCAAATTGCCAATTCCTATTTTGCATTACCTACATTTTTTTTATATATCTTCATATGCATAAATGTGTTTTATTTAATGTGTCTAATATTCCCATTATGTCAAATCAACTATAATAGTCCAGTCGATTTAGCTCAATTTGGGGGTCAGCCGAAACATAATACCAACACAAATGATTTGGATGTATTGTATAATTTATTTTGTATAATTATTGTGGGGAATAACACGACGCACAACATACTAAAAGTCAACGTGAATCTCAATAGTGCAACATGGTTAAAATTGATCAATAGTGATACCAATGGGACATAAACGGGTAATTTTGGTATTTGTAATATATTGGCATATATAATATATAAATATATTCTCTGTATTTTTTCTTCTCTCCATACTCCAAAACAATGGTTAATACTATAGAAAAAAAGTTGTATTCCTCTGTGTCTTTGATAACTAGGAAATTGTGGCAGAAATGCACCTCAAAACTAAGGAATTTTGGCGAATTTTGAAAAAAGGAGACTAGTTAATTTTGCTCTATCTCGTAAAGAGAAGTGCTATATGTTTTAAAAACTGGTTCGAGTAATAATCACAAAACTGACCTAAACACTATAATTAGATTTCACTGCCCTTCATTAATATAATAAAAGTCTATTGAAATGTTTTAATGATATTCAGAGATTCTAGAACATGCGGTTTTTTTAAAAATAATTATGGGCTCAATTAATATAAAGAAACATTTGAAGCACGCGTAGGTTATATAGGCTAATCATTGCCCAGAAATCCTGGTAAAATAACTAATTTTTAGCCTACTAAATGCAAAATGGTCTCATTATGGAAATTTCCGAAATCAGTCGAATCTGTTTGTTGAAAGATAGGTAAATATTTCAGTTAATTTGTACAACTGCTGAGCAGCTGGATTATATCAATGGTTACTTTACCTTTCAAATTTCGAACATAGTCATGTAACATATCAAAATGAAGAACACGATGCGGCAAAGCCAGACATGTTAATTATGACATGGTTCGTTATGCACACCTGTAGCGTTTCCGTTGTGGTCTTTAATCACAGGTGCACATGGGAGCTGTGTGCTACTGTGTGTGTCTATGGTAGTATGCAGAATACAAAGATAATCTGTAATCTATCGAAAGGAGAAGAGGGGAACCTTCCTTAGATAGAACTCTTTAAAAAAACTCGACATGTTTGACCACAGACTCTTCTGCTGCCAACTTTGACCCTTCAAAGCAAAATGGCGTGAGCTGAACATAATATTATACGGAAGCAAATGCAAGGTATGAGCGTATAAAACACTATTTGGTCTAGCTACTATTCCAGAGATATATGAATGGCTATTAAACTCCTGCTGAAAGTATTTCCACACGAATTGTGCTCCTACTTTGTTTGAACATCCAGGGATGACGCATAAGGTCATTAAACCATGCAGTACCCACAGATGCCATTGGGAAACAGTTGGATTCGATTCCAATCAAGCCCCTCACACAGCGTAGTTTGTAATTGCTGCAGCAACTACCAAGGCCCAAACAAGCAATGTTCAATGTCATCGCTAGTATGCGCACGCTGAAAGAAGCAACCCACCTAGAAAGAAGCCGACTGAGTGAAACCGCTGTGCACTTAGCCTACGAAATGTTCGTAAAAGTAAGAGAAACAATCGAACAAGAGAAACAAACAAAGAAATTGTAATCAACTTGATTGCACACAAAATAGAGGCACTCAGAAGCATGGTGAAGCATTCAGAGTTGGGCGCTGACTTATCAATCTGTCAAATAGAAAATGCTAAAGCGACGGATCATCCACGCGATTGATCAACCGGGAGGTCCAGCCAACAAACCTGGACGAATTGCGTGAATGTCTGACGGAAGAGTGGGATGCTATCGCAATGGAAATTGTTCACTCGATTATCGATGGGATGCCTTGGAGAATTCCGGCTTTGTACAACATCCACGGTGGTCAAACCCGCTGGTAAACATGCCAAAAGCATGGATTACGCAATTCTAAATAAACTGTTTCGTTTCAATTGTTATCCGCTTGGTCAGTGAGCGAGGGTGTGAATTCACGCAATGCGCTATGAAAACAGCAAAATACTCTCATTTTACATACATTTTTGCTTATACATTCTCATACAATCCAACCACGGCAATTTTTGAGAAATGGTTTTGTATCCTTTAAAACAAATACGACACAAATCCATTCCCAATTAAAGAGGTTAGGATTGATCAAAATCATAAGTTTATCTGAAGAAAAAATATTCTATATTAAATATCAAGTCTGTCGCAATCAACAAAGATTCGGAACTAATGTTACTGCTATGTCATCACATTAATCACTCTATCACCAATCCTATTCAACTTGAATCGGCAAACCGTCAACCAACCAACCAAGCAGGCCTTCAGGGCAAATACAGTCAATCCAAACATCATTGAGAATAGATGTCTGGAGATAACTTACCCAGCTTCTGTCATGCAATTCTCGGTTGTGATGGCACCTCAGCACTTGATGACATAGGGAAGGGGACATCTTTTAAACTCATCATGCCACACCATACACTGTGATCTGGCGGAGATGTTTTTCCATGAAGCCTCCATCTAAAAATAATGTCTGCTCTGCTAGGGAAGCTCTTGTTACTCTTAATTGCCTGGCAATCTACACCAAAGATTCAGGCAAAAAAAAATCATGTTATAATATGTAATCTGGTAAGGGTGCTCCAAGCAATTTTCAATAGCTTCGGTATTTATTGTTCATAAATCGCACAGTGGAATTGAGAAATGAAAACACAATTTGATATGTTCCAACACAGAGGCAAACCATAACTTGAATTATATTAATGAATGAACATATAAATTGCAATCACCTTTCAATAAACTGAACTTATGTATGTCAATATTGGCTCATTTTTGTTCCCGGCAGCACATTTCCGCAACGGTGATTAGTGAAACCTTACCGAAAATGTTACAGATGCATTTCTCTCAGATTTAATTATGCTCATTCGGTTTAAATTTTGATTTCCTTTAATTAGATATGCTATATGACTATGTCTACGTGAATTTCTTTAGCTTGACCTAATTAAATATTTAATTAACCATTTTAACCATGTTCCACTATTGCGATTCACTTAGACTTTTAGTATGTTAATTAGGGTACTACCCCACATAGTATTCCATCTAAACCATTTGTGTGCCAATTATGTCAACATTGAATCTTATTCTGACTGAACTATAATTTAAAGTTATAATTATATTCACAGTGGTAATTTTCGTCTGCGTGATAAATGTTGTTTTTATATTTAAGATTTACATTCTACAATAAAAGGAATCGCTGCAAAGCATGTACGCTAAATTAAGCGGCCGTCTTTCATGCAACTGTAACAATGGTCACATATTTTCAATTGGTTCAGTAATAAAGTGGCAAGCACACCACAACAAGGAGTCAAGGGCGTTGACCAGGCGTCATATTGGCAGCCATATCCATTGATGAATCAGGCTTACAGCATATCTCACATTTCAAGGCCTTGTTCTGTAAGTTGCCCTTCGTTCGGACTTTGTGAGCGTACCATGCAACCATTCAGTGCTCTTGCCTATATGCATGTGCATGTTTTGGTAATTCTTATACGTGACTAAGTTCTGTCTTAAAATATAAAACAAGGAATGGTCTACGATTGACCCCTATCTTGATTAAGGAAGCCTCTCAACACAGATTGACAATTATTGGCCAACTATTTTCACCACACTTCACTCGCTCTCAAAGCCGTTCGTTGTCTTTAATCATCACGCGTGAAACAAGCGAAGAAACGTGCTTTTAAGCTTCAGCGATCTGTTCAGGCAGTCGGATTAAAAGCTCGGATTAATGTCGGGCGACTGCTCATGCCCCTTCAAAGCCTCCACGCAGTGCTTATGCGAGCGTATATAGAATTATACTTACAGGTACTTACAGGTCCTCTTGTGATCTTCTTACGATCAGCTCCTTTTATTTTATTTTATTTTGATGCATTTTATATTGTGGCCGGAATGGATTGTGTTTAGGGTAATATTCTTGAGATGATGGTCCAGTCTCCTTTCGAAAAATAGTCCTTGAGCTGGCAGCCTAAATTCCAGGAAAAGATACAAACAATTCGAGCAAAACGAGACAGTGATTTTTTAAATATTCAACATCCCTAGTTTACGTTTCGGCGTGATAACAGTAGCAAAGTGGTAGCTTATGGATAGAAACCACGTTTTGAACATGGTAGGGGTGTGTCCAAGAGGACAATATTACGTATTTCTAAGTATGTTTAGTGCGAGCTCCACAAACTATCTACGTCCATAGATTGCCTTTCTAAATATGTATAACTGCATTTGAAATTACTAATACGGACATCGGTCGCAGCCTAAGCTGTAGATTGATTACTAATTATTACTATTTATTACTTTTTATTGATTATTACTAATTATTGATGGCTGAAATGTGCGGTTTTAGGACCGATTTTGAGCACTTTTTAAAAATATGTCTCGGATAGTTTCGTATAACTCTATTCAAATTGTAGCTATACGAATAAAGTTTTTACCAGACATGCATGTCACAACTAAAAATGAAACAAAATTTGAAACCTTTCCTCAATTAAATTAATTATGGGAAAACATGTAGCCCAACCCCCTGATTGACGACCGTGGTCAAAAAGAATAAGTTTACAACATCAGCCAGATTTTTAAAATTTTAAGGCTGCATAAGTCAATAGAATCTAGACAGGGTCATATCAACGACCTTCAATCTGAAAAACCATCCTAATTAAATTCGATTGATTGATTTTTGATTAATTAACTAATTAGTTGTAAAAAAATCAAAGAATGGCAAATATTTTACACAAATGCATGACCAAAAACGAACTTTAATGAGTTTGTAATGAGTTTGTGTGGTGATTAAGTCGCTTAAAGGGCCCGGACGCGTTAAATTGAGTCTTTGAGGATCCCTATGGGCATTAGTTGGTGTTTCGTGAGGCGATTGCCGATGAAATTATCATCCCAAAAACAGAACATGTTATTCCAATAAATGAATTAATCTCGGAGTTGTTTGGAGCGGTAAATGTCATCCCAAAACAATCATATTAGGAGATAGTGTTGAATAATGACGCGACCGTGGCCCTTTAAGAAGTAGAGATACATGTATAGCTTTGTCAAGTTTGATTTTCGCAAAGGTCATATTCGATAAGACATCGCTCTCGCACGATTATATTGTTTTTTTTTTTTGTTTTTTTTTTTTTGTTTTTTTTTTTTGTTTTTTTCATCAGGAGAGATTGTTCCATCGTTTCTCCGTATATTTTGCACCATGGGACGTTAACGCGGCATTTCCTTTTCGAGTAGAAGACAATAGATTACCTGAGCAATTGAACAATTTCGCCAATTATAACTGTACATAAAACAGAGCGATATTTTGCCGGAAAAAATCAGACCATTCATCATCCAATTTGACAAAAAAACTAACCATATAGAAACAATTCTTTCGTTTACATTTATCTCACTTTCAACGTGGTAATAGCTGCCCTACCAACATGTAATAATAATTTCGACGAATAATCCTGGCGATAAATCATTGAAGTAATATATACACTGAAAACGACAACAATTATTTTTCCATTTACAGTGTTATGACGAGCAACATCTTTCATCTGCTGACGGTTGTCATTTACCAAAAAAAACAAAAACAAAAACAAAAACAAAAAACAAACATAAGGTTATGTTTTAGTTTATTTTATTTCCTGGAAAATGTGTTTTAGAAGCATTCAAACGAATAAACTTCTTTTATCTTCTATGTTTGCACAGCTGTCATTGACAATAATAGTCTATTGATGTTTTAGCAAACCTTAGGATAAGAAGCCGAGTTCAAAGTAAAAGTAGAATAGTATCCATGCCTCGCAAGTGACGAACTGAATTCGCCATGAAGACCATCGGAGTTTTTATCATCTTCACGAGATTTGCAATTTTGGATGCTGCAGAGAGAGTCAATCCTTATACGGCAATTCCAGGTAAGATGGCATGGCATCTGATTGGTGGAGGTTTCACGGTCACGTGATGTCACTAGCTTCCTGAAATTAAACATGAATTGAATTTTTTTTAGGGTACAGCGATCCTTGCATGATTCACTTGGCCGACTTCGATGGGTATAATAGTTATTTACCATTTCCTGACAAATCCATGACCGCCTTGCGTCAAGAACACTGCTCTGATTTTGCATTTGATGCCGAGTTTGGCCAAACAAACAAACACACAAACTTCAAAATACACGATGGAAATATCACGTAAATAAAAAAGGAGCTATTTTTCACTCAGTCAATTATTAATTCATTCAGATTGAATGGCGTTGCACTTGGAAGGTGCATCAAAAACGCCTGGTATATTTTCAAAAGCATCAACGGATCACTGTATCGGTACGAAGTCCTGGAGTACGACCCCAGTCACAAGGCATTTCGACAGATGGCAAACTTTTCAATTGCACAAGAATATAATCAAATACAATTCTTTTATGGTACAGAGATTGATATAATGTTTGAGTGTGGTAAGTGGCGGAGAGCATGCTCCTATAGAATGATTTTGTCATTTAATTTTGAAACAGACAATGTTCCTCTGATGCCATCTGAGGTGGTTCTGAACAGCACTCAGGTGATCAAGTGGGTTGATTTTGACTATAACAGGGAAGGCAGCGAAGAGGTCCAAAAAGCACCCGATGGGTTCGGAATTCAGCTGAATGACAACGTCGAGGTTAACCTTTTCTTTTGGGATGAAAACCGTCTTCTATTTATCCAAATTGATATTGACACAAGGGATATATTTGGGGAAGTAATGTTCAGGTAAGTCAGCTCCATGGTGAATTAATATCAGTAATCCGTTGGTTTTTCTCCTCAGCTATTATGACAAGAAACGCACGTCGCACCATGAAGAGGCTCGGTATTACAGTGGCCATACGACCATAGAACTCCGCTTGCGCCCCATCAATCTGATCGTTCGGACAAACGGAACGGTCACAGGGAATTTCTCCTACATTGGAGCGGATCCAACAAGAACCGTGTCCTATCACAATGTCAGACTGGAGCTGGACAACATCGACAAGGATAGCCTGGCTATCATCAATTTCTACAACGTGACTACTAGTGAGTATGTATATTGCAAATGGAGATGCTACGCTTTTCTGGTTGACATGGGCTTAATCATTGCGCTCTGTGGTGTGCATGTGTGTGCATGTGTGTGTGCATGTGTGTGTGTGGTTGAATGTGTGTGTAATAAGCAACACGAGGTAGAGCTGAATTTGAGTGAGTAATTGTGTTATTGACTCTTGAAGACTGCCACTCACTTCTGGAACACAAGTTACATAAAGTTTAGTAAGTTCCCGATCGATTTGTTTTCGTCCGCTGCTCCGTTTGCTTCTCCCAACCAAACGAACAATTAAAGCGCCAATTCGATCATCTGCTGGTGAATCCATGTTTCTGAAGAGAAAATCAACGGTAGATTCTCCTGGTAACCGAAGCAAATCATCATTCTTGTGTGCATGTAACTCGTGTTTCCAGTTCCAGGTCATTGATTCCCTATACCACTATAATACGGCACCCCTGGGAGGAGCCTACTGTACTGAGGATCAGCCTACTGTGCACGATGAGAACGTGGATGAGGATCCAGAGAAACATCAGCAAAGCGACACCAGATCCTCCCGCAATGGATGCTGATTCATATTGCCTTGGCGGTCTTCACACCAAACGCAATCGTCGGCTTATTTTAACGAGACAGTAAATGCAGAGCAGATTTCCAGATACTTATCCTATTCTACCCTTCAGTTGCAAACATTTGACGTTTATCAACAACGCACCCCTTTCTGCATCAAAACCCATTCTGACCATAAGCATTGTTCCAGATTGATTTCATGTTTTATTGAAAGCGCGCACTTTGCGAGGGCGTCAGGTGATCATTTAAAGCGCGCCTGAAATAAAGGGCTTTGTTGTCGATGAATTTCCGCGAGTGATTTTGCAATTGATGCGCTCATACTATCATATCTCAACGTTTGTCATATTGGCCCTAATCGTGATTATAGGATCCATATAAGTTATGTCACCCTTGGTGGGTTTAATACCACAAAAGAAGGCAGATTGGAAATAAATAGAAAGAGTACACGTTGACGCAATGCATCACTGATGTTTATCAATTAACGTGGAACAAGCAAAATTACAAAATGTAATGTGATTTTTATTCCCCAAAAAACGCTGCATTTTCGAAAAGAAATCAATATTTTGAAGAAATAAAATTGTTGTCCTCATCCTGGTCTTCATCGTCATCGAGGGAATCGCATCCTACTTCCTGGTAGTTCTTCTCGAGGGCAGCCGGATCCTCCCTGGCCTCAGAGAACTCTCCCTCCTCCATGCCCTCTCTGACGTACCAGTGCACGAAGGCTCTCTTGGCGTACATCAGATCAAACTTGTGATCCAGGCGAGCCTAGGCCTCAGCGATGGCGGTCGTGTTGCTCAACATGCACACGGCCCGCTGCACCTTGGCCAGATCTCCACCAGGCACCACAGTTGGGGGCTGGTAGTTGATGCCGACCTTGAATCCAGTTGGGCACCAGTCGACGAACTGGGTCGAGCGTCGGGTCTTGATTGCGGCGATGGCAGCGTTGACGTCCTTGTGCACGACGTCTCCTCTGTAGAGCATGCAGCAGGCCATGTACATGTCGTGAGGGGTGTCGCATTTGACCATCTGGTTGCACGGCTGGAAGCAAGCGTTGGTGATCTCAGCAACCGTCAGTTGTTCGTGCTTTCTCTTTATGCTTTCTCAGCGGAGATAACTGGAGTGTAAGTAGCCAGACGGAAGTGGATTCGGAGGTAGGGCACCAAGTTGGTCTGGAACTATGTGAGATTTACGCTCAGGGCTCCGTAAAAGCGCAGCAGAGCGATGATGGAGGAAATTCGCTGCACTGCTTGTCCTAATTCAGGCTAAACGTTCTCAACGATGCTTCTACTACGCCGTGCTTTGAGGCTCTCATCCTTCTAAATACCCTGACTATAAATATACGACGCTGATGTTAATTAATTAATTATCCTAAGATTACAGGACACTAATACCGACCGTCGACCGTCATAAACCGTGTTGTAATCTGTGAACGTTGTCTTGTCACCGTTCACTTAGCATCCGGCTTCGTTTGTGGTTTTCTTTCCAGGAAAAAGGAAGACGAGAAGATCGTAGATTAATTGTAATTAATTTATTAATTATAATTAATTAATTGATTATAATTAATTATAATTAATGGTCTCCTTTCAGAGCCAATACAATGAAAGGAGACCATTGCAACAATCATCATCTTAGTGATTTCTTTCTCCGGCCAAGCTAATTAATTAATTAATTAATTAATTAATTAAGAATATTCTCTACAACTATTAGTAGTACAATTGGTGCGGTAATTTATATTATTTATCATGCTTCTGACAATGCTTCACTTCAATATTCTCAAACAAATTCCTATACTAATTCATCACGTGACAAATCATGACGTCATGATCATGTGATCTCTATCAAGAAGACCACGAGGTAATAATGAGGTTCACAAATTAGAGGTCGCGTGTCGAAATGAATTTCAAAATTATATCTTTAGTGATCAACATCATTAATTGAGTGATATAACGCCAAAGTCACGAAATAAGCAACCTAATAGATCATTATAATGCAAATTCTTGGGCCAAATTTAATATGTTGGATTCACATAATAATAATTATTTTATCATTTGCGGCAAGGCGAGGCTCGCCAGAACAAGATTGCCATGGTAACGCATCACAACGATTCGGCATAGTTACCTCATTGGGAGAATGCTGATAATAATTAACATCTTTATATGACTACTAATTAATTAAGGGATAAGGCACGGGAATGAGGTGATTATGCTAGAATTAATCATGTTCAAGTGAATGTGGAGTCAAATAACCGACGAGACGAAGTCGAGTTCGGTTATTTGGCTCCACATCCACGAGAACGTTATCCTAAAATCAAAACAAAGCAGAGAGTTTGTATTGAAGCGTCATACAAGAGATTACATTCCTTAATACTCGTTCAGGGGCTCATCTGATTTTGCTCTCTTCACGATCACTCATCACTCGCATTTAAATGTTCCCCCCTCATTCAAAACTCATTATTCAAGACTTATACATCATTTGATCAGAGTGGTGCCCTCATTCTAGCTATTGTAGTAATGAGTCGCTAAATAACATGACGCTGCTTACCGAAGCAGACATGAGGGATTTCACGAGTGCACCCGAATCCTATATTTATGATCAAATACGCGGCTTCAAAGCCTTGGTTATTGTATTGTATTGAAAGGAGACCATTGCAACAATCATCATCTTAGTGATTTCTTTCTCCGGCCAAGTTAATTAATTACTTAATTAATTAATTATTAAATTTGAGTCATAAATGATAATTAGGTAATAACGAGGTAATAATGAGGTTCACTAAGGTCTTTGCAGTTTATAATCAGTCAGAACTCCTGTTGAACATGCAAGCAATCTCTTTAATCTGTCCTAAGTAACCAGGATGCGCAGCCAGCTCAGATATCACAAGCATGAAATCAACGATTAACCTAGCTAGAAATCGCAACTACATGTATTAATAATAGTAATAAATTAACAGGTTAATCGCTTGTTTTGTAATGATGCCAATTTCAGCAAGAATAGGCTGACAAAAACAGTGATAAGTAAACACATATAAAAGGACCGAAAAAATAAAACAGTTCCTTCAACAATTAAATTATAAAATAATATCATATCAGTTCTAATGCTCGATCGTCATGCAGAATGGAATTATGGCACGCGAAAAAGGCCTGACGTCATTCGACCTTGGATCTCACCTTTCGTTAGCAATTTTGCCCAATTATAAGCTCAGGGCGTAATACCATCACGCGGAAGCCAGCGGAAGCAGCTTAAAATGAGTAAAAGATTAAAAAGATCCATAGCCCATGAGAAGTTCTCTTTTTTGAGATGCACATCAATGATGATATAAATGATATTTGCTTTTTGAGTTCAGTGAAGAAGTTCACTATTAATTGTTTATTAATGACAATGCAGTTCACTATTAATTGTTTATTAAGGACAATGCAGTTCACTATTAATTGCAGTTACACTTAGCATTTGGTGAGTGATTCAGCATGGGGTTCTGGCGCTGGTTGACTTACACACACCAGTGTTATTGGTATAAAATCAATGTTCTGGGGGAATTTTCGTTCTTTGTCGCTCCATATTATGGCTGCTGTTTTTGGGCATTTATTGTTCATTTCTTGTGAACAAGTTGTACTCACAATACATGTATACCAAACATAGTGTATATTGCACATTCTGAGCGCGGTGCATGGTTTTCTACTGCGTGTAAGGTCAATAGGTCAAGTCAAATTTCGGGGCAGTGGGTGAAAATCTTGAATTTTGTCCTTTAGTGTTTAACGGCAATCGTTGGCCTTGCAGACACCTGGCCGCAGCATGCGTGTGAGACAAATAAGATCCGCAGGTGTCAGGCTGATTATGACAAACGTAAAACAGACATCATGCGAGCTTCATTAATAAACAAATGATCGGATGCATGTCCAAAAAACGGAGAAAGACGAAACCAAACGAAACAGTTGCGTGATGAGGATAATGGACATCATAATATATTATCATAATATTATCATAATATTATCATAATAATATCATAATATAATATCATAATATTATCACATGTTCTGTCACAGAAATCCAAAGATGAGAGTGAACGAAATTAATAATAATAAAAACACAAAAAAAGGAGAATAGATATCTCTGTCTTTGAATATACATAAATTTATTATGCAAATCAGACAATATCGATGCACCACTAGTGCAGGAGAAAAATACACATGGATAAGAAATACATTGATAACATGGGGTATATATAATATACCGTAAATGTTCATTCCATGCTGAAGTTGACGATCCCAAAGGCTACGGTGAAACATGCGTATTATGCAACACCTCAGTTGCCAGATCGTAAAGGCGGTCGACTGACTGAAATAAACACGCGAGTATTAAGGTAGGAAGTAGATATAACAGTGAAAGAGTAACTAGTGTTGACAAAAGGGTCGCTTCTGCAATCGTCGCCTTACGCGCCGTAAGTCGTCGACATTGACAGTATGAGATTATCCTATGATTAGGGCATCGCTAATTCTGGACGAGTGCTCAGCTTCTCCGCTGATTACAGTGTGGCGTCCGCTTTCCTGTTTTCAATTGCACTCGTTATAATTAGCTCATTTTCATACAAATTCCGTGAATAAATTAAACTCAATCAATTATGGGTAAGTGACAATGACATTATGTAATATCGCGTCCAGTCACTGGTGGAATTATAGTATAAAAGATTCTGGTCTTAGAGATGCCTCAGTTTTTTTAGTAAGTCACTATTGAAAGGATATTAGTACCACAATTTAATATATGGTGCTTACACCCTATATTTGCACGCATTGCATAATTATTCCCATAATAATGATAATGATAATTTATTATTCTAAATTCATGATGATATAATATTATGCATACGAAAGAACCTGCACCGTTAATTAAGATATTTAGTACAGCAGTATTACCAAAGGAAAATCAGTAGATAATTATTAATCACCAATAGATAATTAATTAACACAATATTATTTCTGTTTATTTGTAAGTTTAGTTAGTAAGTATGGTATTTTGATT
>KB295566.1:32317-98602 GCA_000328365.1 Capitella teleta | reverse complement strand
CCACAAGTCATTATACGTACATAATACGACATTGAAAAAGAAGATAAATATGCTAAAATAGCGTTGAATATTTAAATGTTTAGTTCGGGTGAGACATCTATCGAGACAAATTTACATACTTGTTTAAACTGATGACAGTGCATGCCATAATTATATTCTGAGACTGAATTCATCAATTGTATGTGAGGCCACTCGCCTGATATTCGGCGTTGAGTCTGGCGAGAGTCTTTGCGTTTCTCTTGTCTGCTCCCAAATGCGTCACATTGCTGTCTCTTCTTCTGGCGACGGTTGGTTTCTGCGAGATCGACACCATCGCCATCTTCATGAGATCAGAAGAACTGAGGAACAGAGAGAAGATCAGAAAGCGGTTCAAGAGAATTATCACGACGTTCAAAGGTGCGTTGTGATGACCACTGTGCGCAGCATTCATGCACTCAGCAGTCTATGCAGCAGCCGCACACACGACGACAATGCATTACACATATACGTCATACTATTTGCGATTATCACAACTCGACAATTCTGACGGGTATGCACTAATTCCACACGATGTAACCAAGGCTAAAATCATCGTAACCTATAGTGGATAATTTGCTCCATTTCTAGGCAAACGCCGTCAGAAAATTAGATTGGGAATACATGTACATGTCAAATATCCTTCTCGTTCATTGACTTATGCTTCTCCTTGGGTTCGTTCTTATTTATAGTTCCATCGAGGCGAACAGACAACGCGACTTCCGAAGACAATGTCAATAAAGGAGAGATCGATGTCGTGTGCTTTTCATCAACCTGCTTTCAGATCAAACCAGATTGGATAGATGTAGTGATGACACGCGATTTTATTTTGTGCTCGGAAATGACCATTGGTTTCAGTGGCACAGTGTTAATTTGCTTTGAGAGGAGATTTGCATGGGTCATTAGCAATAAGACTGCCGAGTGAGCCTTTTAACTGGCATTAGCAATAAGACTGCCGAGTGAGCCTTTTAACTGGCATTAGCAATAAGACTGCCGAGTGAGCCTTTTAATTGGCATTAGCAATAAGACTGCCGAGTGAGCCTTTTAATTGGCATTTGCAATAAGACTGCCGAGTGAGCCTTTTAATTGGCATTTGCAATAAGACTGCCGAGTGAGCCTTTTAATTGGCATTTGCAATAAGACTGCCGAGTGAGCCTTTTAATTGGCATTTGCAATAAGACTACCGAGTGAGCCTTTTAACTGGCATTAGCAATAAGACTGCCGAGTGAGCCTTTTAATTGGCATTTGCAATAAGACTGCCGAGTGAGCCTTTTAATTGGCATTAGCAATAAGACTGCCGAGTGAGCCTTTTAATTGGCATTAGCAATAAGACTGCCGAGTGAGCCTTTTAATTGGCATTTGCAATAAGACTGCCGAGTGAGCCTTTTAATTGGCATTTGCAATAAGACTGCCGAGTGAGCCTTTTAATTGGCATTTGCAATAAGACTGCCGAGTGAGCCTTTTAATTGGCATTAGCAATAAGACTGCCGAGTGAGCCTTTTAATTGGCATTTGCAATAAGACTGCCGAGTGAGCCTTTTAATTGGCATTAGCAATAAGACTGCCGAGTGAGCCTTTTAATTGGCATTAGCAATAAGACTGCCGAGTGAGCCTTTTAATTGGCATTTGCAATAAGACTGCCGAGTGAGCCTTTTAATTGGCATTTGCAATAAGACTGCCGAGTGAGCCTTTTAACTGGCATTAGCAATAAGACTGCCGAGTGAGCCTTTTAATTGGCATTTGCAATAAGACTGCCGAGTGAGTCTTTTAATTGGCATTTGCAATAAGACTGCCGAGTGAGCCTTTAATTGGCATTTGCAATAAGACTGCCGAGTGAGCCTTTTAATTGGAGACTTGTGCGATATTAAAACGTGCTGCATATACTCACGAGGTTCACTCACTTCTGGTATATACGAGAGTTGCTTGAAATGTTCTCGGCCTGACGTAGAACGCACACGTATCACAGAAATTTGAAATTTGGCTCAAATATAGATTAGCTTTTTCAGATGGAAGTGACAAGCCTTGAATTTCCCAGAAAGTTACGTGATCACCTCTGGCGTCAATTCGAGTGAAGCAAGGGTCGGCATTTAGTCAAAATGCGGCAGACTCATGATTTCCGCGCTGATTCAAAATCGATTTCAGACTGATTAATAATCATTTATGGATATCACTGATATTTTCCTCATAGACACATTAGGACAAGGAAAAATAAATGTCTTTGTAATGTTTTTATGAAATTATTATTAAATAGTCGAATTAAGCCCAGAAGAGAGCACAAGTACATGCATAAAATTGATGATTACTTCTGATGATTATTCATTAATAAAAACGGGAAATCATTATGTGAATTCAACATTGTTTTGCTAAACACATTTCCGTTTTATTTCACATGCACGTGCAAAGTTTATTGCAATCAATGCATTCAAAGTAGTCCTAACATAAACACGTTTACAACAATCCTTTTATGGCATTCTTATGTTCCGGTGAAAACTTTACGTAACAATAGGATTCGGGCTCAACACTTTATTTTCTCGAAATATCACCATGTATTCCTTAATTGAGATATTGAAGTATCATGTTATTAATGTACATATTATAAAGGTTGGGCCCTACACTGATAAAGTACTCCTTGAAAGACTCAAGAGATAATCTGTTTGTTGCTACAGAGGTTATTGTTAATCAAGAACTCGTGATCCAATGAGTCTTTTCTTTTTCAAGCCTATGACCTCTTTCAATGATGAAAAATGGGCGGGTACTTAGTGTTTTAAATGCACCTACCTAGCGCAAGTTTCGTAGTAACTTTATTTTCTGTCGGCAGAATTTCATTTAATGTTCATCACAGCAAAGCCAATAATACACAAGCAGTGTACTCAATTAAAATCAGCTATCAAATGTTGCGAAAAAGTGTTATGAGAGGCCCACAAATCAAACGTTTTACACCCAAAATGAGGCATTGATATCGGTAGAAATGCATTTAATCAGAAACTAGTTTTGCCAGAGAAATAACAAAGTTAGATGTGATCTTTGTGAATATCGTAGTTGTTCTATCTGACCTCCTAATTTCATATCTCTAG
This sequence comes from Capitella teleta, assembly GCA_000328365.1. Taxonomy (NCBI): domain Eukaryota; kingdom Metazoa; phylum Annelida; class Polychaeta; family Capitellidae; genus Capitella; species Capitella teleta. Next base: position 95,514 of record KB295566.1, on the reverse strand, counting down.
TATTGCGCGTTCTATTTTAGGCATTTTGACAGGTGTAAAAATTAATTGACCCAATGAATCCAATTAAGTCATGAAGTTGATTCCATTTGTTCTTACTTGACTCTCATTATGCTTAATTTTATAATCGCTCATTCTCGCAGATTTTATATTGCCGTACAATTTGTGTAAGTACCCGTTGATACACCTTTTGATTCTTCGCTTACCTGACTGCTGCGGTTCTTAGCCGACCGACGTGCACTGAGGGAATGGATGCAATTCGACCAAACTGCCTCTTGACAACCACAATCAATGCCGTGAAATTTATCCCTCCACTCTGAGGCCCTCAACGATCTCCTTGCCCCCCTCTCTCTCTTCCTCTCCCTCCCCCTCTCTCTCTTTCTTTTCCTCACTCATTGTGCAATCGAACGAAGGAAATCAATCTTGTTGGCCATCAAGTTGCATCTTTTGAGCTAATTTCCAGGTGAATCATTGCTCCATATCGTGGGAACGAAGCGGGACTAAGAGGGAAGTGAAACCTTATTCCTCGATGTTCCTAATAATTATGTGGAGATAAACCGATATAACTAATAATTGTGTTTTTGGTTTAGCTTTTAATTTATTGTAAATGCAATTTATGTGATCGAGTTAGCATCTTAGTGTATCTATGTAAACGAGATTATCTATTCAAATTTTGCAACTCTTTTTTCTCATTATATCGATTAATAGGTAAGATGGTAATAAACAAATTACTTGTGATCCCCTATTGCCTTGTGTTACGTCGCAAATATGTTTAAGCTAATTTCACCCGATTGAATCATGAAGTGAAGATAACGGGTTCCTGGTTGATCTTTTTGTTGTATTATATTATTAAGGCTCACTTGTTATGTCCTTTTTCCATGGTTTTTGCTTTTTCCTTTTTGCTCCTTTTCCTTTTTTGTTCTTTTCCTTTTGTTTTTATCGCCTCTTAAGACTCCTCTGTATATTCCACTATTATAATCTTCTCTTTCCTTCGTCCACTCCTTTCCTCATCTTACCTCATTATCACCCCTTTATCTGCATTCTTATGTGAGATTTGTTGTTGCCATTTCTTCTATTCTATTCTTTTAGTTCTTTGTATTATATTTTTGTTGTTATTCTTGCACAGATTTAAAGTACGTATTGAAATTTCTGCAATAATTTTAATACCTTTCTTTCAACCTTTTTTTAGGTGGCTGGTACGCCAGCGATCCATCAGGAACATAAGTAAGTCAGATTTTTTTCTTTGTGGAGCAACTAGGTTTATGTGGTGCGAGGAGTATGCAAGAGGCAAGTGCCTCACCTGAGGACACAAGGCTGGCTTCGAACGTCCAATGACCAGCGACAAAACCCTTTCGAGGCAAGCAAGCTAACCACTCGGCCACCACCTCTCTTTTTGTTCATGGTCTTAAGTAAAACTTGAGTTAATTAAAGAACAAACCGCACCAATCAATTTTAAAGACTGACTTAACCCAGGTATAAGAATCATCTAATCACTTTACCTCGACACCGGAATCCTCAGAGCGATCTCAGTAGATTAATCCACACATCAATGGAATAAGTGACCTTTCAGCGTATATCGTTCTATTTTATTCTGTTGATGTCAATAAGTATATAATATCAGGTGGATTACCTTTGCCTGTGGTGTGATGACAAAATAATAGGCATTTTCAATTAATGCACACCTTGTCACTTTACTCGACCAATTGCACTTGGTGCTCCTCCTTTGGCCTTGTGAGGTCGTGAATATCAAACATTACGAACAACACAAAAGCGATATAACATAGCAACACACAATTGGTAATCGCTCTTTGATAAGACTTATCAACAAGTCGTAATTAATGCTCACCTTCGGCGGTCATCAACCAAATATCACAATCTGACAACAGTTTATAGAACCAGAGCATGCGCAATCCACTCAATAATACAAGTGATCCTCTTGTATTGATTTGGCCTCCAAGTGATCAGATCAATCGATTGGAGATCGATACCTGATCAAATTGAATTTGGCAACCGGTGTGACAGTCGGGTCGCTAACAGGGTGTTTGCTGTTGTGTGAAAATTCTGCCAGAGAATTCCACAATCTACGAGTTGGCTCGTAATTTGATGAACGAATCAATATGGAACTCGGTTAATGACTCACTTTCTTCGTTATTGATCTGCCACATTTGGAACAGAACTTGCATTCTTATAAATAATTGCAGCATAAATAATGATGAAACATAAAGAAATCAAACCGATACGGGGTTTCTTTTTAAAATCAACAAGATCGTGTTGCCATGACAACCCTAATCGAGAAGCTACGAGTAGTTTTATACTAATTATGCGGTGCATTCTGGCCAAGCGTGGAAATAGATCACCAGGTCACACGCTATTAATTAATTTTGCAGACCTGGCGTAGACTAACTCGTAAATTGCTCCAAGACGCACATTCCTCATGGATAGAAACACAAAGAAGGACGAAATAAGACGTATCAACAAAGGATGAAAGAAGCTACAAGAAGTTATAAACAGACAAAAAAGTGAGGATATAATACGAGGGTTGTTCGAGAAATTATCGGTATAACATAGAAGGCGTAACACTAGAGACGCGAAATTTGGACGCTAGATCAATAAACAACTGCATGTATTTATAAAATCACACGTAGCTTTATTAATTCCCTGGCATAACTAGTTTTTGATGGAGCGCACTTCTACAGCTATCACTGCCAATGCCTCATTTTGGGGGCCAACACTTTTATTTGTTGGCCTTTCTTCTTAGCATTCTCTCGCAATATCTGGTCAATGATTTTAACTGAGTACACTGCTTGTCTATTGGCTTTGCTGTGATGAAAATTAATTAAATGGAATTCTGTTGACAACCAATTTCGTTAACAATGATATTGGGCTATATGGAGGTGCATTGAAATAATACCCGCCCATTTTCACCTTTTGATCAATAGGTCACTCAGCCATTTATAATAATTATGTAACAGTCGTGAATCAACCCCAAGCCCCAAGGGATTCCATCATCCACATGGCACTCTCTGTCTGGGCGCATTGAAAGAACGTGAAACTGTATGAAATCGCCAAGAAGTATATATATAATATATAACTTTTTATTCACAAGCAAAACCCAATATGGAATATTTCCCACAAATGATAATTGTTCTTATAAATGGATATGTAACACGAAACCAACGCTATGCTCTTGAATGGTCATTCACCGATCCTCTCATTTCCATTTGATCTGAGGAGTAGACGGGGTTGTCGAAATGAATAGGAGTTCCTTCGGGTGAGTTTCGTCCCTTGAGAAAGACGACCGCAAGGAGAACGATGAGGAGAAGAGCAGCGATCACCCCGAACACAATGCCGACGACTTCGCCCGCGTTTAAACCTACAAATACACCAACTTCACTTCGGTTCTTCACAAATGCAACACGTGTAAGAGAATTGCATTGCTACTGCAGCCAGTAATCTTGAGTTACATACCACTGCTTGGAGGTTGTGGCTGGGCATCTGTGGAAGGAGCCTGGCTGCTGGACGTCGTGCTTGACCAAGGACTCCATGGCGTCCAGTCTGAGGAGATGGACACTCAATGCATTGCTGCACACGTGACTGACTTACTGTGTGGGGTGGTCGTAGTACCAGCTGTCGTTGTCGTTGTGCTTGCAGTTGTTGTAACCGTTGAATCGGCGGGGATGCTATTAGTAGATGTTGATGAGGCAGGTTCGGTTACTGTGCTGCTTGGTGATGAAGCTATCGATGTTGATGAAACTGGATCTATATACATTGAGATAATTGCACATATATAGGTGAGTACATTCGTTGTAAGACTGACCTGTTGTTTGCCACTTGAATTCAAACACAGCATCTACGCCTTCCAAGGCCGCCACACCGACGGCATTTATTGTCACCGATGAATCATGATGCTCGAGAATTGTATTTGAGCCGACAGCATCCCCGGTTCCCACTTGCACCAGCCCTCGTTCCCAGTGTGTCCAGAATCTTCTTACTTCCTTACAGTGCAGAACTTCTCCCTGATGAGAAGCAAGCACGGAACCATCGAGGCCGTTTCGTAGCTCACTCTTAATTTCATCGCCGTCCAAGCCGAGAGCTATTTCGAAGGTGTGCGTGAATGGATTTCCAGGGATTTCACTCAATTCGATGAAGACACCGTAACATGCAATGACTTCCAGGAAGTAAGAGTTGCGGCCCAGAATTGTTGTATACGTAAAGTTGTTTGGCCAAACTCCACTTTCAAGCACAACGATGTGATCGACTGAAATCCACAGAAATATAGAGGTAGACGCGAGACAAAATATAAGCCCCAGAAACATATATAGAGGTAGACGCAGGACAAATATAAGCCAGACGAACAGACCTTGTTCTTCTTCAATCCTCCATTCGCCCTCTGCACCCCACCCGGTGGATAAAGTGACATAATTGACGTCATGAGCGTCATCATCTTGCCAGGAAAGTAGAGGAGAGAATCCGACATCGAATCCATCGCCCACCGTGATCAGACCATCGTCCCACTGCACCCAGAACTGACGAACTTCGGCACAATCGAGGATGCTAGGAGTCTCAAGCGTTGCCTGATCTGGGGTCTGAGGTAAATGGTCATCAGAAACGCTTCTTACAGTGCAACACAATTCTATGTTTGCAAGTGATCAGGTGGTGTTTACCTGAGGAGGTTTCCTGATGGCGGTCTTCGTGTTAAAGTGGCTGCCAATGACGATTTCGTAGGTGTGGGTCTCGCTGTCTCCGTAAGTTTGGGACAGACCCAAGTGGGCGTCATGACAAGCGGTCACCCAGAAGGACAACTGACCCTTGTTGGGTTGCTCGGTGTGCATGAATACTTTACCTCCCAATGCATAGGTATCTCTTGTGTTGATCACAAACTCGTTGCCTGTTGAGTACGAATCAAATCAAAGTCTGAATCAGTGTGTGTACGAGTCTACCTTTAGCTTCCTTATTGAGCTTCCACATTCCAGTTGCTCCCTGATCAGAGCTGAAGGTAGCTGCTCCAACCAGCGGAGTTGCGTCCAGATCGTAGGATATGAACGCCTCCTCGTGAACCCTTCCACCCGTCCCGATCTGCAGGCTGAGGGTTAACACATCAGGAATATGTTAACTTATTCTTTGTGCAAAAAAAAAAAAAAAACACCCCTCACCGCTGATTGCTCCAAGAAATCCAAAATGTTACATAATCATAGCAATCGAGGATATCTCTTGTGTCAGCTTCTACTCTCTCTGTTTCACTCACAACAATCACTGACTTTGTGTTGCTGTTTGTGCCGATTCTACATCAGAAACCAGATGTCAGACATTTGGGTTCATTTTGGGCGATTCTGACCTGAATTCGAACGACGACTCATCTGCCTCAAGAGATCCCATCGCCTCAGAGGCGTAAACAACAGCATCGTGACACGACTTTACTTGGAAAACGATGTAGGACCTCTGACCAGTGCGATACCAAAACGGCTTCTCGGAGTCCTCCGTCTTGAAAAAAGTCGTAGATGCTGACAGAAATAATTTCATATTACAATGTAAATAAAATGTTGTTCGATCAATCGAGGAAATTGACACATGGGACCCCATTGACCAGAAAGATCCTTACTCATGGAAGGATTAAAATGCCAGGTTCCAGTCGCTCCGAATCCAGTGGCCAACGAGACAGCATTGATCTTGTGTGCATCTTCCACTGTGCCCTCCATGAATGGTGTGCTACTCAGGTAATCATTGCCCACCTCTAGCAGTCCACCATCTGACCATCTCACCCAGAAGACATTGGAGGAGTTACAGTGAGCAATTCCCGGGGTGCTGACTGAGGTGAGTTCAGTGCCTCCTTGAACCTGGGTGCGAATAGCCGATCTGTGAAATTACGACATTGTACGATATTTGGATAGTACACAGGTCAACTGACTGAGTGTTTTCCCATCCGCCAATGACAATTTCGTAAGCATTTGCACTGTAGACGCCGGGTTCTTCAGCGAGAGCAAGATGGATGTCGTTGCAAGCACTTGCACTAAACAAAAAGTGCCCTTTGCTGGGAGTTACTTCGTAATATCCGTACGCAAGATCGTCGAGATCATCAGGAGTAGACAGTCGGAAACGATAACCTAAAAATAATGCAATTTGTGTGAACATTGTGCAGATGATTTTCGTGCTGACCATTGACGTCATTGAACTGCCAGTGTCCGGTTGACCCCGAGGTGGTCACTGAGAGGGCATTGACCTTAGTTCCAAATTCATCTTCATAAAACAGAAGTCGACTGACACCAACTGTTTCACCACGCCCAAACGCTATGATGCCATCCTTCCAGCTGACCCACATTGTCCTCAGGTCATTGCAACCGAGGATGTTCTCACTGTCCACACCGACGAGCACCTCTCCTGTCTGGTCTCGCTTCAGAATCGTGTCTTTGTTGTCATTGTCCCCGATGACCAACTCAAAGCAGAAACCGCTCGCAATGCCAGGAAACTCACACATGATCACCTGAGCATTCTTGCACGCCTGGACGGCAAAAACGAACGAGCTCGTGTCAAATACTGTCATCCACATCGTGTTGTAGTCCTGTGCATCTATGGTGTTCACAGAGAGCATTTGCACTGCAAGACAAAACGTTAATCAACCGTGATGTGCGGAGTGCAATTTCTGCAGCATGTCTAGAAGGCCAGAATTCTCTGACTTACATTATAAATCTTTCGATCAGGGCCAAATTTTACCTTGGTCATAGTCGAAATTGAACTCTCCTTCGGCCTCATCGCTGGTGGATACACTTAGTGAGGTAATGGATTTCAAGTCTTTTTCAACCGCTAAACTGAGCACCTCTCGCAGGTATTCGTGCCCTTGTCCCAAGCGCAAAACTGAGTCGTCCCAAGTTATCCAGAATTCGTTATCCCGGTAGCAATCCAGGATATCCGGAGTGTCAACACTCAGTAGGTCCTCCCCTAGTTCATCTCGAACTATCGTCTTTGTGTTCGAAGCATAGCCAATGACAAATTCAAATAACATATCATGTTGTAAATTGGAGCTGAAAGTAACGTGTGCATTGTGACATGAACGAACACGCAGCACGAAATTCTCTTTCATCACGTTGAACCAATTGCTGGAACTATCTGACGTCATCAGGGTCACAATGCCACCTACAAAGTCAAAAGTTCACAATTATTTTACAAGAAGCAATTATTGCATTTGTTTATACGCTCAAGATGTTTGCATTGCATTTGAGATTCAATTAGCAATGTGATAAAACCTTGAAAGCTAAATCTCACCCTCGTACGAGTTTAGTATCCATCTTCCTTCGGAACCAAGCCCTGTTGTCATGGTAACAGCATGGATGCCTCGGGGATTTTCATCCACAAATTTCATAAACCTCTCCGATCCAACCAGGTGACTCTTGCCCACTTCAATTGTTCCAGCAGACCAGCGTACCCAGAACCATAACAATTTACTGCAATCCAGAATACCAGGAGTGTCCTCTTCCATTGATTGAGAACCCTGAAGGCCGAACGATTTAATCGTTGATCTGTAGAAGAAGGGATACTAATCAGATATGGGATCAATCACAACTGGTTACTTGGTGTTGTCTGATGTTCCAATGCCGATTTCGTATGTTTCACTTGTTGTAATCCCAGCGTATTCAGAAAGATACAGAGACGCATCGTGACATGCTTTCACTTGGAATGTGATGGAGGTTTGGTCATCGGCCACTGCGGTCCACACCGGGTGATACCCGAAAGAGTCAGGAGTGTACACCGACAATGAGACCACTGCCAAAGAAGGTACGTAATACTGTACATATTCTAGAAAGGAAATACCTGAGTCCTTGTACAACAACCACTCTCCAATGGCTTCATTGGTGGTACTCAGGTAAGCACAACATACACTGTCCTGCCACTCGTATTCCATGAGTCTCTCGTCATGCATATGGCCACGACCGAATAGTAGCTGGTCCTTCTCAATTGTCACCCAAAATGAGCGATAATTCTTGCAGTCGAGGATATCTGGTGAGTATATAGAATGAACTACTTCTCCTTTGAACTTGATTTCAGTTTTCGAATTCTGATTGGCTCCAATGATGAGTTCAATGGCCTCATCCGATTGTGGGTCCTGTGACGGGTCAGAGGTCAAAATGATGTGCGCAGAGCGACAGGCTCTGACTCTGAACGCCAGAGCATTCTTGTGTGTTGTGAGCATGACCCAGTCGGAATCACCATTCGGTTCAGTATGCACTTGGTAATGCTCCTCTGTTTCGGCAAATGTGTTACGCATCCCCAACATCAATTGTCAATTACCTTCAATTTCAGTGAACTCCCACACTCCAATCTGGTCGTTGCCAGTCGATATGCTCATAGCGTTGAGCGTTCCCGGGTCATCGTCATCTTTCCATCTCATCAGCCGCTTCTTGAATGGCACTCGGTCCTTTCCAATCGCCAGGCCTCCCGTTTCGTCTATTCCGACCCAGAAGTACCTAGAAACCGTGCAGCTCAGCACGCTTCCTTCGTGAGACGTCGCTTTGATCTCGCCTTGCACACCACCCCGAATGTAGCTCTTGGTATTACCATCCGCTCCCAAGTTAATCTAAGATATATGTAAAAATTAAATGTGATGTTGTAGCTCAATTATATTGGGATGGTGAAATGTTAAATTATATAAGAGTCATCATTTTTTTTGGTACCTCGTATGTCTGTGTATGACTCAGGCCCATGAACTGAGAGAGGATGAAATTAGCGTCTGAGCAGGACTTGACCATAAAAACTAAAGGTTTTGAAGCAAATTCCAGTTCTTGAATCCAGACTTGTTTGTAATCGAAGCTTGTATGGAACGTAGTTGACAAGCCTAAAAAATAAAATTCACTCAGGAAGAAAGGGCACAGTCAAAATCTCACTGCTTGATTTGTAGCATTCCCAATCGGCAATTTGGTTGTCAGATCTCAATGAAATTGCATGGATCGGTATAATATCAAAGTCAATGTATGTCAAAAGCTGGTCTTCCATGTTGGCGCCAGTGCCAAATGCAAACGACCCTTCCAAAGTAAACACTATCCAGTAGTTCCGCATGAAGTCACAATGGAGCACGTCGGGCGTCTGTGCTGACTTTAGCAGGTGATATTGACCATTGAGGTTCTTATGAAGCTTGCATTCTGTGTTAGCCTCAACTCCAATCTCAAAGTAGTAATTGATAGCTGACAAGTTTGATGAGTGGCCGAGAAGGTCAATTCGTATGTCAGAGCAACTCCTGGCTCTAAATTTAAACACCCGTTCTGAAGGTCGAATGCTAACAAGCGCCCTGCCATCCACAGGTGTCTGAACCAGGTCTGTATCCCCTGAAACACAATCATCAGCAAAACATTAGCCAATTCCAAATTATTGAATCACTGGCTAATATCTGTACCTCCGAAACATCAATGATCTAAGTAAAACATCCACTAACCTTGTGAAGTTGGAAAATTCCAATCGGCTTCAGCCTCATAGCCAGAAGAAACGCCAACTGCTGTCACGTCCCATGCCTTGTTGGGGTTCAGCCAACCCATGAACCGTCGATCTCCCACTATTGCACCCTCTCCCACTTGCACATGACCATCCTGCCAGGATGCCCAGAATGTCCGATGCTCCTCACAGCTAAGGATTCCCACGGTCTCAACCTCAACCTCAATTTCGCCATGAGGTGTAGCTCTTATTACAGATCTCTGGTTCTCCCAGCCACCAATGACAATTTCGTAAGCGTGAGCCACTGTGTCGATGGATCGTGCAAGAGCCAAGTAGGCATTCTGACAAGCTTTGACTTGGAGGATGACCGAGGAGGTTGCATTGGAGCTCCACCAGATGTGGCTGTAGATGTAATCACGATGAGTATGGTAGAAGGCCTCTCGCACTGTCGGCAAACACATATAAACACATATAAACTTTTGCACACAATTGCAATTGAAAAGCATACCGAACTCTTTCGGAAACTGCCAGACTCCCTGACTTGCTGTAGCTAAATGCACAGCATGCACATCATGGTGCTCTGAATCCTGCCATTGTACCACTATATTAGATCCCGGTGTGAGATCTTTGCCCAGTTTGATGTGCCCATTTTCCCAGGACACCCAGAAAGGCCTGAAATATATGCGAGTACGTCATTAGCAATATACTTGATGCAAGTACATACCTTGCTTGATCACAGCTCAGAATATTAGGTGTGTCTGCTGATTCTTCTGAATTACCATTCACTGAACTCCGAATTTCTGTCTTTGCGTTATCGTCCATTCCTATGACAATCTCATATGCATTTTTGTCCTTGACACCAGGCTCCAAGGTCAACAAGATCTGAGCATCATGACATGCAGTCACATAGAAGGAGAACTGAGTGCGTGTTGTCGTAAAGATTGCAATGTCATAACTCTGATCATTTGACGTGTGGATGAGATACATTTCACCTTCAACAGCAAAAGTCAATTTTAAACCACTTTTTTAAAGTTACTACCTTCGAATTGTATCGGTATTGTTGGGTCCGTGGGTCCAACTGATGAGCTCGGGGGTGTAGCTGATGGATTCACAGTGGTACTGCTGGCTGTGAATGACACATTTGTCACACAAAATATCTACCGTTGTTTATTATTGTCTGTCATGCATTGTCATGTTTATCGTGCATTCCCAGTTTGTGTATGGTAGACTTGCCTGGTGGTGGTTCTGCCCATGCCTCGCCAAGTTGCCACTCAGCTTGCTCCATGTGGCCATCATAGCCAAGAGCCAATGAATGGATGACTTTTGACTCCGGATCAATGTATTGTAAAAGGCGGTCGGAACCCACTTCTTCCCCTCGACCAAATTCGACCGTGTTATCATCCCAGCTCAGCCAAAATGACCTACAATAAAGAATAGTTGATGACGCTCTGATGTAGCTAACTGCTCGCACCAACCTAAGTTCAGAAGACGACAGAATATCAGGAGTGTCGACTTCAGTCACTTTGAGGCCTGATTGTAAAGTTGTTGCTCTCAGCTCTGTTTTCTGATTCTCGTGAGTTCCAATAACAACTTCATAAGGCAGAACTCTTGTGTTCTCTGGTAATGACATAATGGCCACGATGGCAGAGCTGTCAGCTTTCACTCGAAACACCACCGACATCTCGTCAAGGACTGAACAATGAAGTGGTTTGTAGAGTTTTGACCTTTCTGTGTAGATGTATGCAGCATCAACTGTGAATAAATGAGAGTTAAATCACAGGCTCTTGTTGGGCATAAGGACTGACAATAGCGTTGAGGTAAGATAAAGGCTCCAGGGGAATTTATGTAGGTAGAAAGTGTCAGAGCTGCTATCTCAAGTTCTTCCCCTTCTTCTTCCGTGTATGATATATAGGGGTGAAGACGTTTCTCTCCAGTTCCCACCTCAATTTTTTTGTCTTCCCAACTCACCCAGAATGGCTGGTACTCATCACAGTTGCAGATGAACGGAGTGTCAACTTGCACCAGAATGTTTCCCATGGACCCAAAACGTATATCGGTAATTTGGTTAGTGTTGCCGCCGATCTCAATCTCATAGGCATTCTGAATATCACCAATGCTCCCTGATAGCATGATGTGAACATCCTTGCAAGACTTCACGAGGAAATAGAGATGATGTCGCGTTGGTCTGAACCATGCGTACTGGTAATGATAAACATCTTCCGTGAACACAGTGTAACTGTCGCCTAAAAAAGGAAACGAGGAGTGATAATTAATCTGACGGTCTTGTAATCCTACCATCCGGATGAGACCATTCCCAAGCGGCGTTGGCAGCAACATCGCTTCGTACTTCTACTGTACTGATCGCATAAAACTCGTCATCAGTCCAGTCAAGGAAGACCTCACTGCCGACATTTGCACCTTCACCAACTTCAATCTGACCTGTTTCTTTCCAACGAATCCAAAACGCTTGCAACTTTGAGCAACTCATGATGTTTTCAGTTTCTGTGCTTAGCTCAAAATCTCCTTCAACTGACTTACGAATCCCACTCCGGCTGTTAGCATCATATCCAATGACCACCTGTGCAAGAGAATGCACTCATTATATACATTCTGAACTAAGATAATCTGAAGTTTACTTCATAGGTGAGCATCAGTGTGTTTCCTGGAACTCCTGTCAGTGCAATATGAGCTTCCTGGCACGATTGAACTCTGAACACAACATGATATTCGTCAAATACAGATTTCCAAAAGGTGTTGTAGACCGGTTGGTTTGGAGTGTTAGTTGAGATGACAGCAACTGAAATCATTCAACGATTATTATTTCACATCAATGAGCAGCAGAAATAGTCACAAGATTGTTACACCTGCAATGACACCAGTGAAACACGTGCTTACTTTCTTTGGAGGAGAATATCCACAGTCCGGTTGCACCAAAACCAGTCTGCACTGCGATAGAGTTGACAGCAAATTCAGAGTCTTCAGGCAGCTCATATTCCAGCATCCTGCGGAGAACGACGCAAATTTTCCAATTGCTCAATTTCAGAAACTACCCACTTTGAGTTGTAGGCACCACCACGCCCAACTTGGAACTTGTTATTGGCCCAAGATAGCCAGAATTCTCGGAATTCATCACAGTCCAATGGGGCGTGGTAAATTGACTCATCAAGAATGTCTCCCTGTATTAAATTTAATTAATTAATTAATTAATTAATCAATTAAATTTGAGAATAAACAGAGTAGCATAACCATGTGGCTAAAACGAGGCTTCCTTGTTCTGTTGTTTTCTTCACGATGTTTTTTTTGGGGGGGGGGGTTGGGGGGGCAGAGTATTTTTAATTATTTTTTAATGATGCCCTGTTGTATCATATTACCTCATTACCAATGTGAATAAGCATTAAGTCATTCATGTACAATTCAAGGGATGGAACTCAATGAAAAACTCACAGCTACACCCTTCCTGATTTCAGATCGTGTGTTTCTGTTAGCTCCAATGACAATCTCATATGTTTCACCGTACCAAATATTTCTGCAATTAAACTTGCTCAATATGCACAGGCAGCATATAGATACAATAAATACCTGCCAAATTGCATGGTGAGTGCAACATGGGCATCATGACAGGCCTGCACTTTGAAATGCATGAGATATGATCTTGTAGACAACCATGCAAAGTCATACGAATATGTGCTGCCATGGTTAGGAGTGTGGACCACATAGACATTATCTGAAGTGAAGAGAATAAGCATTGGGTTACTCCAATGCTAAACAAACCTTGAAACTCTGCAAAGTGCCATCTTCCCTCAACGCCTTCTTTTGTGTGCACGGAGATTGCATTGACCCTGTGCTGATGCGACCCCATATGCCAGTAGAGGAGCCGACTCTGACCGATCACCATTCCCTGACCAACGACCACTTCATTCCCTTCCCAGGTTATCCAGAAGTACTTGAGAACATCGCAATCCAGGATGCCAGGGGTGATTGTGGTTATAACAGGATTCTCACGTATCTGATAAAGTTAAATAATAATGTAAGAGCCCAAACTGCTGTGCACAAAACTCACAGCAGATGCAATTCCAGTATGAGTGTTGTCATCGTAACCAATGATGACCTCAAAGGCATTGTATGAAGCCAACCCTGGATATTCTTCTAGAGCAATCCTGGCCTCTTCACATGCCTGAATTCCAAATACCATTCCTTGTGTGTCCAGGAAATTCACAATGAACTGATCATGTATTTCAACAGTGCTATAATAATCCACGCTGCCTTCACCTATGAAATACTTGTAGTTATGCACGCCTTTTCACTTCACCAGTTAGCGAAGTGATTTTACCAGAGAAGGGGGTCAACCTCCAGTCTCCTTCAGAGCCTGACCCAGTAGCAAGTGCAACAGCATGAACATCCAACCAGTCCTCATCACTCCAGTCGACATACTTGATGCCATGCTCAGATGCAGCAGCTACGCCAATTGTATTATCCTCCCAGGTCACAAATAAAAAGGTTCGTTCTGTGCAGAGTAGAATGCTTGGGGTGTCCACTTCAAAATCGGCTTCATTGCCTTCCCTTTGGCCTCGTCTGCAAAACGATACATCACAACCAGCTCCAACATTTTCTAGCTTTCTAAACTACCTAAAGATCTGTGTCTTGGTGTTGCCATGAGCACCGATGACAATCTCATAGCTAGGGTCAATGTTTCGATTTCTCTCGGGAAAGAGAAGAACTCGGACGTTTGAGCATGCCAAGACGTCAATGAGTGTATGTTGCTGGCTGTCCTTGAATGTCATCCAAACATTGCGCGCTTCTTCCATGTCTGCTGTCTTCACTTGCATAAAATTATCTGTTTAAGAAAGTACAATATGAGATGCGCAGTGCCCATAACAAATAGTTCTTACCCAATATATTAGCAAATTCCCACTCTCCTGTGGATCCCCACCCAGTGGTTACAGAAATAATGCCCACACCCATTGGTTCTGGGTCGACCCATTCTACCAGGATGTTATGATCAAGTGAATTGCCTTGTCCTGCTCGAATTCTGCCTTCTTGCCAACTGACCCAGAACAAACGAAGCTCATCGCAACTCAGAACATCGGGAGTGCTTGCCTAAGATTATAAAGTTAAATACACAAATCTATTTTCATAACAGTCAAACAGTAGTCTGACCTGATCAACATTGTGGCCAAGCCGTTCACTTCTGATGGCCGTTATTGTGTTGCCAGATCCTCCAATGACAATTTCATATGCTGTTTGGGTCATGTGATACTCAAAGAGAGTGATGTGTGCGTCGCTACAGGCTTTCACTTTGAATGGAACCCACACTGTTCCATCAACTCTGAATTTGACTCGGTTGTAATCATATGTGTCATCCGTGTAGAATCTCAGTGACGTGGCTAAATAACGAGAGACATGAATTTAAGCACAGATGAAGACTGACGGTATGTAAAGGCAATATTTTGATGATTATGTAAGTATTGCAGATGAGCACATACCATGATCATCATCAAAGTTCCAGGTAGAAACAGCTGAGCCTGTAGCCGACCCAGATGCCATTGAAATGAAGTTTACTGTAAGAGGGCTTTCGTCTTGGTATTCAAGCAGCAGCCATGACCCAATTTCATCTCCTTTTCCAACTATTAGCCAGCCATCGTCTTTCCAAGTCATCCAAAAGTCTTCATATGCATCACAATTCAGCACAGTTTGTGTTTCGGCAGATGAAACTAATGCGTTATTCTTATAAAGTTCGGTTTTACTATTGGATTCAGCGCCAATGACAAGTTCGTATGAATCAGACAGAGTGCCTGGTAACTTTGTCAGAGCCAGCCGAGCCTCTATACAGTTGAGAATTCTGAATTTGAAGTCTGATCTTGGAGCAGATAGCCATGTGACATTGTGTCCACGGTTGCTGCGTGTTTCAACCGTTATCCGGTAGTCTAAATTGAAAATAATAATTTGTGTCTTCAAAGATGTAACATGATTGAATAACTAACCATTAAGATTGGTGAATTCCCAAGTTCCATCAGACTCCCAGCCTGTTGAAAGGCCAACAGCATCAGGAATGTAGGGCAAATCAACACTCAGTAGCTGCTGTTCTCCATAGTAGCGCCCTGACCCAACTCTAAAAACGCCTCCAATCCAAGCGAGCCAAAACCACCTCCCTTCAGTACAACTCAGAAGGTTGTCTACATCTTTCCTAACCAATGGAGACCCATTCACAGAGTCTCTTATGACAATCCTTCTGTTTGCGTCGGCTCCAATGACCAATTCATAGGCTTCAATTGAAGTAACTCTCTTAGTACCGCTCAACACAACATGTCCATCATTGCATGCTCGAATTTTGAAGCGGACTCCGTTGATTCCTCGGACACTTCGCCAAGCATGCGTGTAATGGTAATCAACTGGTGTGAGCAGCACCGATGATCGAACTGAAGTAATAAACACAGTAATTTAATGCAGAGTTGCTTGTATTATTCATTACTGACCTCCAGATTGCTGGACAAGCCACTCAGCAGGGGCAGAACCGGAAGTTCCAATTGATGCCAAACCGACTGCATTGATGGACGGCATAGCGTCTGGCTGCCATTCCATGAATTGTCCAAATCCAAATCGACCCTGACCAACTTTTATGTGACCATCTAGCCAGGAAATCCAGAATTTGTTGAAGTCGTCACATTTGAGAATGTCTGGGGTGGACACTGAGTGCTCCTCGTTTTCCTCGGGCAGAGTTGAAATCAAAGACCTATCAATAAATCATATTTTTGGTGTGAATGAAATACTGGCAGAACATTATATCGAAAGAGTAAATCAACAGCAATAAATCATGGGAATATTATGCACGTCTAAAGGTGTAAAGCACCTTTCATTAGAGGAATCTCCAAGGACAACATCAAATCCTGAACTTTGGGGATTGAACGCTGCATTAAGGAGATGTATGTGGATTTCATCACAGGCCATGACACGGAACTCAAAGTATTGGCCAACAGGGAAGAAGACACCATGATCAGAGTATTCACTCTCAGCAGGAGTGAATACTGTGTACTGTTCACCTGAAAATAGAAGATGTATCAAGTATTCAATCAACCAAACTACAATAAATCACCTTCATAATCAACAACCTCCCATTGTCCCGTAGCAGACCAGCCGGTTGTCAGGCCAATGGACAGGATTTGTTCCGGGTGATTTTCCTTGGCATGCTCCATGAACATTTGCAAACCAACAGTCATACCTTTGCCGACTTGTAGTCTGTTGTCCTTCCATCTCAGCCAGAAGAACCTGTCAGAATCAGTTATCATATGTGTCTCTCAATTGGCCTTCACATACCTGTACTCATCACAATGTAAGATGTCAGGTGTATCCACATCCACCACATTGGGTCCATATGGAGATTCTCTGATTACAGAGTAGGTGTTTTTGTCAATACCGATTGCTACCTCATAAGTGTTGGCGTCTACTCCTCCTTGTTTTTCACTGAGGAGGATGTGTGCATTGTGACACGCCTTCACGCTGATAATAGCATGGTCTTCATCCAGAACTGTCATCCAGTTTTGCAAGTAGGAATACCCAAGACTGCTCTCAACATGCAGCTTCCGTACTTGAGATTTCAGGAACATCCACTTGGCCATATCTTCATGTCTTGAGCCAAGGGCTATTGCGTTGATGTCGTATTCGGAGTCTTCCCAGTTGAAGATAATCTGACCGTCGGCATCTTTCTCTCTCAGCTGGAAATGGCCGTCTGTCCAGGAGAGGTGAAATTCTTTGCTTCCTTCTGACAAGCATGTGAGGATATTTGGAGTTTCAAAAGACTCAGTGTGAGTGTTGCTTCCTTTCTTGCGTATCTCGCTCTGCTGGTTTGACTGAGTGCCCAACACAATGTGGTAGGCATTCTCACCATCTTCGATCAGCAAAGGATTCTCATGTAATATTATGTAAGCATCCGAACAAGCGCTTAACACAAACTGAAAGTGATTCAACTCTGTCACCATCACAATGCGGGTGAAGTTATTGGTACTGTTTGAGTACAACTCGTATATGTTGCCTATAGAGTTATCTGGTTCACTTGTTGTTGATGTTGCTTCTGTTGAAACAAGAAAAGTCGTTAGAAGGAGTGGTGTTTTAGTGACTACTTACGTGTGGGGGTGGAAGGGACGCCAGTTGGTGGAGTAGAAGCTGCAATTAGATAATTGTAGATGTGCAAAAGGCTTTGCGCTCATTACTGACCTTGCTCTTTGGTAATGATTTCCCATTCAGCGTGACTGCCATGACCACTGGAAAATCCAACAGATGAAACCCCCCTGAAGTTCATGTCCTCAAACTTCATAAATTCACCCTGCTTTGGCACATCGCCATATCCAGCACTGATTGTGGCGTCTGCCCAGCCGACCCAGAACACTCTGATCTCATCACAACTCAAAATGCCCTCAGTGTCAACTTGCACATCCAAATCCGTGTTGAATCCTACATTGCGACGAATGGCTGACTTCGTGTTTTCCCATCCACCAATGAGCACTTGATATGCTGCCGCATCGGTAATCAACGGCATTTGTGCCAGCGCTAAATGCACATCATGGCAAGCAAGCACACGGAATATAATGTACTCGGTATCTAGCACGCTTGTCCAGAAATAATCGAATGCCCAGTTGTTTGGTGTGAAGATAAATGCTTCAGAGACTAGAAAGGACAAAAACGGTCAGTTCTCATAATAATCACCCTTACAAATTTACTGACCATACAAATGAGGAATTTCCCATTCTCCAATTGCTCCCCAACCAGTTGACACAGACAGATAGTTGACTGCATGAGGTTCAACATCGTTCCAAACGAGCAGCGGGTGACTCAAATCTTTCACAGTGCTGATGGTGATGTCACCGTCAAACCAACCAATGTAAAACTCTCGTAAGCGATCACAGCTCAGGATTCCCGGAGTTTCAGCTGTGGCTTCCATTTCGCCTCCAACTTGTTTACGAATGATTATCTGTGTGTTATCATATCCTCCAATGACAATCTCGTATGCGTTGGACGATTGGTCACCAATGGTCGATGCCAGGGATATTCTTGCGCTGTGGCATGCTCTAACCCGCAAGGACATCAGAGCTGTGCCACTCTCTAATGCATACCACGAACTATTGTAGAATATGTTTTCATCGTCTGTCATTGCAGTGTAGTAATTTCCTGCAAATTGGACGAACAACAGTCGTTGATTGTGTGCCAATGTAACAAAACCTGCCTGTTTCGTGCACCACGGCCCACTGAGCTCCATCCTCAGCCTCTGCATCCAGGGCGACAGCAGAAAAACGTCCATTCAGCGGCCCATCGTATCTCAGCAATTCTCCACTGGAGACTATCGGGCCTTGCCCTACAGCTAATTTATCGTCGCTCCAATTCACCCAGAAAGTCTTCATTCGGTTGCACTCAAGGAGACCAGGCGCGTTTGTCCTTGCAAATATCGCCCCGTTGAGCCCATCTGTGATAATCAACTCCTCATTGTTGTCGGCTCCAATTTCAATGACCGTTGTGTTGGAAGTTGTGCTAAACATGTCTTCAGAGAGTGCAATTAAGGCACTGGAGCAGCCTCGTGCAGATATGTGAATGAATTGCTCAGGCCTGTTGTAAGTCATCCAAGTGTTTGTAAAGGTTGAATACGATGGCAAATGACTAAAGAATCCGCTCACTGCAATACATTCTCAAATAATGTTAATCATATACTGTCAAAAAACCTCACCTTGATCACGACCAAAGCTCCACAAAGCTGGAGTTTCCTCTGAGCTGGTCAGTGAGAGAGCATGAATCTTCGGGTAGTTTTCATCAGGATCTTCCCAGTACAAAAACTCTGTCACATAAGGGTGGTTTCTGCCAGCACGGACGATGCCATCAGTCCAAGTGACCCAGAATGTAAGCTCAAGATCACAATTCAAAGAGTGGTAAAGCTCTTGTTCTTTAATGGTCACTAATTCCCCGTCCACCGCCTTACGCAAGATCAGCTTAGTATTGTCTTGGGCTCCAATTGTTATCTCATAGCTTGACTGCAAAGTGTCTCCGGGTGTGTTAGCCATGAGAAGAATGGCGTTTTTACATGCCGCTACACTGAAGATAAAAATCCGCTCATTTGCAATAGTTGAGAGCCAGACATGGTTGTAGTCATAGTCTCCAGGAGTTCGAACCTTGTACACATCACCTGGCAGAGACAGATATAGAGAGAGGAAAAAAGAAAGAGATGTTTAGATAATTCCACCACTGGAAAAATGAAGCATACCGTCAAGTTGTTGCATAAACCAGATAGCAGACTCCGTGGGCCCTCCGGAGAGCATCACTGCACTGACATCAAAACGATCAGAATCCTTCCATGTTAAAGCTAGCTGTTGTCCAATCACTGATCCTGATCCGAACTGAACTACTCCATTTTCCCACGACACCCACAGTTGCTTGGGCCTTATGCACTCAACGACTTCTCTAATGGATCCTGTTTTGACAGTAACACCATTTCTATTGAGCTGGACAGTGTGTGGAGGCAATGTATTGTCGGTCCCTATGACAATCTCGTATGTGTTGATATCAGGCAGACCTATTACTTGGGACAAAGCGATGCGAGCATGTGAACAGGCCATCAGAGCGAAAGTGAAACTTGTCCTTGGAGCAATGGTGAACTGGGCCCGTGTGTAATCAATATTTGCTGAGGAATGCATTTCAACATCCTCCCCTGGAATTACAAAGTACAGTCATAACCTAACAGTCATCACATTTGCACTCACCTTCACTTCGAGGGAATCTCCAAATAGCTGGCACCTCAGATCTCAGCGTACGAAATTCCACTTGATCAACCCTTCCTAGTGGATCAGGATCTTGCCATTCGACGAGTATGACCTGAGGATACTCTCCTCTGCCCACTTGGATAAGACCATCCTTCCAGGCCACCCAAAATGCTCTTTCATCATAGCAGTGGAGTACATCGGGATACTTTTTACTGGCTACCAGTCCATGGAACAGGTCATAGATCTGAATTTCATCGTTGTGTTCACCACCCAAATTAACTTCATACGTAAAAACGGATGTGATCTTAGAATACAGAAGCACCGTGCCCCCTTTACACGCTTCAACCCAAAAGTTAAAAAAATTTCGATGAGGCACTGTCACTTTGATAGTGTTCTGTACTGAGGGCTCCGTTTTATAGATGTACATATTCTCTGCAAAGAAAAAAAGATAAACATACAACTTCCTATTACACTGTATACTGGATTAACCCACCCTCCATATTTGTGAATTCCCACTCTCCTGTAGCTGACCATCCAGTTGTAATACCCAAACCATGAACAGCAAACGGAGAAGGATCTTGCCATTCAATGACTGTCTCTTCCCCATGGATGGAGCCACGTCCAGCAGCAATCCAACCATTCTCCCAGCTCACCCAGAAGTCTCTCATTTGATCACAACTCAGAATATCTGGTGTTTGCTCAGTCACAATTGTTGATTGCAATGTCTGGTTCCTGATGGACGTATATTGGTTGTCACTTCCACCAATGACAATTTCATACGTGTTGACACTCGTGAGGCCAAGAACAGATGATAATGAAACATGAGCGTCATTGCAGGCCTTCACTTTGAATGTGAACGATTTCCTATGATCAACCGTCATTAGCAGCTGGTTATAATCATATTGTGATGTCGTTTTAGAGTGTATCCAACGTGCTGAAATGTATTAAAAAGTTAGTGCATCCGAAACAGTTCATGAATTATTATGGAAGTTATACATTAACAGTAATTATGCTCAAATCCGAAAAAAAGCCACGAAAAATGGTTAGATAACAATTTAACATTTTGATGGTCATTACCATTTTGTTGGTTGAGTATCCAATCAGCTTTTACACCATCACCATATATACTGAAAGCCTTTGTGTGCAAGGTTTCTGTGATTTCCTCCAGCAGTACATCTTCATACAGTTCTCCTCGGCCGACCCTTATCTTGCCTCCTGTGACATCCACCCAGAAAGTACGATAACTGGTGGAGCTGAGAATGTTAGGCGTGCTTCTGGTGGTGGGATTACCATGGCCATCGACACGTTTTATTGTGGTTTCCCTGTTGTTGTCACTTCCTATGATGACGTCATATTCGAAATGCGTACCATTGTGCAGGCTTATGGTGGCTCCGTGCTCAGCCTTCACATCAAATACAAGGAACGTGCGATGCGATGCGAACCAAAAAGATTCAAGGGAACCACTGCTTGCAGTTTGAATCATGTAATTTTGACCTAGAAGAAACGTTGCAACAAGGATTATGTTAGATAAAAATTATACCTTCATGCGAATTGAATTCCCATGAACCTCTGGTGTTTTCTTCTGTGCCAACAGCGACCGACTTGATCTCATATGGCTCTTCTTTGGTGTCCTTGTAACTTGCAAGAGTACCCTCTCCCGGCACAGACCCTCGTCCAACCGAAATCACATCATAGATCCAGCTGACCCAAAAGGATTGGGGCAGAGTGCAAGACAAGACATCGTGGGTGTTCACTTTGACGACATCAGATCCACTCAGTCCATCTCGACCAATCCATGTCTGCATGTTGGATTCTGCTCCAAGAACGATCTCATACGTCCTTGTCTTAGTGTTGCGAATGAAAGACGTGAGAAGAATGTGAGCATCTTTGCAGGCTGAGAGCTTTATAGTCAGGCTGTTAGTGTCACGAACTGTTTGCCAGACCTCTTCGTACAACAACCGACCCATTGTTATAAAGTGTGCTGATCCTCCTGAGGGGGTAGGGGGACTGAATGAAAATATAAACAATATCAGAATGCACTTACCCGTATGCATGCCAAACTCCCAGTCAATTTCTTGATCCAATGTGGAAAAGTGAATTGATCGCAAAGTTCTGGTAGGGTTTGGGTCATCCATTTGAAATATTTGACTACTGGGGTAGAGTCCTGCTCCCATACTGACTTGAGTGTCATACCAGGCTACCCAATATCTGACATATTCATCACAACGGAGCATAGCAGTTGTGGAATGAACTGCTGATTTCAGCTCTCCACTTTCGTCAGGAGCCTCAATTGTGATATCCATAGAGTTCTCTGTAAATGATGATCCAATAACAATCGAAACGGCAGGGACATCATTGTCCACAGTTGAGGGATCGCTATGCAGCACAACATTAGCGCCGCCACATGCCCGAACACGGTAATCGAAATAGTTCCTCTGAGATATGTCTACCCAGATGTCTGATTGCGAAGTTGAAGTACTCAGACTCTTGGCAACATACGCGTTATCTGCAGTCAAAAAATGTTACACAATAATGCACTGTGATGAATACTGAATCACCTTCAAAATGGCTGAATTCCCAGGTTGCTTCAGTGTCCCAACTAGATATGCCAACAGCATGAACGTCCTTCGGGTTTGGGTCAGACCACGTCATGAAGAGGCGATTCCCAACCCTCAGTCCTCTTCCTGCGCTGATGATTCCCTCACTGAATGACACCCAGAAATATCTGGTTTGATCACAATGCAGTATATCTGGAGTGGACACTAGAACTTTGTCTTCTTGTTGAACTTCTTCGCGAATTGCAGACTGGGTGTTGTCCCAGCCACCTGAATGAAGAATGTCCTGAGTGATTCTCGAATCGAAAAAATGTATGCTTTATAACTAAAGTATTTATTACTATTTATTAAGAATGTTAGTGTGACTGCAAAATCATTTTCATATTAGACCCCTTACCTATGATTACTTCATATTGATAAACTGAATGCCTTTCTGAGAGGGCAAGGAGGGCGTTGTGACAGGCCTTTATTCCAAACTGAAGGAAAGTCATGTGCCGCTCGGCAAGCCACAGACGTCCATAGCCGAATAGGGGAGGAGTCCATGCAAATGCCATCAAAGCTGAAAACATCACACACAAACTGACTTGGTTTTCTGATAGAGTGAATGCAGCTATGGTTGCCATTATAAGTAGAACTTGTAAATTGATTATAATGTGAGAAAGTCAGCCTACCTTGACCCTTAGCAATGAGGAAGGTTCCATTGCTGTTCTGTGTAGTCTGGTATCCACTTGTCAACGAAACCGAATGGATTTCATGAGGTGACTGGTCTTTGTATGACAGGAATGACCTTTGCCCTACAATCCTCCCTTCGCCCACGGTAATGTTAGAATCAAGCCATCCAACCCAAAATTCTCTGATAGTGAGTTCGATACTATAAACACGAAATTTAACCTAGTGAGCACTTACTTGAAATGGTGACACTGCAGGATATCAGGGGTCTCAACAGTTTGTAGCTGATCTCCACCGATGCCCCGTCTGATTGAAGATCGAGTGTTCTCCCAACCTCCAATAATCACCTCGTATGTGTTAGTGCTGACATCCATGGGATCAGTTGAGAGAGCAAGCTGAAGGCAACATAAGAAATTTGATGAATCAAAATCATTCCCTATACCTTCAAATCAGAACAACCAGCAAATCTGAGATGAATGAACTCGTTTTCTGTGGTCAGCCAGAAATAGGTATGGTCGTTGTCACCTTCAGTGCGAATGACATACACACTCTCATCTGGAAACAAAACATATGGTGTTCTTTCTGTGGCAATAAAAGTAGCAAACCTGTGTCAATTGGAGGACCTGTTGTTGGTTCCTGGGTCGGTTCATTCGTTGGGTCTGTGGAAGATACAACAAATCAGTGTGAATCGCATTAATTCATGCATTCCCATAATCATGAATCTGTGATGTTATGGAAATCTGGAGGCGTCACTCACCAATAATATCCACAGTTCCAAGCTCCCATACTCCAGGTTTGTCTCCACTGTTACTGAATGCAACTGAGTGAATGTAAGGCTTAGATGGGTCCTGATATTGCAGAACTTGTTCACTTTCAATTGTGGTTCCCTTTCCAAAGCGGATTTTGTGATCCTCCCAAAGCAGCCAGAATGTCCTGAACTCATCAGGATGCAAAATGTTTTGAGTGGGCTCTTCAATTATGATGTCATGTGTGTCATTAAGAACTTTCAAGGTTGTCTGATCTCCATGGCCAATTGTCAGTGTGTAGTGAGCCAACCAGGATGCCCCTGGAGCTCCAAGCAGAGACACTGTGGCATCTTTGTCAGCCTTAACTTTGAATGTCAGTTGATAGGATCCGATTACTGATTTCTGCAGAGGACGGAGTTGGGCATCATTTTTAGAGTATGAGAGCACGGATTCGGCTGTGAAAAATAATATTATCAGTAAGAGAAATGCACGTGATCGTTTAACTCACCATGATCCTCAGTGATAGAATACTCTGCTTCGTCATCCCAACTTGTGAAAGAGAAGACCTTCAAATGGGATGTCTTCTCTGCTGTGTACTGGATGAGTGTGTGAGTGCCAAGTCTTCCCAAGCCAACCGTCAGTGTAGAGCTATCATGATTCCAATCTAGCCAGAAATGTCTAAACTCATTGCAATCAAGCACCCCAGGGGCTTCATGCGTGGCCAGGATTTCTCCATGGGCACCATCGCGAATCTCTATTTTGGTGTTGCCGTAACATCCGTACACAATTTCAAAGGCTTTTTCATATGTCTCTCCAATCTCTGGTGAGAGCAGCACATGGGCATCAGCACATGTTTTTACTTTGAATGATATTGAAGTCCGCTCGGTGACAAACCAAGTATAGTTGTACCTGTACTCTGCTTCAGTGAATACACTATATGTACTACCTGCAAGGAAGCGATGGTGACACAATGCATTCATACAATTTCACATTTGGAGAATAGACGAGCATGGTGCTCCTACCTTCAGTAAAGGAAATTTCCCAGTCACCAGGAACTTGATCATAGGAAGCCAATTCAACTGAACTGACTTTCTTGACCTCCGGATCCTTCCAGGTTAGAAGTTGTTCATTGCCGAGAATTGAACCAGAACCAACCTTACACATTATGATTTTTGAAAAATGCGATGCATAGTTTTTGGTCTTACCTCAACCAAGCCTTCTTGGTCCCATCTGACCCAGAAGGTCCTGTATTGCTCGCAGCTGAGGATGTTCTGAGTATCTTTGGTAGCTACAACTTCACCATCAACAGCTGCGAGAACAAAAAAGAGTCAGTTCACGAATCAATGCCATATCTATAATGTGGTATACAATGTATATGTATAGTGATTATACTGACAAAGGGTAATTCCAATACATGCATAGATATAAGGTCCTTACTGTTCCTGATGACGGTTCTTGAGTTTGAGTGAGATCCAATGACAATTTCAGTTGTAGCGATTCTTGTATTTCCCACAACCTCTGACAGTGCAACGTGAGCATCGCTGCATGACTTTATGCTGAACATTGTGCTTCTGGACTCGTGGATGACATGCCAGAATTTGCTATAACCTTTGGTTGCTGGCGTCGACAATCTGATCTGTGAAACTGCAAAAATACCACAAAGAACGATGTAAGATTGACCTAATCTATTATTTTCGCGGGGTAATAATGATTATTGAGAATTATTAGAGAGAGATTATGATCAGTCTTACTAGTAGAGTCCTACCTATGTCACTGCTTAGGCCCCAGTACCCATGAGCGCCCCAGCCTGTCTGCAGGGCAACATAGCTAATTTGCACTTCTACATCGTCTGGTATTTCATATTCAATCATCCTGAGAAAAAAAGCAGAAATAATTATCAAAATGTCAAATCAATCAATAAAGCGGTGCAGGTATATCTAAAGAAAATGTATCACTCACTGCAACCCATAAGAGCCTCCTTTGCCTGCACGAATTTTTCTACCGTCCCAACTGATCCAAAATGCTCGATATTCGGCGCAATTCATCAAACCAGATTCTGAATAACTGGCTAACAGGACACCCTGAACAACAAAGTTGAGCGTATGATAATTTAAGAGTTGAATACTTACACCCGCACCATCGCGTATTTCAACTTTCGTGTTACTGGAGCAACCAAACACAACTTCGTAGGATTCAGCTGGTTTTGTGTTCTTGAAGTATTTTGCAAGAAGCACATGGGCATCGTTGCATGCTAAGACCTCAAAAGTGATCACCTGAGAAAATACAATGTAAATGATATAATAATATTATACGGTTCTACCTCTTTCACTGGAGTCAACCACACATGCTCATACTCGTATGTTTTTCCATGATTAGGAGTGTAGAAATAGTACTGATCTCCACCTGGAAACACCATTAAACCCTTGAAATCATAAACCAAAACTTACCTTGCGCCACCCTGAATTCCCATGTTGCAGAGACCTCCTCTGGAGTCATAACTGAGATTGCATTCACGGGATGCATAACTGCAGATGCCCAGCGTAGAATTGTACCAGATCCTACTGCGCTGCCAAAGCCCAGCTCTAGCGCATTTTTGCGCCAAGACACCCAGAAATACTTGAGGACTTCACAGTCCAAGGCATTATGTGCGTATGCTGACACCACAGGTTCTGCGCCAACAGAGGTAGCAATTGAGCACTGTGTGTTGCTATCAAAGCCAATGATCACTTCATATGTGTTATATGTTGTGATGCCTGGTATTTCAGAGAGCGCCAAGCGTGCGTCCTTGCAAGCCTTCACGCCAAACACGACGCTATCTGAACCAGACACTGAGTTGACAAATGAAGAATACGAGCGGTCTCCAGTCTTGTAATGAACAGTTGATTCAGCTGAGCGGGAGCAAAATTGCGTATGCAACATAATTATGCAATTTCAGCAAACTCACCCGCTTCTCTGGATACCTTCCATTCCCCATGAGAACCATCTCCAGTAGAGAGTGACAAAGCATGCACAGTTAAAGGCTCCTCGTGAGTCCATTCCAAAATTCTTTCACCAGAGCTGGACTTCTTAGCAACCTCAATCTGACCGTTTTTCCAGCTCAACCAAAATGTTCGGTACTCATAGCAATGTAAGACATCAATGCTTGACCACTCAGCAGAAGGTTCATTGCCCTCTTGGGCGGCTCCAATATAAACTTGAGTCGCACTGTTTGACTTAGCCCCAATGATAATCTCATAGCTTTGAGGCTCAGATTCGATCATAGCATAAAGATGAATCCTGGCACTTGAACATACACGCACACTTAGTGTTGTTTCAGTGCGTGTGGATGGCAAAGTAAGCCAAATGTCTCTCTTTGTTGACTCTTCATCAGTTTTCACAAGAATGTTGTCGTCTGATAAATGAGAAGACCAGAAATCTTGCATGAAAAAATCATCATTACTTGCCCACCTTCCATATTTAAGAATTCCCAATCGCCAGTGGCTCCAAAGCCAGTAGAAATTGCGAGGACACCGGGCGAAATGGGTTGTTCATCTTGCCATTGAACAATCAGGTTGTCATCGACAATTGACCCTTTGCCAACTCGGATCAATCCAGAATTCCAAGAGAGCCAGAATGTTTGTTTCTCATTGCAGTGCAGGATGTCTGGTGTGTGAGCCTACACAAGGAAGGAAAGAAATTATTTCTATATTTAGTATCAATGAAAGCAGCAAAAATCAGCATTGCAAATGCATACCTCAGCCTTGTTATCCTCCAATCTTTGCCGTCTGATAATTGTGAACTGATTGCCACTGCCACCAATGACTATCTCATAAGCCACTTCATTGAGATGGTGGTTGAAGAGTATTAGATGAGCATCATTACAGGCTGCCACCGCCAGAGATACAGACGTCTCAGTGTCCACGTTCCTGGTAAATTGCTGGTAATCATACTTATCCAGAGTGTGGAACTGGTACATCCGCGCTGAAAGCACAGACAATAGTATTAAGAGACCATTGAATAATTAACTACGAAACAGTAGAACCTGTTGCCTACCTGTTTCTTCCCCAATTCTGTAATCGATAGAAGCCAGGGGTCCTGTTGCAAATGCTAGAGCATGGATATTTCTAGGACTCTCATCATTCCATTCCAGCAATACATTGCTATCCAATTCACCTTGTCCAAATATCACAGACCCATAATGAAACCTAATCCAGAATTGTCTGTATGAGTTGCAATCCAAAATGTCTGGAGTTTGTCTGGATAACAATTCGTCCTTTCTATCAACGTCTCGGTAGAGCTTGGTGACCAAGTTGCCTTCTGTTCCAATGACAAGTTCATACGTGTTGATCGATACATTCATTGGTGTGGTTGACAGTGCTATCCTCGCATCATGGCACCCAACGACCTCAAAAGTAGCATGGTGGTGGCCAACTACCATCCAAGCTTGATCGAAAGGAGAATTACCAGAAAGTTTTATTGTGTAGTCCTTCTCTTTGGCATTGCTGAACTCCCACGTCCCATCAGCATTATACCCAGTTGACAAGGAAACAGCTTTAATGCTATATGGCTCATTGTCAAATGCTGAGAGAACCATGCTCTCTCCAGGGTATGGCCCTTCTCCAAAGTCAATCACCCCAGCACTCCATTTCAACCAAAACCACCGTGACTCTGTACAGTGTAAGATATTTTCAGTCGCTTTCTCAGCAAGTACAATGTCCTTAGGCATTAGTTCTTTTCTGATCAGGCTTTTTGAGTTCTCCCAACCTCCAATTACCACCTCGTAAGTCCTAAACCCGACCACTCCCAGTGTTTCGGACAGAGCCAAGTGGCCGTCATGACAAGCACGCAGACGAAATGCCAATGAGTTGATTTCCCGTACAGATTGCCACATATGCATGAAAAGATTGGAGTGGAAATCTCTGCCCGTTTCTAAGACAAACGTGTGACCTGTGAATACATAAAAAGTTTATTGGTGCTGCGCTAGTTATGATTGATTTAATACCTAGAGATTTTGAGACCTGCCACTCAGCCGTTGTGCCATCGAGGGTGGGTGTGTACAGACTAACAGCCGTGATTTCCGCGTGTCCATTGTGGGCCAAAATCTCTTCAGAGTGCCCATCTGTACGACCCTTGTGAAGTCTTATCCCATCTTCCAGCTGCCATGAGATCCAGAACCGTCTAAGAGCCGAACAAGACAGAGGACTGGGTAGCTGGCCAGATACCAAGTGTTCAAAGTTCGGCAACGATTGCAGATCTACTCGTCCAGACTCCTCAAACAAAATCCTGCAAGGTTTCAGGTAATGCACGAGCTACAATGGTGACATTATATAACCTGTAGCCTTCACTTGATTCGCTGTGTGGGGTTGTGACTAAGTGGATGATGGCTTCTTTGCAAGCTCGGACCTTGAAATCGAACATTCGTCCACTTGGGAATGTAACAAAACGTTCAGTGAGCACCCCTCCTGTATCCTCGGTGAACACAGTGTAAACATCGTCTTCAAAACAAACAAAAAATGACTTCTAGAATGGCAGAACTGATGATCAGCATTTTACCATTGAAGTTTGACAGAAAAAAAGCTCCAGTGGTTCCCCAGCCAGTGGATAAGGCAATAGACCGGATTGGCTCATCAAGTTGGCTCTTCTGGTGGGACATGAACCTATTTTGACCAACTGTTCTTCCTGTGCCGACTTCGAGGAATCCTTTCACCCATCTCAACCAAAATGCCCTGAATAAAAAGATAATTTGCTCAACTAGACATTTCCTAGCTGTTGTTATACCTGTATTCGTGACAAGAAACAATTCCAGGTGTTTCAACTGTCACGTTGTTCAGTCCATATGGAGATTCTCTGACCACAGACCATGTGTTATTGTGAGTACCTAAACCCACTTCGTATCCGTCGACAAACATGTCCATTCCAGTACTGAGCAGAATATGAATGTCCTTGCAGCCTTTGACTTCAACAACCGAATACTCCTCATCTGTGACTGTGTACCAGAATTGCTTGTAAGAGTATTGGTCAGTGGTTGTGACATTTACACTGCGCACTGAAGGAAGAGAAAGTTAGGCTCAAACCACCAAGACTGAAAATTACACCTTCGTCACGACCAAGCTTCCAGTTAGCTGTATCCTCATGTCTAGTTCCAATGTGTACTGCATTCACTTGGTACGGGTTACCATCACTCCAGTCAACAAGCAACTTTTCAGTAAAATCCTTCTCATACAGCTTGAAATTACCGCTTGCCCACTCAACGACAAAATGTCTGTACCACTCGCAATCAAGTACATCTTGGGTAGAAAACTCATGAGTTTCTGTGGCGTTAGGGCCAGTTTTCCGTATTGAACATTTCTGGTTTGCATCAGAGCCAATTCTAATTTCATACGAGGTGCTCTCTGCCTCTCCAGGGTGGCTTGACAGAATCACGTACGCCTCTTCACATGCTTGGAGAGCGAATTCAAACTGCGTACCCTCCGAGATGATGGAGTAGAAATTAAAGTCATTGGTCTCGTTTGTGTACAGCGAATACATATTATCTGTGAAGTTAAAGAGCTTAACAAATGGCTATTGTTAGCATAACATGGACACACCTTCAGAATTGTCGACTGGTTTTTCAGTCGAAGGTAGAGTAGATCCTGTAAATATGCAGTATGTACAATTACGTGACGAGATTGAGAATAACTATTACCTGTGGTTGATTGGGGAGGCTCATGAGTTGGTGGAGCTTCAACTGTAAGTAAACATGTCTAACATTACATCACTGGTTTCTCATAATTAATGGAATGTGATTCTCCATGGAAAAGTAAAGCCAGGTTATCATCTACACGTATAGATCAGATCTTGTCTAATGACCCAGACATTTGCTTTTCAGTTTCCCAATTAAGATTTAGCACTATACCAATACACCCAGGATAAAATTGCAGCTATGAATTGTCACGTACAGCCTCCTTTTGCAATTTCCCAATCAGCGTGTGCTCCATTGTCGCTGCAAAGTGAAACGTAGTTGACTGGGTGGAAATTTGGGTCATTCCACTGCAAGATGGAATCTTCATAAGGCACGCTCCCCTTTCCGAGATCAATAGTGGAATCTCTCCATCCAATCCAGAAGGAATTGTAAGTGCGGCAATTCAAAATCCCAGGACTGTCGATTTCGGCTCGGACCTCCTCTGCGTAGTTGATCCATTCTCTGATCACGGTTTTGGTATTTCCCCAGCCTCCAATTACGATCTTTAACAAACTTGATACACAATCATGGTAACTCAGTTTGCTTGCTCACTTGGTATGCAAGTGTGGCTGTCCTCATAGGCAGTGTTGTGAGTGTCACATAGGCATCATTACAAGCCATCACTTCGAAGAGGAAGTAATTGTGGTCAAATGCTGATGACCAGAAGTAGTCGAGATTACACACATTTGGGGTAAACGTATGAGTTGTGCCAGCTGTCAAAAATAATTTCATTATCAAAAGCTCGGAGAGTTTACGTCGGCTCACCTTGCACATGTAGAACCTGCCATTCGCCACGTGCACCGTGCCCTGTAGACAAGGAGACAGACGCCACATCATAAGGATCCGCATCATTCCAAGATAAAACAACGTTGTTGCCGATGTTGCTGCCTTCTCCAATCTGCAACAGACCATCACGCTCTTGTTTGATCCAGAATATCCGAAGATGGTCGCAGCTCAAAATATCTGGAGTGTCAACTTCTTCTACTATATCTCCTGCCACGGATCTACGAATGACTGTTTTGGTGTTTTCCCAGCCACCAATGACCACTTCGTATGTCTGTGTGTCAGTGTTTCCATAGAATGTTGACAGGGCAATTCTAGCTGAGTGACATGCTCTGACACCAAACATAACTTTAGCTTGATCCTCCGAAGAGTCCAGATCAAACCAAATAGCTTCGTAACTGTTGGCATCCTCGTATGTCATGATTGTGTAGTAGTTCCCTAAAAATCACAACATTCTAATCATTAACTATTCATTGTGAGCCCAGAGTAGTTACCAAGAGAAGCACTGATTTGCCATTCTGTATGTGAGCCTGTATCAGGGTTCGCTGCAACAGATACAGCTTGAATGGTATGTGCAGCACTTCCCACGAAGATGTGGGTTATCTGTCGGTTTTTATCAGGATCGGGGCCAAATCCACTCTCTACTAAGACTTCTTCAGGACCAACCACAGCCCACCGAACCCACACACTACGGAACTCATAGCAGTTGAGTACAAACGGAGTACTGGCTTGAGAAACAACTGTTCCCATGACAGAGTCCTTCAGCAGGATCATAGAATTGTGATCTGCCCCAAATTCAAGCTCATAAGTCTCTTCATCAGTGTTCCACAGTGTTGCTGAGAGAGCAACCAGTGCATTGGAGCAGCCTTTAATGCGTAAGTGCACAAAGGAGTCCTGGGTGTAGCTCATTGAGAAGCGATTGTATGTGTGGCGGTCAGATGTCCAGAACCCCAAGGCTTCAACTGTAAATATTCAAAAATGAAGCATGTTACATGGCTTGAATATCCAAATACCCTGGTTCTTGACATACGTAATGGATCCATCCTCATCGGTGTCCAGTGATAATCCTGTTATCATTGGTCGCCTCTCGTCAGTGTCAGACCAACTGACTACCTCGTTCTCTCCAATCACATCAACACCCACCCTCAGATGCCAATCGTCCCAGGTAACCCACAGAGTTATTGGATTGAAGCAATCCAAGACATCTGGAGTGGTCACATCTTCTTGCAGTTCCCACTCAGCATCAACCAATTTATAAACGAAATGCCTTTGATTTGAGTCAGTTCCTATGATGATGCGGTATGCTGAATGCGTGGGGTCTCCGGGTGCCCGAAGGTCAATGTGAACATCAGTGCATGTTTGGACATCAAAGACAAATGACTTCAAATTTCGATGTGGTATGATCCATTGGTTTGCATCAGGGGTTTCCATTGCGTATATATCACCTGTGTGGGTAAGATGTGGAATAGGTTATATGTTACGATAATGCTGCTCACCTCCTGTTTCAGCAAAGTGCCATTCAGCCTCATCCAACTCATTTCCGAAAGACATCGTCGACACTTGTAGAGGAGAAGGGTCTTGCCACTGTATAATGGTCCCCACGCCAACGACAGACCCCCATCCAAGACGCACATCACCATCAAGCCAAGTAATCCAGAACTGCTTCAACTGATCACAAGCAAGCACAGTCATTATTATCTCGATCTGCCTCTCTCCAGTTTTGTTGATGTACACTTCGTTCTTGGCTTCACCACCACCCAGTACGATGGTGTAGGAGCTCAACTCAGCCATCCCTGGGACCTCAGTAAGAGCAATGACGACATGAGAGCATGCTTTAACTGAAAATGTAGCACTGTTTCTACTCAGTACTGTCATTGAGGCCTTTTTCAAATCCAGGGGTCCCTTAGTGGTGGCCACAACTTTCTCCCCTGCAAATAATAAAATGTTAAAAATGAAATAAAAGGTACTGCTTAGATGGGATACCTGTCATTTTCTTCAATGACCAAATGGTTGGTGATTCCATAACTGAGCCTTTTGTCCATGTCAGCAGGGCCATGGAACTCACTAGAGCAAAGTCTTCATCTCGGCCTTCGAGAAGAATATTGTGCGGATATTTCCCTTTCCCAATTTGTATCAGACCGGCTTCCCATGCCACCCAGTACGACGTAGCTTTGTGGCACTTCAAAACATCGACATATCTCACAGCAGCTATTAACCTATTCTCCCTTTCATCCATTATGTAGATTTCATCATTCGAGTAACCTCCCAGAAATATCACGTAGTCATAAGTATCTGCTGAGACGCCATGAAGCCCAATTTTCGCTCCTAGTTCGCAAGACTCCAGTTTAAACTCGAAGAACTTTCGACTGGGTGTGTACATCCTAAACGGAGGAACCTCCAAATCGGGATCAGAATGCAGAATGAAATTTTCATCTGGTGAAACAAACATTAGCTATAAGTGAAAATATTAAAGAAATGACCTGCCTTCTATTTGACTGAACTTCCATTTGCCCTCTGCACCAAACCCAGTGGAAATTGCAATTCCATTGACCTTGTAGGGTTCCGGATCTTTCCACTGGATGATGGTCTCCGCTCCTGGTCGTAATCCGTATCCTGCACGGATCATGCCAACATCCCAACTGATCCAAAAGTTCAAGAATTGATCACAGTTTAGAATTGACGGGGTTGAGACTGTCGCCACGGGGTACTCCATGGTCATGTTCCTGATCAATGTGAATTCGTTACCAGATCCTCCAAACACAACCTCATACGCATGCGTCTTGGTATCGCCAATGACTGAAGCTAGAACAACGTGGGCGTCGTGACAGGCTTGGACTTGGAAATTGATCGAATTGCGATCATCCACAGTCATCCACAAATGGTCATATCTGTACACTTCTGGTGTTGAAGACTCCATCCACTTCCCTAGGTATCAATCATGGATATCGTTCGCTTATTGATCAGAACAGACCTTACCTATACTCCTGTCAATGATCCATTCAACATTTGAGCTACTTGTTGTGGTCAGTGTGATGGCCTTCATAGTCATATCATCTACGTCAGCTTCTAAAATGGTTTGCTCAGAAATTTGTCCCGCACCAAACTTGATGCTTTTTCCTGTATTTTGGACCCAGAATGTTCTGAACTGTTCCGAACTCAGTATGGATGGAGTGTCGACAACAGTTACTTCGCCTGGTTCGCCATCTCCACGCCTTAATGTAGTTCTAGCATTGTCTTCACCTGAAATGTATTTGTGTATTTACCCTAATAATAATTAATTGATGCATTACCAATGTCTAGCTCCCAAACGACATGACTTTGATTTGCAAAACCAATAATTGCACTCGATGCTCCTTTAACAGAGAATGTGAAAGCACTCCTGTCGACAGTCAGCCAGAAGTCATGGTAGCTCTTCTCAGGTCGAGATGTTATCATATATGTCTCACCTGTGTGAATATGATAGAATCACACAGAGCGCCCTGCAATAGATGGCCAAACATACCCTCTGCGCTGTGGTACTCGAACACTCCTTTAGTTCCACTCTCTGTCTTGAAACTCACAGCTCTCACAATGTATGCATCATTGCTGGAGTCTTGGTAGTTCATGATTGCATACTCCCCAGGAGTGTTTCCTTTACCCAACTCCACGATAGCAGACTGGTAGCTCCAGGAGACCCAGAAATTCCTGGCTTCTTTGCAGTTCAAAATATCCGGTGTCGATTTGGTCGCCCCATTTGACGTGCCGTCTCTTCCTATTTTTGATACCGTGTTATGCTCAGATCCAATCTCAATGACATAGGTCCTAGCGTCAGGGTTTAATGGGAATTCAGCAAGGACAAGTTGAACGTCTTCACATGCCGTTACAGTGAAACTGACAAAGTTTGTATCATGGAGAGTTAACCATGCATAGTCAAACAGATCGCCACCATGGGTCACAAGTGCGGTGTTGTACACTGAAAAAAAGAAGATATTGCATAATGAGTGATCAATTTAGAAAGTAAAATACCTGACAGACGACTAAATTCCCATTCAGCATCAACCTCACTATGAAATACCGTTAATTGGAGAGATTTAAGTGATCGTTCCATGGCGTCGTCCACTGTGCCTATAACATTGGTCATGACTTCATTTTTTCCGACTTTGATTTCCTGAGATTGCCAGCTGATCCAGAAATGCCTGTACTCATTGCAGTCGAGCAGATCTGGCGTTTCAAATAATTTATGATGCACCTGACCCGCCGAGTTCCTCCATTGTACTTCCACGATATCTGCTCCGTCGGCTTTAATGCCAAATATGAACTCAATGGCCGTGGTAGCTGAATCATCCAGAATGGGAGATTCGTACAGCAGAATGTGGGCGCCATAACATGCTTTGAGGCGGAACTCTTGATAATGCTGGTTGGAGATATCCAGCCACGTTTCTTCTTGATCACTCGAGCCTCTAGTCGCCACGGTGAATACGTTATCTGTATGGGAGGCACCAGAAGTAAGTACTGTTAAATAGAGTGAGGGCCATACCTTCTGTGTGGCTAATTTCCCATTCGTTTTCCTTGTCCCAGCTGCTGATTCCAACCGCATAGACATAATGAGGATCTGGATCCACCCACACCATGAAGACCCGGTTGCCCACGACCAACCCCCGCCCCACCTCAATGACGCCATTCTTCCATGAGATCCAGAAATACCGAGTCTCGTTACAGTGCATCACATCTGGAGTCTCGACTTCGACTTCGTTCCAATCGTTCTGAATTGGTTTTCTGATCACTGAGAGACCGCCGCCGTAGCCTCCGATCACCACTTCATAGCTGGCTTCATTCGTCATTCCAGATCGACTGAGAGCAACCAGAGCATCGCTGCAGGCTCGGATTCCAAATGTGAAGTGTTCTTTGTGACTTTCAGTCAGCCAAAATTTCTCATAGCCAAAAATTGCCGGGGTCATAATGTATGCCATGCGAGCTGAAATTATATGTGAACGCTATTGACAGAACGCTTTGTAATGGAATGCATAAGATTATTATTCACAAGTTCAAGTATCGGTTACGTAATTCAGCGTTGGTTGTTTTAAGTTTCGGTGATTGAGGGCAGAATTTACCATTTACATCGCTGCAATGCGTTACAAAAAAAAAATAAAAATAAAAAAATAAATAATAATAATAATAATAATAAAAAAATAAAAAAAATAACCATAAGTATACATTCAAGTTATTGCTTTGTTTTGTTTTGTTTTGTTTTGTTTCGTTTCGTTTCGTTTTGTTTTGTTTTGTTTCGTTTCGTTTCGTTTTGTTTTGTTTTGTTGTGTTTTGTTTTGTTTTGTTTCTGGGGTGGCCAACACTTGCCTTCTGCCCTGGAGAAGACGAACGTAGCATTGCCTGAGGGATTTCCGGGATAGCCACTATCCACTCCCACGGCATGAACTTCGTGAGCTACGGAGTTGGTGTCGTGGTATTGCATGATGATGTTGTCTCCGTATGTTTCTCCTGTGCCGACCTGGATGTGATGGTCACTCCACGTGAACCAGAACGGCCTGAAACAGAAGAAACATTTCACGTTTTGGCCAAGATCTGCTCAAAGGACGATTGTCGAATACAGAAGCAAAACTCGGATGAATACGAAGAGAAGTACTGCATGTTGATGAACCAAGGATCAGATGCTCACCGAAGGTCTGAGCAATGTATGATGTCGCTGCCTTCGTGTTCTTGCAGCAGCTCCCCCTCGATTCCTCTTCGGATGACGGACTTGCTTCCCTGCCACCCGCCAATTACAATTTCGTAACTGTTGCTGGTCGTTACATGCGGATCAGTCGTTAAGGCCAATTTCAAACCCTCACAACCAGCAAAGTAGGTCATGAATCGCTCGTTCTCCATGTTCAACCAGAGGTGCCTGAAAGACCGGTCTCCAGGGGTCTGGAGAATGAACCAATTGCCGCCTGTTTCGAATGCCAGAAATATGAGGATGGAAATTTTAAAAATGGAGAATGTACTCACTGTCAGGATCCACCGCAGCATCTGTGAAATAAATGATATCGCGACATTAACGGATTCTTTTTAAATACGCATGTATAACACATATATGACAAACGAATGCATCTCTGAACTGGCAGGAGTACGCTTGTAATACGCTTATATCGTACTTCTGATGCTA
The DNA here is from genome assembly GCA_000328365.1 of Capitella teleta. Lineage (NCBI taxonomy): Eukaryota > Metazoa > Annelida > Polychaeta > Capitellidae > Capitella > Capitella teleta. The sequence continues at coordinate 57,775 of KB295566.1, read as the reverse complement.
TTCTTGCCTGTGAGAAATAGAGGCAACCATGCTTATTATTTAATGCTGTATTATCACAAGGATAATGGAGTAAATAATAGGTAGCCTACTAGCAGTAACTATAGCAACTACATGTACATGTATTATGGAACTCTGAACCCATCAGTGATTACATGGCAATTCAAAAAGATGACCATTATAATGTCCACTCAACTGGGGTGAAGTTGACCAGATAGCCCGCCTTATTCGCTCAACTCACTAAAATTTCCTCTATTGGTAAAGAGATGCACCTTGTGATTTTTCTCATGCGGCAATCTCGGTCGCTTGTGCTGATCATTTAAAGACAGAAATTGGAGCTGCATATGTGAACTTGTTATAAAGCGGCATCGCGAATTTATATTGACATAACTGAGCGTTGTTGCAAGAGCTGCGATGGCCGAGTGGTTAAGGCGTTGGACTTGAAATCCAATGGGATCTTCCCGCACAGGTTCGAACCCTGTTCGCAGCGATTCGATCATTTTGTTTTTTAGCTTTTCAGTTTAATTCATTCTTATTCTTTCTTTATTTACCTGAATAATTATTTAGATTTATGGCTCCCTGACCGCCATTTGGGTCTATGCTTATTCGATAACCACACGTGCATATGTTTCATTTCATTTAATTTAATTTCATTTCATTTCATTTCATTTCATTTCATTTCATTTCATTTCAAAAAAGCATTTTCAGCAAAATAACATTCAAATGCGCTGTACAAACAGAGGTAAAAAGGAACATCATAAAATACTAGAAAACTCAATGTTAAAATAGTGAATCTTAATATGGGCTTTCAGCGATTGCTGGTTCTGCAGGTTGGAAGGTTGGAAGGTATATAGATTGATACTAGTTCTTGTGTTTATTCATATAATTAATGAATTTTATTTAACTAATATCAATAAAATTATATTTAAGCCTATAATGCACCATAAAACAACAGAGAATGCAAGTTCTTTTGCTACAGACAGATGCATAAATTAGGGCCTGCAATTCCTCAAGCATCACTAGTCAATAATACTCACCGGTATTCATATTATACGCTTACTGGGATGTCACGATTGCGTTATATCACATCAAATCAAATATGACCACAACAAGTTATTATTTAGTATTTATCCTACATGGGCTAAATTTATTAAGTTTAATTAATTAATCTTAAATTGATTTAGGTTTTAATTGTAACTGATTAGTTGATAATAATGTTATAAAAAAAGTAGTATACCACGACGTTGAAGCGCCTTTTCCATGTGAAATCAAAAGAGTTCGCTGCGAACAGGGTTCGAACCTGTGCGGGAAGATCCCATTGGATTTCAAGTCCAACGCCTTAACCACTCGGCCATCGCAGCAGCTGTTAAATTGCGGCCTTTTCTTATATCTTGCCATTGTTTCCTAATATTTCATGATTTCAACCGTGATCTTCTAATTCAATACACGCTTGTTTTAATTAGAGTATTTGTATATGTGCGCGAATACTTTTATTTATCAGATTATGGCGAATTATTACTTACCAGTGACCGCAATCGCACACGAAGCGAGTAGAAGGAGCGCCGTGCACATGGTGGCCTTTTTGCGTTTCATTCTCAATTGACGTTATCCAGCCAATTGATCAGGTTGCGAATGAAGCGGCTTCAGCGACGTCATTCCCGTTATAAGAACACTTATCTTCTTGACCTCGCGGATACTGCCTCCCAACTGCTTGAGGGGATACGCCCACCCTCTCGTGGGTGTCTGGTGACGATCGGGGTCGTCGAACACAGAGTGGATCAATACTCAATAGTCACAATAGAACGATAATTTATGACACTCGAAATTAAAGACTGAAATTATATTAAACAAAATTTACATTAGAATACATTACGGGTCGATAAGACGGCCACTTTTAACAGCATATTTCAACAACTAAATTATTGATAAAATTGATGTAGTATTGATGTAAACAGCACTATATTATTACGCGCAAATTGACTGATCGCTTATTTCGAGAACAGTGCATCTAATACATCATGCTTATGGCCAAGTTATAGTTTTAAGGCTTTTTTTTTTTTTTTTTTTTTTTTTTTTTTGGACGTAGAAAACTCAGAGAAATCACGTGCATGTCCGGTCTGAGTGTGAGAGATGAATAATCGACCCGCGTGATCACCGCATCATTAGTCAGCAGAACTTGCACTAAAATTCTATAAGTCAAACTAAGTAGCTTTAACTCTAAAGCCTTTGCCAGGGTGGATATAGAGCAGGATTCTCTTGGCATCATTTATTTATTATTTATTTATTTATTACACGTATTTCCAAAAGGAAATGCAAGCTAACATAGACAGTACATTATATTTCTGTCAATTTAACCAAACACGTGAGCCCTACATAATTCTCGGTTGTTTTCTCTTTAGGTTTTACAGATTACCCTTTATTCCCTCCCATATCCTATCCCATAGGGAACAAGAGATTATCTTCTACTAAAGCGGATAATCACGAGAAGGCACACTATAATGAAGGTCAAAAGAAAGTACATTTTTAAATACTGAAACAAAGTATAATATGAAATTTAGAATTATCACAGTTGATCATTTACTAATGATATGCTCACCCGATGAAGTTTATTCAAGAAACGTAGTGATGCCGGCAGACAAAAGGGTTCAAAATTGAGAAATTCATAATCTGAGTTCTTGTGAATAATTTGCCACCTTTAATTTTCAAATGCCTCGACTGACAGCAACAGGGCGTGGCGGTACCCTACGGATGCTGGAAGCAGGTATGCCCATCACCCGGGTAGCACGGACTTTCAGTTTCCAAACAAGAAGTATCCGTCGCTGACGTACGGGATACGTTTGCAAATGCGTGATACGTGATGCGTGATGGGGTTTTACAGCTTCATCCAAACCGATCGGATGATACGGGCGCCAGAACAGAAGGCCCGGGACCGGGGTTTTCCCCTACTCTGGATAAGTTTGCAGAGACCGGAATTTGTTTATGATCACCGAAAGTCTGTGCGACGCAGAGTGACAACAATGAGGCAAGATGGGATGATCCAGAGAACCCACCTCAGGGACAGGTTTTGTGCAGCTGTTCAAACATCTGCATGCCAGGAAGGTGTCCACGGACGCCCTATATCACTGGTTCAACTGATCGCCGACGTTTGCGTGAAGGACAGCTCAATGACATGGCTACGGATCAGCTTACTCTCCAAATCTTTCGTTGACCACCTCTGGGGTGAGCTGGGATGTCGATTCATGCCCAGAGGACCAGGAAACCGTCATCGGTTGCGGGAGATGGCGAAAAATGGGCAGCAATTCCACGCAACACAATCCATGGACTGATCGACAGCATGCGTAGGAGATGTGCTACCTCCATCCGAGTGAATGGAGGCCACACTCAATATGGAGGAGCGGCTTTTTCTCATTCGTGAGTTGTGTTTCGTCATTAAAATGCGAAATTTAAACCCGACGACTCCCTCTGTTCTATTTCCCTGTGGGTTGCTCTCCAATATACCCTTAATCCACCCCAAACTTCGGACACGGGTTTAGAAATGGTTCGCTTTACACATGGCCAAATTCGATTTCATTCTACGGTAATCTCTCTTCCCCAGACACATATTTATGCATTAAGTACTTTCTTTTGACGTTCAGCATATTATCCGCAATTAAGGACCCTGCAAACACCAAGTTCTCTTCACAAAATACAAATAATCAAGATTGGAGAAATCGCAAGTTTTCCTTTAAATTCTCCAACGAAGAGAAGAATTCAACAGAAAAAAAGAATAAAATAATAAAATAACTTCATTTATTACAAATTCAGAGTCCAAATCTGAATGATTTTTTATTCTTGTTGGTTTTCCTGCAGAAGACTCCCGGGGGTGGTGAGTCAGGCAGCGGGGGTTTCTCTTCGTCAGGAGGGGGCGGGGGAGGTGGAGACGGAGGCCGGTCCAGCATGCTGGCCCCAGGCATACACATCAAAGGCTGCGGGGAGGGAGTGGGAGCGAAAGCGTACGCGGGCATGAATGATGAGGGGAGGAAGGCTGCAGTTGAAGAGGGGGCGAAGGTGCTCGCTGGGGGAGGAGCGTAAGAGGGAGGAGTGGGGGCAGCATGCATGCTAGGGGAAGGAGCGTAAGGAGTTGAAGAGGGCGTGGAATGAGCGTAGGCGGGAGCGATTTGAGAAGGAGGCGCTTCCTGCACCTGAAAGACAAACATGAACGCATGAAACGATGGCGCCCTGCACTCACATCATCAGTCAGAGCCTTCATTCTGTAATCCAAGATGGCTTTGGTGAGCGCCTTGCTCACATCCATGGCAGTCTCCAGATCCTGTTCTGACTGAACCATCGACTGCACAAGCGAAAGCAACTTCTCTCCCTGAACATTTGAAGCCTGGCCATCCCTGCAAGCGAAATGAACACAAAAGTACAAACAAGACGATAAATTCGCAATTTGATGCAAAACACAGGAGCCAACACAGAGAATGAGAATGACACGCACTGCACTTGTTCGCTGATGTTGTCAGCTTCATCGGTGAGCAGTCGGAGCTGAGCAGTGAGTTCCTCGCCCGCCTCCTGCCAAGATTAAAAATAAACCATAGGAGGTGACAGAAAGATGAAGACATACGTAGGAGTTGATATATCTGAGGCGATATTCCAAGATAGCTTTAGCCAGTGCGTTGGAAACCTTGAGGGCCAACTGAACGTCATCATCTGAACTCATCATGCAGGAAGCGAGCGACTGCAGCATCTTCTGGTTGTCTAGCTGCACGCTCTCTTCTGCTGGCCTGGACCTCTTGGCCGCTGGTCTACAAAGAAAGACAAGTCAACCATGCACAACAACAAGCATTGCCTCCTCACGGAGCTTCGTCTTGCACGGGTCGTCTCTTGCTGAGCGGCTCTTCTAATCTTCTTGGCGGTATATTTGGCTGCGTTTCATATCCGCTGCTGCTGCTGACAACTCTTTGCTCGATGTTTTCCTCGTAACCTTGTGCTGCGCGGTTATCTGACACGGCCTGAAGGCGCTTGTGGAACTCAGCAACAGGGTCTGGTCTGCTTGCTTCTTCGTCTTGTGGCTTGTAACTCTGCTCGTAATGCTGCAGCTGCTGCCTGTCATGATCAGCATCATACGATCTTCCCTCATCACGGTAATAGGCGTCATTGTCAAAGCGCTCGTTCGGCCTCCTGTGGTCGACATCTATGTTCTCTCGTATTTTATGCCCATAATCAATGACAACTGGTTCTCTTCTGTGAAACCGCTCATCAACATCAGCTCTTCTCATGTGATTCATGCGCTGATCAACGTCCTCCCTTCTATGCTGAACGTCATTGCCTGACTCACTCCACTCATCAATCATCTCCACGTTGCTCAAGTCAATCTCCAGATCGTCATCATTTACATCACAGTTCTTGATCTTCATTTTCTTCCTTCCCTGCCTCCTTTCAATCTCATCTGCGTACTTGTGGGTGTCGGCCGGCTTCATGACGCGGACGCCTCGATGGTCTCTGCCGTTTAGTCCCAAGTCGTAATGCTCAAAAAACTTTATGCGATGTCTCGAGCCGATGATGTGAGAAATGAGTGAGGACTGGTTGAAGGTGCACTGGCATAAACTGCACCGATAGGACAGCACGCTGCGTCGCTTGGCAGGGTGGTACTCAGTGAGGAACTCAATGCCGATCAAAGGCTCCTTGCAGCTGTCTAACTCACGCTGGCAACGAACTTCATCCGGTCGGAATGAAGGAGCCGGCTGCACTAGACTCTTCTGCTGAGTGGCTGCACAGGAAGATTTCATAGTTACATCATTAGTACGTGCAAATGCAGATATAATGAAGACAACTTATGAAATGCTGCATCTGACTTATGGTATATCATTTCTACGAATTATGAAATACAGATAGCATTCGGACAGTCTACCTAATTATCATCAGGGTAACAAATACTCATATTTCATATTCAGACGAATTACTTGCAATTGGTTATGTGTAAAGCTCAACACGAAGCTGTTGACATGGAATATGACACTGGTGAGAAATGCTTATCAGTAATGATTCATACAAATGATGTTTTGCAGTGAGGAATAGGAATAACACTAAACAGAGATACTGAGGCCAGATATTGCTTATTCTAGCCTAACAATTTATGGTATCAGTTTATAATTTCCATAATTTATGCAAAATAAGGTAGCATTCGAACAGTCAACCTAATTATCAGAGTCAGAACTGACATTTGTAGTTTAGTACCACCGCTAGATGCGATTCTTCTGGTGTCTCAATGAAGAAAAGACTGCTCACTGTACACAAGGAGGATAGATTACTCGTCCTAACCCAAAATACATGCTGTGTATGCTCGTGCATTCATTACTTTTATATGTTTTGAGCAGCAGTGGAATGCGTAGGCCATCAGCCAAGGACTGCGTCGCCCAATGATGAGGATGGAACTTAGTCATAGTGTCATGTTCTGTGCTAATATCATAGTGTTATAAAAGAGGTTAAGATATTGGTAGAAAAGTTAGAAGAAAAAAAATTAGCCCATTATTTCGATTATTCACAGATGGCTTTTTGTGCTACTGCATCGTCACCAAACGCAAAAAGAGAGAGTTTAGTTTGAAGTTAGCAGGTATATGTAAACACAGGTCAAGCGCTGGCTTCCTCACTTCCTCATTGTTTGGTGTGGAAAACTAAACTGACAATGATGTTTTGTTCTCATCAATCAAAAAAAAAAGGAACAAGTTTGAAAAGTGCATTTTTTTTTCCAATGTCAATCGATCTGAGAAAATTTGTGAGTGAAATCATTGAAGACTACAACGAGAATTTGGCACCATCAAAGAGAATGCTGCGACAAGCAAGGACAAGTTGTACTTGGCAGTTTCAATCTGTGAGGTGGTTAAAGGGTACCAAGGCTAGAGAAATATAAGATGCAAGATGTCTCTCCCTAAAGAGTACTACAGGACTGCAAAGTGTCAAAGAAGAATAAAAGGGGAGCAGAAGCGGAACGATATTATTCAAGACAGTAAGTCGTCAGATGGCCGGATATACTAAGCACATGGGCTGCTCCTTCAACTCAATCAATACAACATAATTGTTTTCTTTCTTTTCCTTCATGAAAGGAAGCTGGCCATGGTGCAGCAGCGCCAACAGGAGGAGGCGACGTCACAACTCAAAGAGGAGGTCAATCAAACAGTACTACAGGAGATCCCACTTGAGGATCAGAATTTAATTTTAGTTTTGTTTAAATTCAGCGCAATATATGTTCATGTTCTTCGGTTGACAGACATATTGGCATGAAATTGACCGTTGCATAAAGAAGAACTAGGCCAATGAGAGCATCTGTAGTCACGGTTCCATGGATGACACCTTCCTTTGCACATACAAACAACACGGATACAGATGAAGAAACAGATCTAGTCGACAAACCCCCGCGCCACCTAATCAACGACTATCTCTGGGTCGAATCAAGTAATCAGTAGATATCTGCGATATCACAGACCATTTGGCAGAGCACGTGCCTGACACTTCAATTGGAGATGTGGAATGCATTAGGCATAAAGGCGCTTCATTCAAGTCGTTCCTGATCACATGCAGCACAACACACTCCATGATGGACAAACAACTATGGCCCGAGGGCGCTCACTTCAGACGCTATTTGCCCTACGGCCGAAAAAATGTCAAATAATTTCAATGTGTGTTCATACAATGTTTATGGCATCAAAGAGAGTAAGTGGGCGTACATTAAGGACATCATGACCAAGTGCAACATTCTTTGCACACGTGAGCACTGGCTAATGAACAGCCAAAGTCACCAATCACCTGCCAGAAACCAGCATTGTCTCCAACATGCTCACCCAAATTGAGGTTTGTGCTATATATTGTGTGGAATAACAATGTCGCATTTGTTCAATTTTGATTATGGTTTGAATGATGTCATTTCACAACCCCTTTAGATATCTATTTTAGCACCAAACTGACGAGCTCAGTGCGTTTGTATCAACCAGAGCAATTAGGGTTCAAAAATAATTGGTCATAACCATGTCACTGATGATGTCAGTGCTTTTGATGACCCAACATTCTGGTGAATTACTGCTGTGTGATGTTCTGCATGTTTACAAGCTCAGTGCAGCCCTGGCTCATAGCTCTTAGCTGCGTCTGCATGGACCAGCTACGCTGATCATCTTCCTAAGTCTCTGCTATTCCTGGTAACCAGTTCAGTCCACATGTTGTTCAAGGTGTCTGTTAACTTTATTTGGGATTCATCCATGCGCTTTACAATGCGATATTAGGGTGCTTTATATACGATATACGATGTGATGAGTTAGTTTTGAGGAACTTGTAATGACCTGTATTACTATATATTAAAGCCTCCATTTACGTCAGTCATCATGACTTTTGGTGGCACTTCAACATATTGAGATCAAGAGAACATTGAAGATGTGCCAGAGTGGTTCAGAGATGCCAACACAGGAATATGTATGTACGTGTATATTATCATCTACATGTTTGTATCAATATCTCGAAATGGTAGATAGAGAACAAAACTGGAGACTCAGAGCACTTCAAAGCGAATCCAATGCAAACACGCTGCCTTTGTATGCATCCATTACTACTGTAAGTTACGATTCCATCATGTTTTTCATATTTCATAATGCACAATAATTATGCAAATGGGAAGACTCCGTGAAATCGACAGTCAGGGTCTGATCCTAGAAATAGTTGATCATTTGCCAAACTACATCAAAACACAATGGAAGAAGGACGCCATCAAGACAAAGAGAAATACAGATGAATACCCCGAAATTAGTGACCCCATGAACTTTGTCAGCAAACGCGCAGACAAGGCAAGAGACCTAATTTATGGACAATATGCCAACTTCAAACAGAGTGAAACAGTCAACAAACAAGTGTTCGCCATAAACACCAAAGGTGCTGCCAAACCTGCAACGCCTAACCGAGAGCACACATTCAACAAATTCTCCTTCATGTTCTATGTGCAATGACGCTCATTATTTGAATCAGTTCCAAATTTCAGAATTTAATATTGAAAGAGCGATATAATTTTGTTATGACCAAGCAACTCTGCAGGAATTACGCATTATGTATTCTTAGAAGATGCTGCATTGCATAGGAATTTCCCTCAAATACATGTGTTGATTTCAATCGCACTTTCACAATGCAGTATATCTGCAGATCACATTCAAAACAAAAGACCTGATCAACTATGGTATTATTGGATTATAACCAAGCACTGGACCAATGTCTCCCCCATGAACAACATCCTTAGAAGAAACCGCAAGCAACAGTAGAATAGATGAGTGTTCTTAGATCCATCAACATCGACAGATTAAACAGAACTCCGGATTCAAAGCCTCCATCAACATACTCTCATTATTAACGTTTGCCTTTCAAGAGGATGCACGGAGGATGCGCATTGCCACATATTGCCACAAATAGCAGAACCCAGGAAGATAAGCAAGAAGAAATCTCTGATTGAACTCACCCTTCACTCCCATTGCTTTCAATCGCTATGAAATGAAAAAGAAATCAAATAAGTGGATATCAACAGCAGCAGCAGCAGAGGTCGTTGGGTACCTTGCGATGTTTCTGGCCATTAAGATGGGATTCATACGGAACAGGTCCAGCACATGTAACATCACAGACCTGTAACATAAATGCGTCCTGTCAAAAAGTGTCAGAACTCAATAACACTTGCATGTGAAACCTATGGAATGCCTCTTAGTGCAAACAATTATGTCTTAGTTAGGACAGATTGTAGCATCTTATTTCAAGCCTCTCAATAACATAAGTCTCTTTATGGATGGTTAAAGGATTAATTAATGCGGTTTTAGCAAATTCATATAATGTGAGGGAGACACCTCGAAATTTGAGGTCAAAGGGCTTTTATATAATCGCAGGGGGCTGAAGCTTAAGTGTGGTTTGTCTCATCTAAATACAAATAAATTGCTTGATACCGAATGCAGTCGTTTTCATTAGACCTCTTATCCTGGTCTTCTCATGATGTGAAATAACTAAAAATATGTTCTGATCATTTTAAGTCAAACATAATTGACCTGGATGCGTGCGTGATGGGGTTTTACAGCTCCACCCAAACCAATGGGATGATACGGGCACCAGAACAGAAGGCCAGGGACCGGGGTTTCCCCCTACTCTTATCGATGAATCCCAAGGGTTCATTATCCTGCATACCACCATAGACAGTAGTACACAGATAATTGACCTGGATGATTGGATCAATATCTTATAAATTAATATTGAATCAACAGAATGTGGTACAATCTGTCAATAATATGTGACCCCTTGGGCCAAAACCCAAGTCGCTGAGCATATTCCCGGGAAACAAGCCTTGAGATGTCAGATGGGTTCAAAATGTTGACTTTCATGTTTTGATGGCGAAATAAGGAAAAATATCTCCTCTTTCCTCACATACAAGAATCATGTCAGTCTGTGATCATTAAGTTCTGATACTTTGTGCATATTGTATTGACAGTTGAATCATTTTGAATCTTTGCCAACCTTTTAACAAGAATTTCTCATTGTCGATTACGTGTGTGGTTGAACCTTAAACAGACTGTAACTTTTGAACTACTGCTCCGATTTAGATAATTCTTGCATCAAATGATGGAATTGTATCAGCTATTAAGGTGCATTAAAACCTAAAAATGTGAAAATGCGAATTAGTGGGGGTTTCATATTTATATAATATATTTATCATTGTTCAGAAAACAAATAAAAATACGATCTTATTTTCGAGTTAGTTCTTCAAACAAATTAAGTACTCAACAGCCGTGAAAGTCATCTCATCTACTGGGTATTTAAATTCCATAATAACTACTGTGAATATCAAGTAATTCAGTCGCTCTTGCACAAAGTATCAATAGAAGAGAAAATGCCATTTCATGAAGATTACAGTGAAATTAGAAAGCATGAAAGAAGCAGTAGGTCAATTGAAAGGCAGTCATAAGCACTCTGACACGAGCGGTTTAAGAAAGTGTCTTTTACAATCAGCCATTTACTAATTATTAAAAAATACCAGGTATAATTGTGATTATTAATTACACCAATTAAAATTGATCAATTAATTACCTAATCTACCAGTAATACCTTTTCATATAATTACTCCCTCTTAAAGCTAATAATATCTAACCTGTAGTGACATAGCACAACAGGTGCATCAGACTAAATTCCATTATTTAGGTTTGCAAGTGTTTCAACCATAGAAGGAAATTATCCAAACATAGCTATTCATTTGAACGGTTGTGGCTGGTCTCTATCCGGCATCCTATAATTACCAAACAATGATCCCTAGAATTATCTGCCTTAATTAACATATAATATCTTAAAATCATCAGAAATACTAAATCATGAAACCTAATTAATTGACCCTGCTCTTGATATTATTGATTATGCATTTAAGACACCAAGAAGAATTTGATGATACTAAAGAAAATCAATGAGTAAATTGATTGATTTACATACCGCAACGTTGCAGTGATAGAGCTTCTATGCAGTTCACAACTTATCGCTTGTTTAGTTGTTATAGAACCCCTAAACGTGACACGTACAGTAAGCTTAATGATCTATGATCACAAGCTTTTCATCAATTTTGAAAAGAGCAACGACTTAGGCAATGACAATACATGCATACATGATGGGGTTTTACGGCTCCACTCAAACCATTCGGATGATACGGGCGCCAGAACAGAAGGCCCGGGACAGGGGTTTCCCCCTACTCTTATCAATAAATCCCAAGTGTTCTTTATCCTGCAAACCACCATAGACAGTAGTACACAGCGTCCGACCTTGTTACGCAGTTGGGCAGCACTGCAGAGTCACCCAAGAATTACAATTATAACAGATTACAATTATAAATCACAATCACAACGCCCTGGCCTGATCGGGTCTTGAACCCGGGACCTCAACACCCCACGGTCGGCATAGGATTGCAGTCAGCCGGTTAAACCCACTGAGCTATTCAGTGCCCCCTAGGCGATGACAAGATTCCACCATTGTGCAACCAGGGGCGTGTATTCACAAAGATTCTCTGGCTCAAAACCTCAGTCTAAAAATTTATTCCTAAGACCACTCTTAATAATAAATTCTTACAATGGATTCTCAAATTTGAGAATGCCATGCTAAACAGGTCTTAAATAAGTCTTATAGAATACTCTCAATATACCATTTGGATTGATTGAATATTACCATGACCCACTTATGATCAAATAATATTCAAGTACATGCATAATCGACCCTGAATCACGCAAGGCTAAGCCAGGGAGGACGCAAGGCCACCAGTGGAAACTGGAGAAAAAGTTGTCGACAACTGGAACGAGTTGCCTCAAAGGGTGGTGAACGCAACCTCAATGAATGAGTTCAAATCGAGGCTCAACGAGGCCTGGAAGCACCACCCCATAAAGTTCACACCCAGCTTCATGTGACCCATCTCCAGACCTTGCCATTCTACGTTTATTATTTTCTTCTCTTTTTTTTTCCGTACTTTATTATTTTTATTATTAGTCTAAACTAATCACGAATGTCCTAGGTACGTAAGCGTACCATATAAATTTTTTTACGAGAGGGGCTTATAAGAGCTATTAGCTCACCTCGGCCCAACATTCAACGTATATAATGAACGGTTATTTTAGTTGTTCTGAGTAAAATAACAAGTGAGGATCGAGAAACGTGACATCATAACGCTCTCAGGATGCTCTCAAAACGGTATGCAAAATTGATCAAGACGCCGATTTGTGCGAAGATTGAAATCATTGATTTCTCCACAAGTCGAAATAGACTTAATTCACGTTAGTCGTTATTTACATGTATATCAATATATATCAAAATATATTACATATATCAATTGTGAGTTTTTTGTATATTTGTTGCTGTTTCAATGTCTTATTCACTGGGGAAGTGGCTAAAAGTAAATTCCTAGGATCTTTGTGAATACGTACCACGTAGGTACCATAATTCGAAATTATGCAATGTGTCATGCTGTGGTTAACATTGAGATATTCAGATCGACAAGTCTGACCGCAACGGGTTTCCTCATTGGAAAATAGAGCCCACGACCCTCGATCTGCACGCTAGGCTATAGGTATAGAGGCTCGCTATTAACAGATTGTCAGTAAGAAATGATTCTGTGTCTCTACACCAATGCATAATTCCTGTTTTTGTGAATTTAAATCAGATGGTTTCCCTCTCACATACCAAGGCAGACAAAATTGCTTGCACGTCGCGAAAACAAGTCAAAGCCGTCGTTCTCTTTTGGATCTCTTGACCATGCACAAATAAGTGAGTCAGCATAATAATATTTGCATCTATTATCAAAAGTGTACCGATATGCGTTTGAGCGAACTGAATGGTTACCAGAAGAAAATGTACGAGACATATATCAGTAAGCTTTACCACTGCTGCGTGTATTTCTGTGCAAACTGTTTCTACATCACAAACCTCTGAATAGATGATCAAAACAAAAGCCTAAAAAAAGCCTAAATGCTGAATAACTACAGCAACAGCAAGTTTATGCAGTACGATTACACAATAAAATGATACATATGATCATAAGAAACCCTACAATCTAAGAAAAATGAATGCTATGTTTTGATTCTGATGGAGTAGAACTGAGTAGATGTGTTGAGAAACAGAGGAACAACCAAATCCATATTCAAAATTACACATTGGCGGTGATCGAGAGCACAGCCAATGGGTATCTTTGAATCAGGAGTTCTTGCGTTCTCTGTTTCAATTCTGCAACACAGCTCTGTGGCAGTGTAATAATGTGCCTGGAATAACCGGCAACATAGTGCTTAGTTCATGTAGCAGGCAATTTCAATGACAGATGAAATGTTTGCAGGTGATGCCACTGTATTGTTCTCCAGAAATTGAAAATCCTCCCATAAACAAACCACTATTTGCAGGGAGCCAGCTTCATTCAGACTACATTTGTACTCGCAGAATGCACAAGACTCTGAGAGTCCAGCTGTTCCCAGATCATAAAAAGCGTCTCAAAGCTATTTTTGTGAAAGTTGTACAGACATTGGCAAAATTAACCAAATACCGGTATTCACCCAGATTTTTTTTTTTAAACAAATGATCTACATAACCTGATCCTTCATTCATCTGTTTAGTAGCGTCATTCATGGTTTGTATCTGACGGTATTATTATTTTGCATGTAACCCAAGCAACTATTATCCAAACAAGTCTTTGCCGTTTGACTTAAAGAGGACCTCTGTTCATTTCGCGACATTTTTAGATCGATTCTATAGGCTTTATTGAATGAGGAGAGACCATTTTGGAAAATATAGTTAACTGTGAATGACATTCAAGACTAATTAAATTACGAATTCCTTACTCAGGAGTCAGGACGAATAGCTTGAAACGAGATGAGTGCGAGATTGATTTTATGTGAACTGCTGAAAGATTTGCTCACTCAACGGCTCCCATTGTTAACAATAGGAGAATTACTTTTATTCCGTCACGACGGTATAAAATCAAACGCGAGAAAAAAGCGAGATTTTAAACCTCTCAAATTCGATGTATCTAGGAATTAGCTCATGGCAAGCGTATTGTCCAAAAATATGTCAGTCAAACGGCGTATTTGTCTTTTGGGATGCATCCTCTATCATTCGTTACTAGTTCAAAACAACCAGAGGTCCTCTTTATAACTCACAGATATGTTAGGCAAGAGTGATCAACACCATTATCTCTCAATAACTAGTTGTTGTGACTGAACAATTTTGTTAAGCCTGTCTTCAAAATCACTCTCCATAGCATCCCTACATCAGTTTGTGGGAGCGATAAACTGCTCCTGTGCTATTTTCAAACGGCAAGGACAGCCAAACCCTAAATAATTAAGTTGAATGACCGTTATCACATATACGTGTGGTAAATATGAAGACCTATCTTGTGCTGAGAAAGTGAGAAACCTAATTAGGTCATATTTGCGAATGCATGTTACACAACCAACTCTACAGTACATGCACACGATTCAAAATTTCCAGAACTGTAAGTTAAAGGTTTTGGCCACAGATATAGTTGCCGTATTAAAACGTTCTCCTGTCTAACCATGAGTGTTATCCAGCAGACCTTTGGTTCTAATTATAAATTACCTAATAATCTCAAAAATAGCTGAAAGCAGCCACATATTAATTTGACATTTACTAAATTCTTAAGGGCTTTCATTACCAGCATCCAAATCCGAAACAATAGTCTACATCATGATGGCCTGGGTTAGCTTACGCTCCATAATTCTTCCCACTATAGGCCTAATACATGACGCCACAAACACCAAGATGAGTCAAGTCGCTTGTCGCAACCAAGCATGCGAAACAGAATGAAAACAAGGCCAAGGTGAAATTTGTCTTTTTGTGAGTGTGGTTTTTTCGCAGATTCAGATGCATCAAGATCTCATCTATCAAATGCACCAGCCATAAGTACATAAATTATTATATTTTACAACAAAAGCGGTGTTTTACAACAGCAACCAAAATTAATCATAAATTGACCGCTAATGGCCATTTTTTATGTCATTACAACCATCAACTTGACATTATTAGAAGTCATTTTCACTATAATCCCAAAAATGAACTTGCTTTGGTCAGAATCACACATTGCCCTGATATTAATTACATTGCTTACCAATTCATTAATGAGTTGTGGTGGATCTGCCAGGCGAATCATCCAAGCACATTTGCATCACTACTCAGCCCATTCAATCTCAAGCAGCATGTCCATCCAACCAACATACAGAAGTCATTGCTTAAAACTCAAATTTTTAGATCTTGCTATTTTTGGTGACATGACTTCTTTTACAGTCATTACTCATGTTTCATCATTCATCCAATTTTATATGTTTAATATAAAATTTAATTATGTTAATTAATTTAATATGTTTCATATGTTTTTAGAGCACTTGCTGTGGGCTAATTCCTAGATGCATCGAATTTGAGAGGTTTAAAATCTCGCCTTCTTTTCTTTTTGATTTCAGACTGAGGTGACGTGACAAAAGTAATTCTCCTATTGTTAACAATGGAAGCCTTAGAGTGAGCAGATCATTCAGTAGTTCTTATAATAGAAATCTCACACTCATCTCGTTTTAAGCTATTCTGCCTGGGCAAGAAATTTACATTTTAATTTGTCTTCATTATTATTCACAGTTAACAAAAAAATTCAAAAATGGTCTATCGTCCCTCACAAAAGCCCATAACATCAATCTTAAAAGGTTCCAAAAATGAACAGAGATCCTCTTTAATATAGCTTGCACTTTATGATCTATGTTTTGCTCAAACTTTAAGGTTCTATAATTTCTGTCTTGTCATTTTTTACTAATATTTATGTCCAATCTTTATTTTTTAATATTTTAATAAAATTATGTCTTTTAAGTTTTTA
Organism: Capitella teleta; assembly: GCA_000328365.1. NCBI lineage: Eukaryota > Metazoa > Annelida > Polychaeta > Capitellidae > Capitella > Capitella teleta. The sequence continues at coordinate 41,403 of KB295566.1, read as the reverse complement.
TGACTTGAAATAAAATATTATAATTATTAAACAGATAAGTCAATTGTTTATTATTTGTGAAAAACGCCTCATTTCTGTGTGCGACGTTACATATTATATGGAATCGTCTTTTCCGAGTAGGCGCAATGCAGTACCTCATTTTTAGCAGCACCGTATGACCACAAGCTTCGACGATTCACCAAGGAGCAACTAACTGTGATAACATCAATTAATTATGAATTTAACTTTCAAAGCAAAGGAACCTATTTCGAGGATTCTTCTAGAAATTCACAAGATTATCGATTACCGCAAATAGTGGATCAATGGATAGGTTTTAGCAATTGAATGCTAATGCATAGGCAAAGATGTCTTCATTTGATTGAGTCAATGTTCACCAACGTTTTAAAAATTAATGTATTCATATTCTATATTTGTTTAGGTATGTTTAGTATTTGTTATAAGGGTCATGTGATTCTATCTTATATTATTTTATCTTCTGCTTAGCAAAAGCTAAATGTCCTAAGCTTTGACTGTATAAAGCCAGCCATGTCTTCACATGAATCAACCCTTCCGTCAAAAGCAACTCAATCCTACGTTAACCAATTGACGTAAATTTTACAAGCAAGATAAGAATTACACAGAAGATTCACAATTAGAATTTTAAATGAAACTATTTCTATGGAAAACAAAATTTTCCTTCTCTTACATAATCCTGTCATCTTGTTTCCACATGTTATATCCTTCATCTTATACGTTATTCTCATAAAAAATTCTCTGAATCTTGGCTAGAAGTATATGACAACCAGATTTATAAGAAATAACGACTCCGAAAGAAGGCAATCAAAAATAATTAATAATTAATATAATTATATTATAAAAAATAATCAATTGCTAAAATCCACAGTTGCAGAGAATGCACCATAATTCAACCTATTATAATATATTAATATTACAAAATGATCACTTTACACAGGACAAATTACTCACAAATTGATGCAACTACTACTTAAAAATCTTTTGGGAGAATAGCAACACCAACCTCGCAACGAATATGCGTTGATTCCATGTCTTTGTGCACTGGCTCCTCAGATGCGGTTGCTGCCTGAAGAAGAAATAATGCAATTCATAAATCATAATTTGGACGCTTAAAATGATTTCTTACAGGGGTTGGCTTCAGATGTGGATATTGCTTGAACAGATGGGCCTTCCCTTTCAGGTGAATCCGGTAATCCTGCAATCATTCAATCATTCAGTCATTTAATCATTCAGTCATTTAATCATTCAATCATTTAATCATTTAATTATTTAATCATTCAGTCATTTAATCATTCAGTCATTCAATCATTTAACCATTCAATCATTTAATCATTCAATCATTTAATCATTCAATCATTCATTCATTTAATCATTCAATCATTTAAATAAGAGAAGGTCAATACACTCTAGCAGAGGATACACTTTGGTAAATAGAGGATTTTTTATTTGTCACCAATCAAATGTAACAAAACAACAAATGAATGCAACAATTGGCAGCTTGGTGATCAATGGGTGACCTACCTGCATCGTGTAGAAGGAAATGTTGCAGAGGTCACAGAAACCAAAGTCATCTAGGTCAACTTGGACGTCAGATTTTGTTTGTTTCAGTTCAACGTTCTGGTGATGGCTAATACCTTTGATGTGAGACTGAAATTGCTTAAAAAAAAACAAAAAAAAACGATAAAATCAGTTAGAAATTCACATGAACCTGAACTGAACTCACTTGCGTGTTATCAAACTTCATATCACAAGCGTCGCAAAAGAAATCCTGCAGTGAAATAAATATTACAAAATATTGTGATTAATTCAAGTAACATACCTGATGCGCTCTTTCTCGTTGGGTGCTTCTGGAAGGCTCTGGGAGAAGAGGACTTCTAGATGAACTTGAAGGAGTGTTTGGTGAGGGTAATAAGGGCCCTCTTGAGGAACTTGGAAGTTCATTTGGTGATGGCAATAAGGGACCTCTTGATGAACTAGCAGGTGTGTCAGGTGATGGTAATAAGGGCCCTCTAGATAATTGTTCCTTTGGTGATGGTAAGAGTGGCCCTCTAGATGAATTCTGAGGAGCTTTGGGCAACGGCAGGAGGGGATGTTTAGATGACTGTTGACTCAACAATTAGCACATTAAGAAATAAACATGGAATCCTCGTACCTTTGGAGATCCCATTGAATCCTGCAGTACACTGCGAGCGGTTTGTAAATGCTCATCACTATTAACATGTCGAGAATATTGCTGAAATTGTGAAGAAATCATTTACATAATGATACGTCATTATGCGATTCATTACTGATCTTTTTCAAATAAACAACAGTTTCAATTGGCATTTTATGGAGTAAAAATAATTTTAAAAAGCATAAAAAAAAATCACCAATAATGAAGAGTACTTGATATTGCACGTTTCACAGAGGTAATCTTCACTTAATGAATCAGTTTCAACACTCTGTAAAATATAAAGCAATATATTCATCTAAATTCTGTCAATCGATTTGCATCAAAATCCTACGCAAGAAGCAGGCATGGAACGATTTCTATTGCCGGGTGGCAAAGGATCTTCCTCCTTCTGTTTCACTTCTTTCTTTTTCGCTTCTTCAGTCTTTGGCGGCTGCAGAGAAATATATTAGATAAATAAATGAGTCAACTGCTAAGATTACTGGATCAGTATTCTGCGAGCGGTTCTTGGATTCAAAGCGTTCAACATTCTGTATGTGGCCCAGTCCTTTGGCATGACTCAAAAATTGCTGAAAAAATTGCAATTTTAAATTAAATTATCACAAAATAAAGTCATTTAAAATCATAGACATGGAGGTTAGCTTGTACAAACAAGTTTGGACATCGGTCTATCTCCCCATTGAGAAATAATAATAAAAACGGATCACCCGCAGCTTCGTACGAATTATAAATACTCGTCTACCCGACAAATATCACACTACAGTCGACCCTCAATAATCCAATTGATGATAATCCAGTGAATTGAGTCGGATTAATGAGGGAGTGAAATTAACAAATTTGCCTCACAAGCGGTCCCTATGGGTTCACCATGGGGTCAGTATGGGGTCACCATGGGGTCAGTATGGGGTGTAGTTCAACCACAAAAATCAAAGCACTCAAACAAAAAGATGTTATTCCAGGAAAAACACAAAGGTACGTGTGATCTTGTGAATATTTGCTCTATCTAACCTCCAAATTTCACATCTCTAGTATTCAGTCTATTCGTTTTCGTTGAGGTATTGGAAGTGGCACCAAAAAGCATGCTCTTTCACGTCACATTACTGGTATGGCCCATACAGTGGCTCTGGAGTTAGAGAAATTGACCAATCCTAAATCTGAAACTGGTTATCAACCTGATCAGGCAAATGTCAACACCTCCATATCAATAAAATCTTCAAAAAAATCAGTGTGATTTGAATCTACATTTCATTCATGACTGATTTGAGATATCGTGCAAAAGAAAAGTAGCAAACATAAAAAGGGCCTAACTGGTAACTTAGTAATAGTTACTTAATTTTCATTAATTGTGTTTAGCTGAGCAAATTGCTCACATAAAGCATTTTAGAAAAGCTAAAAATTGCTCACCTATAGCAATTTAGGAGAGCTAAAAATTGCTCACTGGCCATTTTAAATCGTAAAGACTGTTAGTATTGTGTGTTCTATGTTCGGCTGAGAACTTTTTGAACAACCCTTGTACAACCAAACCTCCTTATATATGATTAAGTTGACAAACCTGCATTGCTTTGAATGAAACATTACAAGCCTCACAATGAACACCTGCATCATCAGGCTGGAGGAATAAAAACATTAATTATTCATCCATGATTACACAACATTAATCTGACCTTTCTCTCTTTGATCGGTTCTGGGTTTTTCTCTTTCTCATTCTTGCTCAAGTTCTGAGTTTTCTCAACTGATTTTTCTGGAATTTTCTGTTGAGGATTTGAATGAGAATTGATATCCGGCTGAAAGAGCACAAAAAGAGGTTTAAAATAAGGAGGAAATTATCGAGGTAGATAAAATAATCAGCTCAGGAATAATCATTATTAAATTTCAATTGTTATTTGATCCTGGAAAGAACGCACTTTTGCTGTTACCATCTTCGCAGGAGGGGCGATTGTAGGGGCCGTTTGGTCTTTTTTCCTTTCAATTTCCTGCGCCCGTTGTGAATGGACCATTCCTTTGGTGTGTAAGGCATAGTGCTGCGATCGATTCATCAGAAATAATAAACAATGCGCTGAGCGTAATTATTTGCTTACGCTCTTTGACATGAACTGAATGTCACACACGGGGCAGGTGACCATTTCATCCAACGAGCCCACAGTGCTCATTCTGCAATTCTTCTTTGCAGCTGCAAAAAAAATAATTCTGAGATTAAAGGGGTGGATTAAATTTGGAGATCAGAAGTTAAAAAAAACAATGAGCCTGTGCCATAGTGTCAAACGTACATTAATTAAAACCCGCAAAAAAAAAATCACTTTGTGAAGAAGTAAACAAACGCCATTTTGCAAGTGACGTCACTCAGTGCTTGCGCACTGCACTGTAAACAAGCGCACGTGCTTCACTTTCCTGCTCAAACTTCTCTCACGACTTTCGAATGAAAATAAATAAAATTGTTCATATACTAATTGGTGATGCACAAAATATTGCGTTTTAATAATTAATGCGTATTCCTTTGTGAAGACTTGGTATAAATCACGTGCGCAACTGCAAGGAAAGATAGGCCGCATGTTGAACTGCTTTGCGTGGGAAAATTGTATGCGCATGCGTGTACGTTTACTTTGCACTACGCAGGCGCAGTGCTCTGGTTTATTTATAACACGTGGAGAGCAGGTCATGTGACACAACAATCGGTAAGCAGGGAGAAACCTGTTATGTCACTTTTTTTGCTGCGGGTCCTTTTGAAGTAGGTTTATGGTACTGGTAACTGGTTTCGGACCTAATTTGGTACCAGGCTCTACTTTACATGATTACTCTGCAGCATCTGGTACCTTCATAAATCTTATTACAAGCGTAGAATTCTAGAAATCATGATTCGCAAACTGGGCTTGAATGCGTTTACCGTACAGCGGGACCGGGGGTCTCGATGTAGTATGTGATAATCATAGTATGTCAGCTACTGACTAACTAGTAACTGAACTTCAACTTGGGGTGTCAGTTGATCACTTATTCACTAACACAGGGGGTCTTACCAGTGAGCGAGCAGATGTGGACAAAACTCAATGCAGTGAATGCTTTCTGTCTATATATATAATATCAAGGGAAGTCACTGATTCCTGTCAATCTTAGGACGCTTGCCTCGAAAGCAATCTTCTCTTCAAAAGAGGGAGCCAAAAATTCGGATCTGGCAAGATCACCAATAAATGAAACGATTGACACCAATAATCTCGTACGGCAACGCCTAATTATTAATTAATTGCCCAAAAATCCAATCAGTTGCAAAACGACTAGCAACGGGTACGATGCATCCATTTTGTCGGACCGCAGCAAAATTTCAGCCCGCAGCGAACTCACGATCGCTAAATGTCGAAATAAAATCCTTAAAACCGGAATGGAGCTGCAAAAGTGTAGAGCTCAGGATACATTCTAATTTAACAGATTGGCTTTAGAGTGAAACATCCTGTCTGTAATTGTCTCTCGAACAATAAAAGCTATTCTGAGAGTCAAATTGAGCATGAAATAGGCTAGAAAAAGGAGTTAGAGTTGAAAGACACATTGCATTTAAAGGGAGGGAGAACTGGTTGAAAATGGACTTTGAGTCGTTATTTGATGCACCAAAGATGATTCTTATGCCTGGCCCACACAAGGAATATCATCGCTAACGATTTCGCGGGAGATATAATGCTAATTAGGCGTGACGTCAGTCGCTGTGATGAAACACTGAGTTCCCCACCTTTTACAATGGGCCTCGTCATATCACCGTGTCCTGCGACTAAACCCCTTGATATTGTTTTATTTTATTTTCGGAAATAGATAGAATAATCATTTTGCCACCAGTCAGGCGCAAACAAAAAATATTTTTCGCTATTTTTATTATTTTAACAAGCGATTTTCTAGGACACCTACCACGTTTCTCATCCTGAAACAGTAAAAGGTCAGCCAGAGTGCACCACGCATGCGCTTTCGTTTCGTAAACAACAAAGATGTCCTTTTATGGCGAAGATGCTCTGCTCTGATTGGCTGAAATCGATAGCTTCACGAGGGGAACGGGACCAATCAGCCATCAGCCAAACCAAGCCATCAGCTGACGTTTGCCTCCTATACTTCGCAATGGAAGCCATTCTCCCATAGGCGCAATGCTAACCCCGATATTCGGAATGCATTATTTCCTTACGCTTGCATCCAGGCAGGGTGTTCTTGGCACGGAATGCTATCAATTGGTGCTATGAGTCAATAGAACATCACTTAAAATTTAGTTCCCCATCCCTTTAAGTAAGTTGACTTGACGAGAATTAGCAGACGACACATACAGCGCCCTCTGGTGTATATGTTTAGAATCGTTTTATATAGTAATATACCTCACAACATGTTGTGTTATCTATCTAATAACTTTAGAATTTATAACTAGTATTACGAACTATAAAATTATCTGAATATTGTTATATGCATCGAATAATTTATAGAATAATACTGCTGGACTGATCTCTATAGAGTGAATGCTTTGATTAATTTCAATTGCATTTCTCACCTGGACTATTATTGATCAATCACTGAGCGGCTTGTTAAGGTGAAGGTCGAATGCTGCAGCCATCGTGCCCGTTGCTAGTCGTTTTGGAAATGGAAGCAAGTAATGACTAATTAGTCACTGCCGTGCGGAGTTTTTGGTGTCTATAGGAGTATAGCCAGTATAGGTTCATTTATTCATAATCTTGCCTGATCCGAAGTCTCAGCTCTCTCCCGTGAGGGGAATGTAGCTTCCGAGGCTATGTTATTATTCTGATGAGAAATCAGTGACTTCCCTTGATATTATTATATACTGTCTAGAAGGCTACATAGGCATTCCATGTATCCAGAGCCCACTGGTAAGACTCCCTGTGTTCACTAAAATGCTATCTTTAAACGTAGAAGCGAGTTTTATGGGGCGAATCGCAGATCAGAATAGATGGTTGAAGGCATAGATACAGATGCATCTCTTATACAATGAATTGAACAAACGCACACTGATACAGCGTTCGAGACCTACTTTCAGATTAAATTATTTCCCACAACACATTTACAAATGGCGGCCATTGACGCGCTTTTGCTGCAGTCGCAGGAAAACCAGAACAGCTCGATTCTACACATTTGGAGCGCATTAATGTATCGTATTATTTGGAGCGCAATTAATGTTGTATAGAATTAAGGCCCTAGAAATTAATTACACCGGAGAAATTGAGGAGCAGTGCTAGGAAATAAAAGTGCCTCATTCACATCGTTCGGTATTGAATTATATTTATAAAAAAAAGTATAATTATGTGTTTACTCCATAATATATTATTGCGTGTACATGTCTATGTATATTTGATTTTTGATTTTTGATTTTTTTTTGTACTGAACTTTTATTATCTTTCCTAATTAATCACTGGTATCTTCTTTTGTTTTCTCTGTTTTTGTTTTCCTTTGCATGAGCTGGTACTTATTTGTATTTGTTTGCGCACGTTCAAGAGCATATAATCAAAAGTACCACGTATAATAAACATGCACCATACAGTGTTTTATTAATGGGATCGTGTAATTGAGAGACAAAACACAAAATAATTATGCGTTCATTTGGGAAGTGGGATTTCAGTCGTATGCATGAGCTCAAAGTTGACATTGTTTAAATTGAACCATTTCTAAACCCATGTAAATATAGACAATATAGGACGCATTTTTGCAAGTGTGAATATTAGTGAAGGAACGTGACATGTGATCCAAAATAAAATCCTCATTATTGATTTAGGCTTCATTCATTCGTATTAGTGATGGGCGAATATTGAATTTGTCCGAATATTCAAAGCCGAAGCTTCGAGCAGGTGATATTCGTCAAAACCAAATATGGACTTCAGTACTTTCCTTATGTAGGCCTGTGAGCTCAATCAAGTAACGCCCCTTCATGCAGCTGACCCACACACCCCTTTTGTAGTCAGTTTGGAAACCAAATTATAACTCCTAATGATTGATATACTCATGAAGCTCCCTCTTTTAGTGATTCGTAGATTTTCAAGCAAACATATGATATTTCCTTATAATTACATGTATGAGCTTTGAACATATAATTTGAGCTCTGAGATGATTAATGTTCAATTCAACATCAGTGCGTTATTTCTTTCAAATCAATGTTGTGCTTATACTGCGTTTCTACTGCTGATCGTATCTTCTTGTTATTAATATAAACCACTGGAAATCTGATTATATTTTAGCGCTTTAAACTGGTTAAAAATTCATATAACAAAGAACCTTTGAATAACAATGCTCATTACATGATTCTGTGTCATTCGAGTCAATTCACTGAAAAGGAAGCAACCACGAGGCATGGCAATCAAGGTAGGACAGGGATTTCTGATCAGTATAGCCAGTACCTGCCTAGCACCTGATCAAATGGTCATCTCAAAGGTCGCCTAAGTGAGCGACTCGGAGTTTTGCATGAATTAAGGGATGGGGAACTAAATTTTAAGTGATGTTCTATTGACTCATAGCACCAATTGATAGCATTCCGTGCCAAGAACACCATGCCTGGATGCAAGCGTAAGGAAATAATGCATTCCGAATATCGGGGTTAGCATTGCGCCTATGGGAGAATGGCTTCCATTGCGAAGTATAGGAGGCAAACGTCAGCTGATGGCTTGGTTTGGCTGATGGCTGATTGGTCCCGTTCCCCTCGTGAAGCTATCGATTTCAGCCAATCAGAGCAGAGCATCTTCGCCATAAAACGACATCTTTGTTGTTTACGAAACGAAAGCGCATGCGTGGTGCACTCTGGCTGACCTTTTTACTGTTTCAGGATGAGAAACGTGGTAAGTGTCCTAGAAAATCGCTTGTTAAAATAAGAAAAATAGCGAAAAATATTTTTTGTTTGCGCCTGACTGGTGGCAAAATGATTATTCTATCTATTTCCGAAAAG